>JADLZK010006155.1:0-240324 GCA_015847255.1 Hyparrhenia diplandra | reverse complement strand
ACATGGAATAGCCATAAACCAATAATGAATAATGCTTCTACTCACAATCAAGTATAATGTGTCACAATAAAGATAAATAATAAATATGATAAACATATATATAATGAATGATAACAATAAATGCAGGGATCAAGCCACATAAAATATATAAGAATAAGATTCAACAGAGTATTCTAGCTCCAGCGACTCACATGTAATATAAGGGAAACTTACTAATAGGTAACTATCATCACATGCTATTACTAAACTCTAATTAGTGCAAAACATCTAGCTATCATTGTTAGCATTACTACTCATACCATACCCAAGGCCATCAACTAGAAGGTATCCAATAATGAGATCTTCACCTTCTTCACGTATTAATAACGACCTACCACCACTATACACCTGAGGGAGGATTACGAGGACCTCAATAGGGTCGGACTCTATGATCTACCCCACGACTCAAAGATACGCATTTGCGCATATAACATATATACACCACGCTACATAAGTTATAACACCTATCTTGCACGCTACAAGATGAGGGCTATACAATCCCCTAAGCATGAAATCCATAATAACATCTAACTCTACTAGACATATCAAAGCAAGCAATAAAACAATGCAATAGATAATATAAAATAAGATAAAGAACAAATGTCATAGATAAATCTTGAGTAAATATATCAAAAAGATATGAATGTACCTGATAGAACACCTTGACGTATCTCAAGTTCAAGTCTTTCTAGACTTGATCTCCTTCTAATCTACTACTATGTAGCCAATCTCTAGAATTAGAACTACCCTCAAGAACTAGGGTTTATGGCTCTGACTTGATCTCTCGGAACTCGTATCAACTCATCTTCGCAGATCGAATTAGGGTTTCGTGGGTGAGGTCCGGCCCTTGCTTATATAGCCCCATAGGATGAATCTCAAAATTTCGATCAAACCGACTCGATCGACGGCTTAGATCTACTCCAGCATTGTGCTCCGCTATAGGAAGATTCTAGAAGCAGACACGTATTCATCAGGGGTGTCATACGCCCCACATGTCGTCAGTTCCCACACTCCTATTACGTCCTACCAAGCGAATGCCTTCTTCTTTGTCCTTTAGACCCTTGGAATTTATAGTAATTGCCCTCTAATTCTGGTCCCCTTTCTTCCGCTTCATTTCTTCTCTTTCATCGATATTCCACATTTTCTGAGTTCACCGCGAAAACCGAAAGTGCAACAAAACTCGTGGAATCACTTAGTAAAAACCCTATCTTCCCCGCAAAACCGAAGTAACAAAACTCGGAATTCATTAGTAAAACCCTATCTTCATTATTCTTTGCTCCCAAATGTTCTATTATTTCATAATTAAAAGTTGACGCTATCAACCGCCAACAAGCTCCCAACCTTACCTTTTGCTAGTCTCTAGCAAAACACAAATATACTATAAGATAAACTTGATCAGAGTTGCTAACATATTCTTTATTCTTATCGAAAAACATGCTTTCAAAAGAAATTTACCCCGACGGATAAAAATTATTCTAATCTTAAACTTAACCATGGAGCTTACTCCCACTTAGGTCTTGAGTAATTGAAAAATAGAACAATCAAGTTAAGCACTATGTCTCAAGCTTGACTAACTAAAATTCTGAGTTTTTCATAAATTTTCAAAATAAAACTCAAAAGCCCAATTGAATGGCACCTCAATCTCAATATGTGGTATTTATGGATCCTCACTAGGCATTATTAAGTTATGCCCTTAATATATATTTTGCGGAACAAGGCTAAATATATGCCTTCTCATCTCTTTTACTCACTCTCTCTCTAAATATGGCTTATGTGGAGCTCATAGGAGGACACCTTAAATAATATAGCATATCCTCAAAAGGATATATTGTAGTTCAAACAATGGATCCATAGAGAGTTCACCTACCAAGACAAAAGATTGCATATGTAGAGAATATGGTGGATAGGTATATATTTGGTGGCTAGAACTAATTCTACTTACCCTTCAAAAATTATACATCTCTTTAAAAACTTGGAAACTTGAGAGAACCTTGGGTCGCATACTTTTTCTTTTTTTCTTTTCTTTTCTTTTCTTTTCCTTCGAGAGAGGCGCATCTAAGTACCCATTGTTTTATTGTGGACACTTGTCCTTTTTACTTTCTTTTTTTAGCAAGAATCCCAACTCTTTTCCACCGATAAACTTTTTGAGAGATAAATAACAAGAATATTTTTGGAGTAAATAAACATAGGCTTCCTATAGTTTTTTATGGATTGTTTATTCCCAAACAGGAATGAAACATTTTGTAAGTGGATAAAGAATGGTATTAAAGCATCAATTCCCAAGATAGGAATAATGCATATAAAAGCAAGTGGAAGGTGTGTGGATAAAACTTTATCTTTTCATGACTCTAACTCTCACAGTTAAAAGCTTGAACTACTCAATCCAAAGCAAACAAATGATGTGTAACCGAAAGTTTTCCTAATCTAAATATCATAAATATGGCTTTAGAGGAATTTAACACTCTACCAAAACAAGAGCTCATCATGAAAGATTTTAACTTTTCAAAACAAATCTCCGTGATATAGTTTCACTAAGGACAAGATAAATAGCAAATTTCCAAACTTTCATATCATATCCCCCAATTACCTAGACTTAGATCAAGTGTATGTTACCCACAAGTTTAGGTAAAAAGCAAATCTAAGATCGTAACAAATATATCCAAAACATCTGAGGAATTTCCAATTAAAAAAACAAAGTACTAAAAAGAATTAGAGTAGAGCAACTATTCATCATTTCCAAAGCAAACTTTTTATTTTGACACTAAACTTATTAACCACACCTTAAAAAAATATATATATATATATATATATAGACAAACTTTTATTTGATTTAAAACATTATGCATCTTTTTATGTCTTTAAAATAAAGCACAAGTAATAAGTAAAGAGATACTTATCTTCATAACCGGGGTGCCCAAGCTAGATTTTTCTCAGAGGCCGAGATGAGGTAGACGCACGGAGATGATGTCGCCCTTCTTGATAGAGCATTGATGATGACAACTCTTGCCTTGTCGAAAGTGGTTGAACGCCTCCTTTTGTCGTGGGCTCATTGGATGCTTAGATCCCCGGTGGAAACTCAAATAGACAATACAGCTCATGGAATTGATTAAGCCGCTAGCGTTGATATTTCAAGCTTTAATTATCTAGAGTTTTAATGAGAATTAAAGATTAAGCTTTAAATGGATTTAAGAAAAAACTAATATTTTTGTATTTTTCTTATTATGTATGCAGAAAAAAAGAGCCAAGAGCTTTACTTTTATTTTATGCCTCCATTTCCAGAAATATTTGCGGGTGTTTATACCACGTAAGAAGTTACATGGGCTTTTAAGAAGAAATGCATAAAGTAAACATGCTAAAGGAAAAATTTATTCATGCAAAGGAAAATAAATATGCACTAAAGTAAAGGATATTTGTGTACTTACCCTAGCACGAGGAGTTTATTTCTCCCATGGTTTATCGATGGCATGAAGGGTTGTACTAGTGGTTCTGAGGAAGTTACCCCGGATGTTGATGGAGAGGATGTCTCTGGGTTCCGGAGGTGGGCCTTCTTTCTTCTTCCATACCTTCTTGGTTGGTGATTTTGGTGCAGTTGAATTGCCTCTTTCTCTCGCTTCCTTAACTTCTTCTTCTTCCTTTAGACTTCTCCCATCCAGCCTTCCCATCCAACTTTTTTTGATGTCTCCTCGCCATAGGCTTCCCAATCTTATTGTGACATCGGGGTATATCCCTTGCGGCGAAATTGCGCTTTCTCCCAAGGCGCTGACTTTTTCTACCGATCAAAAGTTAGCATAATTGTAAAAGTAACAACATACCTTTTTCTCAAGGGAATTGGAAGTGGATCTCTCCAAATCCCTCATGTAGATGATAGCACGCGGTAGTGTTCGTGAACGTCTTCCAAGCACAATGGGCGTATTGATGTCTTCTTCCCCTCACTCTGACTATGAAGTTTGAGGCATGTAGTGGTCATGGATCTAGAACGGTACATCTTTAGCAATCCTTGGAATTCTGGAAAAGATTGATCCGCCATCTGAATCGTGTATACGCTTTCGTATGTGGGTTGTTTACCATATATAAATTCATAAAATTACTTCCAAGACATTATGTTGAATTCTCGAAACTGTGATCACCAGATGGTATTCATAAAGGTTAGCCGATAATTGAAATTTTGATCCGGGTTACCTAGATCTTCCATCTTTTGCATGAATGGTGAATTGTCAAGGTTGTCCTAGCCCGAAAGTAAACTTCATTGATCATGTTCACATTTTGGCATGTCCGCTTCTTCTTGTTTCTTCTTCTTCTATAGTTGTTCTTCTTAGCAAAGTGTCAAGTATATAGCTTTAAACGCATTTTAGGGTGAGCGGATAATCATGTGTCTTGTTCTTGAATTTGAAGGTCTTCCTTCTCCCTGATGGTGAAAAAGTCTTGGCTTGTGCAAAAGATAAATGATAGCTTTGGTCGTGCTTAAGAATGGTCGCCCAATATGATTGTTGACCTTTCATCTCCTCCGGCCTCGAAAAGTGACAAAGTCCGCCTGCATATATGAAGCCGCCTACACATGCAGACAGATGTCTTCAAGGATTTCCCGGGTAGATGATAGACCGATCTGCAAGCTGCAAGCACATGGTTGTATACAATAAAGGAGCACCATGGATCTTATCATATATTACCTTTTGGCATGATGTTGATGCCGGATCCGTGATCACAAAGTGCATTGTCAAAAGGTGTGCGCCCAATCCAAATAGTGATGGCGGTCCTACCTGAGTCTCCTTTTTTTGAGTGGCAAGGATTCATGCTTCCATTCTTGCTTCGAGAAATCTTTATAATATTGACCCTCGCATTAAAAATATCGACAAGATTTGCGAACTCTAGCTCTTCTGGCTGGCCTGGTATTTTGTTGGTCTCTAGTGGTGGTATAGCAGCGGCTAGCTGAGCAAGCTGTGACTCTAGCATCTTATTAAAGCTATGCTCGGTTCTTCATGGCAGTGGAAAAGGTGTCTAATCTGGTGCCGATGGTGTCCAAGGTTTTGTCATTGAAGCTACCTTCTTATTGATCTGCTCAATAAGTCTAGACCAACAGCCAGTATTTCTCTCAAAGGGGTTGGTTGAAGTTATTACCTTGGTCATTACCTTGGTAGTTACCTGAGTAGTTTGGCCTCTGCTGTTGATTCCACCCTTGAGGTTGTTGAGGATGATAGTTGTTATTGTTGTTGCTGATGTAGTTCACATCCTCTAGAATTTCGACAATTCTTCCCTCGAATGTCCAAAGCTTCCCGCATTCTTCACAAGTCATGAGGGCATCATTTATGTGCATGACCTCCCTCTTCTCGTGGTCTTGGTTCTCCAAATTCTTCATAAGCAAATCAAGCTTAGCCGATATCATGTCCACCTCTTTAAGCCGATGGACTCCTCGCCTCTTGTGAGTGGTAGTGCGCTTTTCTTCATTCCAACTCGGATGGATGCCATCTTCAACGAGTGTAGTAGCATTAGGGAGCGTAAGTGCTAAGAAAGCTCCTCCGCCAAGCTAGCCCATTGTCCATTGTCTCACGGGTGCTAGTGGTTAGCCCGTGATAGAAGGTTCTGGATCAAAAGGCCAGTCCTCCATGCCATGATGAGGACATTCCCGCAATCGATCTTGAAAAACGCTCCCAAGCCTCGAAACGATTCATCATGTTGTTGCCGAAAAACTTGAAATTTTCCCACGCTAAGGCATTTGTCTTGCCGCGGGTAGGAAAGAACTTGGCGAGGAATTCGCTTGAGCAAATGGTCCCAAGTAGTGTGTTTCTCCTTATTGGCATAGAACCATTGTTTAGCCTTTCCAAGCAATGAGAATGGGAAAAGGCGAAGCGCAATGGCATCACATGCCACTCCCTTGATGGTGAAGGTGCCGCAGATCTCTAGAAAAATGCTGCAAATGGGCACTTGCATCTTCATGTGCCTTCCCACAAAAACTGACTAGCTTGCACCATGGTGATGAGAGCAGGCTTGAGTCAATCCATTCTCTTCCAATGTTGACAGCTGGTCCAAAGGCGGATGTTATTGGTGGTTGGAGCAGAGAATTCGCTTGTTAGCCATAGCCTCAAGATCGATGCTAAGCTTCTCTTGGCGTGTTGATCTTCTAAACTTTCTTTTGTATATTTATGAGTTTTTCTCTTTGCTTTTTGATTAATCTTTTCGATCACTAAGAAAAATCTCTCCGCAGTATTAGCACTTTGCATACATTAACCTGAAATAGAATGATCAAAAAAATAAACAAAACAAAGGGTGAAGTCATTTATGAGTAGAAGATTATTGGTTGTTTGAACTAATTCCATGCGTATGAAGGTAGGTATACTAGTACTTACTAAGTTTGAAATCTTCCCCAAGAACGCACCAAAATGTTTGTTGACACCGCTAACGACATCACTAATATAGCTAGGCGCCGCTGACACTAGTATAAAAGCAATGACCCCAAACAAGCTAGTATTATGAAAATTACTTTGCCACTAATAAACTAGTCAAAAGGTAACCTATACTTCTAGTAAAGATACGGTGTCAGTCCATCTTATGCAACTAGAGAGTATAACATGGCATAGAATAATACCTAATTAGGCAGAAATAGAGAAATATAGAAATATATAGAACAAGGCTCGCAGTTTTACGTAATAATAAATACCATTGTAGCATTTTCTCTAGGAGTATCTAGAGTATCTAATCCACAAGGAAGATATCTACAAACTACATTATGTCACTAATAATATCCTTATACATGGAATAGCTATAAACCAATAATGAATAATGCTTCTACTCAATAACATGGTTAATGTCACAATAAAGATAAATAATAAATATGATAAAGATATATATATATGAATGATAATAATAAATGCAGGGGATCAAAACACATAAAAATATAAGAATAAGATTCAACAGTATTCTAGTCCAAGGACTCACATGGGGTAATATAAGGGAAACTTACTAATGGGTAACTATCATCACATGCTATTACTAAACTCTAATTAGTGCAAACATCTAGCTATCATTGTTAGCATTACTACTTCATACCATACCCAAGGGCCATCAACTAGGAAGGATTCAATAATGAGATCTTCACCTTCTTCGCGACACACGACCTACTACTATTCACTATACTACACACTTGAGGGAGGATTACAGAGGACTCAATAGGGTTGTAACCCCTACGATCTACCCCAATTTACTCAAAGATATATAGCGGCATTTGCGTATATAACATATATAAGCACCACGCTACATAAGTTATAACACCTATCTTGCACGTTACAAGATGAGGGCTATAGAATCCTAAGCATGAAATCCATAATAAATATCTAACTCTACTAGACATATCAAAAGCAAGCAATAAACAATGCAATAGATAATATAAATAAGATAAAGAACAATGTCATAGATAAACTTGAGTAAATATATCAAAAGATATGAATGTACCTATAGAACACCTTTGGACGTAATTTGAAGTTCATGTCTTCCTAGACTTGGATCTCCTTCTAATCTACTACTATGTAGCTAATCTCTAGAACTAGAACTACCAAGAACTAGGGTTTATGGCTCGACTTGATCTCTCGAACTTCGATCAACCATCTTCTTCGATCAATTAGGTTTTCATGGGTGAGGTTTGCCCTTGCTTATATAGCCCCATAGGATGAATCTCAAATTTTTGGATCAAACCGAATTTGATTGGATCGGCTTAGATCTACTCCATAGGTCGGTTGTAGGAAGATTCCAGAAGTGTGACACGGCTCCATAGGGGTGTGCCAAGCAGACCCATTATGTCAAGTCCCGCCCCCCCTCACCCCGACATGTGGGTCCCGGCCTTTCGTGAGCTGTCTTCTTTTGTCCTTTAGACCCTTGGAATTTATACTAATTGCCCCTGATTTGGTCCTTTTCTTCCGTTTCTCTATTTCTTCTCTTTTCATCGATATTCACCGATTTCCGGAGTTCACCCGCAAAACTGAAAGTGTGCAACAAAACTCGTGGAATTCATTAGTAAAAAACCCTATCTTCATTATTCTTGTTCCCAAAATGTTCTATTATTAGATAATTAAATGTTGATTTTATCAACCGTCAACAAAAGGGTATTTAGGCTCTACCAGACTACCACTACTCACCTCTTTTGTTGGTTAGGTTCATTTTATTATTTCATGTTTCTCTCTTTCTTATTACTTAATTCTCACCATCACCGCACTACCATTAAGTTGTGGTGCCAACATAAATTAATGTAGTTGCAAAGTAGGCTATTTCAAATCTTACCATGACCATCATCACATTCACAAAAATCTCATATGCATATATATCATCAATCTCATTTATCATTCTCAATAATCTCATTAAAAACATTCACATCAATCTCATATCTCATAAACGTATATGTCTCACATATACCAACATTCCACATGTGATGATAGGCCATGGTCATAATTTCCACAAGATTATCAATATTCAATTTAATTCAAGATTAAAGGGTGGGAGTTAGGACTTGCCTCTATCCGCCGACGAGTATATCCAAGGTTCCTGTTCTCGATGCTCCCTCACGGGGTTTGTGTAGCGATGTCTCGATCCGTCGGGTGGTCTCCGTGTTGATGCATATTGGGGCAAACAAACATGTAACACAAGCAATAGCAATCAAAGCACACAACGTTCCTACGCGGGTTAGTTCCAGGGAAGGATGGATAGATTGCTATTTATTCCTATCATTATTATGTTAGTTTGAATTATGACAGATAGACAGAATTCATCCATCTAGGTGGTTCCTACAGCTGGGTTAGGGTGGTGTGGTTGCCTGATGGATGCCCGTGTCACATTATTAAGATTCACTATCATGTGAACCTGAAAAGATGTGGCTCAGTTAGACTTCCTACAGGTCCAAACGGGGTTAGCGACACATACGCATTACGCATGTGCCTAGGGTTAGCAGGGTTAGAACCTAATCTAGGTTAGCCATACATCAGCGTATACCCGGATAGCGGGTATAACTATGTATGTAGAGGCACGTATACTAGAGCCATGTGTATCAAACGTGTCCTAAGTAAAACCTTTTTCTTTTTTTACTCGCCAGTTTGCTGTATGCTTTTTCCGTGAGAAAAAAATCAAACATGCATAGCGCCATATATATGATCCACAAGAAAGATATATATATGAAAAACATATTAGTAGATCAGTTTAAATATACTATATATAATATATACTAGTACGATTTGTGCACCGTCCAAAATGATGTATGGTTATTCGGTGAAGTCACTGTCTAGAGGAATAGCTAGCTAGAGCTAGTCAACCACTTGTGCAGTTCATTACGTGCATAGACGACGGCCACACTAGTTGTTACCTGATCCAGATTCACAGGTAACAACTACGTTGACCTTTTGCATCTCCATTTTCTTATTTGGGAGAGATCGACGACACAAGTTCCTGTGTGGTTCCAATGCTAATGGCCGATGAAAGAACACACCACGTCACCACGTATGTATGTTTATATACATGCTTTGTTTTAATACGATTTACTTGTTGGTAGCCAAGATGTTATATGCATGATGATGTTGATAGGAAAACGGTGTCGTCTTCATTCATATGGATCATCTGGTGAAGATATTTTGGTGTTGCATCGGTCAAGTGGTGGCCGACAACTTCCAGCTCCTTTATGAGATTTGCATCATACTCTTCTTTAGTTAAAAGAAAAGAGGAGTTTTTAAGGTCCTTAATCAAATGATTATGTGACGTTGGAATTAAGGGGGGGAGAGAGAGAGAGAGAGAGAGAGAGAGAATAGCTTCTTGTACAAGAAACTATGTCTATACGGGATCAAGATACGAAGAGATGATGTGATAGGCAAATGATACGATAGAGAAGGCATCTGATTGGACAAAAGTTTATTTTGAAGAAACCGTCTATTGAGAATATGGTTTTCTATGTGTAGTGTCTATATGATTTGGCAAGTGTAGAAATTACAATCTTTATCCTATAATTAAGTCAAACTTCTCAAACCTCAATCAAGCTTATAGTTAGAAAAATATGCTAACATTACAACTTACTAATTCAAATAAATAAAATATCAAGACATGTTTCATGATGGATATAGTGAAAACCAATTTGCCATTGTAGACGATGTCAATACATTTTTTTATAGATTCAACCAAACCTACAAAAGTTTGATGAAAATACCTTATCGGTTAGTAGGTGAGCACAAGCATGCAGGTTGCCACATGCATGTATGATGTATCTAGCTTAATCATGTGAGAGAATCAAATATTTTTGAGTGCGCGGAGCCTATAGAATTTATTAATATTATTTTGATGTGCCTGACCCATTTCTTTTATCTCAACAAACAAAAAGAAATGGAAAAAAAGACATGTTTTGTGGATGAGAAAACTCTGAAATTTCAACTCGCTTGATATCGCGCGCGATCAAAGTACACACTTTCTCAGATCATTTGGCGTGTCACGAAAAAAAAAATATTTTACTTTCAGATCTGGTCCTTTTTCTAGCTCCAATGGACGGCGATTGCTTCGAGTGTCGGAAATATGATTTATTTTGTCAAAAGATAAGCCGTATCATCCATTGAATAAACCTCTGACCTTTTTAGTTAAGGCATCCAAATTGACCACCAAAATTAGCATACTTAGTCGTAATCCTCGTTATTCTAACTCTAGTGTACCGACATAGTTTTACAAGTTGTGAAAATGAAAAGATCGTATCCAGATACGTACGTTGTCTAGAAAAGAAAAATAGAAAAAAATTAAAATAAAGTGTAGCTCACGGCAAAAAATTGAACCTGCACCATCTTAGTTCTGGGATAAAAAAATAAACTGTAAGAATCAAAGCTAATTGAACCTGTACCCTTTTAGTTTATAGGGATAAAAAATTAGGAAACGTCGAAATTATATGATTGTGAGAATCGAACTACAGTTCCAAAAAATAATTAAATAGCACGCACATAGTTTAGGAGGCAAGGAAACGTACCAATGGACCACAGATTTCTTTTTTTATTCTTTTATCTATATATAACAGCAAATTATTTTTATAAACAAATTATCAATAAGTGAGTAACAAAGTATCAGATGAATTCTTTTTGCGACCCACAGGGTATGCCGTGGCCCACCTGGCACACCACATGGGCAGGGGCGAAGCTACGTGTTAGGTCGTGGGTGCTCAGGCACCTACAAAAATTCAAAAAACTCACTTTAGAAACACATTTTCACCATGATTGCCGATTAAATTTTCACACTTATAGGAGCTCCTCTAATTTGTTCTAGCTTCATCATTGCACATGGGTCCATCCTTGACTTCTTATCTAGTAGGCTCGAATCAAGCGAGGTATAAACTTCTTCTAAAGCTAGAATCACTAGAGAAACCAAGGCATATACGCCGTTTAAATTGAGATCTACAACGATATCGCATGAAATGGCCGGGTCCACACGTCATGTAGTATACTCTCCCATATTGGAAAAGGAAGACGTTTTGGAAAAGGTTTGGGTCAAACATTAGGAACATAAATCATGAATAACTTTTAAGTCGTTGAGTTTAGAAATGTGAAAATCATATCAATAGATTTGTCTTGAAAAATACTTTCATAAAAGTATACATATATAATTTTTTAATAAATATTTTTATAGAAAAGAGAAGTCAAAGTTGCGCTTTGGAGACCGTGTCGCTATCCTAAACGTCTTTCTTTTCAAGTATGGAGGGAGTATACGCAATTTTAAGTTTGTCCCGACACAAGATAATTAAGTAGTATTTGCTAGTGTCACAAATAGGGTAGGCGCTATGGCAAACGATATGGTCGTTGGGACGCACCGTCCAAAATGAACGTGGCGCCCCATCAATGGGCTCCATGGGTGTGGATAAGAAGTTAAGAAGCTTCCAATCCAATTGGTTTATTTGGAGAAACTTAGGGGCATCACACGGGATCTGTATGCATGTAATTTCACAGAAAGAGAACATTTGTAAATGTTGACACAAACCAACCTCAACAAACATAAAAGGTAATTAATAAGCTACTGCACCACATCGTTTTAAGTATCCAACTTCAACATACATAAAAGGTGGTACTCCCTACGCTCCAAATTATAATTCATTTGACTCTTTTTAGTTCAAGTTTGACAACTCGTCTTATTCAAAAAAATTAGGATAAAAAGTCAAACGAACTATAATTTGGAACGGTTAGTAATTGCTAAGCAACAAAGTTTAGAGTGGTTCACATAGTAAAACAACCCTAAAATGCGCATCAATTTTGCAGCTAGAAGGAAGGAATATGTGAGGTTGGTGTATACATGCATGCATGCCATATATAATATATATCCATCCACTTTTTTATCCTATTCACATGCTATGTTACGTTTTGATTGCTTCATAAACTCTGCTCCACAAACTCAACCGTGGAGTAGCTCTACAAAAAGGGAGCTTATGGAGCACCTCTTTAGTTGCTCTTACAGCTCTAACCTTTTTTCCTCAAATAGAGGGCGCAGAGCTGAAACCGTTTAGCTAAAAACGCGGAGTAGAGCTGAAAAAAATGGAGCGGAGGAGTCCCAAACACCGTCATGCTAATCCCACGCCACTATGTAACGTGTGTGGAATCGCCTATAAAACGCCCCCAAGCAATCCATCCATTCGTCACACACAATGACAAGTGGTTTCCAAGCCAAGTGTACTAGCAAGCTACTCCCCCAGTTCAGCGGCCACACACTAGCAACCAGCTAGCTCGGGCAGCAAAATGTCGGAGGAGAAGCACCACCACTTCTTCCACCACAAGAAGGACGTGGAGGAGCAGCCCACCGGGCGAAGTATGGCTACTCCGAGATCGTGGCCACCGAGGTCGTGACCACCGGCGAGGACGAAGTATGACAAGTACAAGAAGGAGGAGAAGGAGCACAAGCACAAGAAGCACCTCGGCGAGGCCGGCGCCATCGCCGCCCGGCGCCTTAGCACTCAAATGCGTACTCAGTATATATAAACTATATATCTCGCTCGTCCGTCTTCGTCTCACGCAGATCGAGCCGCCATCGATGCTTCTATTTGTGCTTCGTGCTGACCTTCCATGAATTCTTTTCTTCCCTTCCATATAGTACGAGAAGCACGAGGCGAAGAAGGACCCCGAGCACGCGCCACGGGCACAAGATCACGGAGGAGGTGGCGGCTGCGGCCGCCGGGGAGCCGGCGGCTGCGCTTCCACGAGCACCACGAGAAGAAGAAGGACCACAAGGGCGCCGGGAAGCCACCGGCGAGAAGAAGCACCCACACCACCTCTTTCTGCCGACCGTACCATACCGGCCGGCCATCCGGCTCGCTCCCCGGGCCTCGCGACACCCACGACCACCACCCACACCCGGTTTAGTTCTCATGACGCATGCGTGTTAATTTGACGGTTCACGCAATAAGTCCCTTTCGGACCTTGCTAATAAGCCGCTTTGCTTGTGTGAGTGAGACCGAGAAAGAGGTGGTGGGGTGTCGCCGGCCTTGAGTTGAGAGGTGTTCTTGTACTTGCTTCATTTTTCTCTGCATGTATAATTGTGTCGAATAAGTGGGAGCCATATGATGATAATGTGTGTCTCCATAGTTGAATGCTTGTACTATATTTGAGTATGCCATCACTACTACAGATATCTTTTTTGCATGGTGGGCAAAAAATTTACAACGTGGCGGGCAAACTAGCCCGCCACGCAACTATGGTCACGGTAAATCGTACCATGGTGGCGGGCGTGGTTTGCCTACCACGGTTAATCAGCGAAAAAATAAAAAAAAATGACAAAGCCAAACCTAGACCCGGTTCAATGTCGGATCCGGGCTCGGCGCCGCGCACACCCACGATGTCCCCCCGCCCGTTGAGTTGCTCCCGCCCTGATCCGCCGCCCGGTGAGGTGCTCCCCGCCGGATCCGCCCAGGTGAGGTGCTCCCTCACCGGGATCCGGCCGCTGAGAGTGCTCCCCCGCCCATACCGCCGCCAGGTGAGGCCGCCCCCACCCGATCCGGGCTAAGTAGGCTAAGAAGACTTCACGTAGCTTGTGTCCCAAAAGTGATTGGGTTTGAAGGTTTCACTATGAAATTGTGAAACCGGAGTTGAACCTTAGAACTTTACGTGTTGTGTAAATATCATGTTAAAATTAAAGGGCCGATTTTAATATTGGAAGTATGATTTTGAGTTTCGGATGTGTGGAAAAGTCATGTTAAAAGGGTCGATTTTACTATTGCAAGTATGAATTTGGGTTTTGGATGTTCATGGTTGAAATAGAAGTCCTAGTCAATTCCGATGGGAGACATATTATGGGTAATCAACAATAATTCAACATATATAGTATGTTACCCAAGGAATGGTGATCAATTCACTACAAGAAATCTGTCTTTTTATGACAAATTCCCTCGTGGCGGGGGCTTATTTTTGTCATATAATGTAACATAATATGACACAAAATTTTTGTGTCGTCATAAAATTATGACCCTGAAGAAGAATTTATGACGACATCAATTGTTGTGTCATAGAAAGCTACCAAATTCGTCACAAATTGCCATTCGGTAGGAACCGGCCGACGGAAGTGAATTTATGACGACACATACAGTTTTTTTATGTGACGACAATAGACCGTCACTGAATGTTTTATCAAATATGACGACCCCCGTGTCATAAAATACCCTAGTACGAGTTGGACCATTGACCCAGGTGAAAGGTCCCTGTTGGCTGTTGCCTGCTCGCGAGCTGTGCCTGCACTGCCGTGCTGCCTCGCTGGATTGGGCCGGTGCTGGCCGGCCTGCTGCCTGCAATGCATGCGCTGGGCTGGTGCCGCAACGGGCCGCCGCTCTGCGCTGCTGGCCTGCTGCGCTGCCAGGCCGCCGCTGGCCTTTGCTGCTGCTTGCTGCACTGCTGAGCCTCGCGTGCTGCTTGGCCCGCTTGCTGCTGCTGCTGCTAGCTTGGCAGGCCGCCGCTGCCGCTGGGCTGCTGGCCGGGCGAGTGCTGAGCGCTGCTAGCTGCTGCCGCTGCTTGCTTTGGGCCAAGTGCTGCCTTGCTAGCTAGCTTTGCTAAGATAAGTTCTAATATTTTGAAATTCAAAATTCAAACGGACCAAACAAAGTCACATAGAAAGATGGACAAGCTAAAATGATAGAGTCTGGTTTTAGAAAATGATAGGAAAAAAAAGTATCGCATTCGGAGTTAGTATGTGAGAGAAAGACTATGTACACGCTTTTTACCAGAGATTAAAAAGAGAAATCACTTGTTCATCACTTGGTCAAACCTCATCATACGGAACACTAAATGACCTCGGATTAAAAAACTTTTGAATTCAAAGGTGTTAGAAATCATCAAGATCTATAATCTTTATATAGGTCATTTTTCATTTTGAGAAAGTGTTAGTAAACGCTAGTCACAAAATCACGAATCTCACATAGAGTTCATGAAACTACGGAGACACTTGTGGATTTTGAGCTAAACTTTCCAAACACTTTCTCAAAATGCAAAATGACCTAAATAAAGTTTGTAGATCTTGATGAGTTATGAATTTTTGGTATTCATGACTTTTCAATTCGAGACCGTCTAGGGCTTCAAAAACTGGTCGAGAGCTATACAAATTTAAAAAATACGAAAATTCGAGACGTCCAAACTTTTTCAAATTAAAAGTTGACCAAAATACCAAATGTAGATCTTGATGAGTTTGACAAACTTGGTATTTATGACTTTTCGATTTGAAACCATCTAGAGATTCAAATACATACGCGAAGGTGTCGTTTTTTTAAAAATTCAAGATTTGACTTGGTCAAACCTCGTCATATGGAACACTAAATGACCTCGGATTAAAAAATTTTAAATACAAAGGTGTTAGAACTCATCAATATCTACAATCTTTATATAGGTCATTTTTTTTTGAGAAAGTGTTAGTAAACACTAGTCACAAAACCATGGATCTCACGAGTTTATGAAACTACGTGAGAGACTTGTCCATTTAGAACTACACTTTCCTAACACTTTCTCAAATGCAAAAACAACCTAAATAACAATTGTAGATCTTGATGAGTTATGAATTTTGGGTATTCATGACTTTTCAATTTGAGACCGTCTAGGACTTCAAAAACTCGTTCGAGCTATAAAAATTTAAAAATACGAAATTCGAGGCGCCCAAAATTTGTCGAATGAAAATTTCACCAAAATACCAAATGTAGATCTCGATGAGTTCTACAATTTTTCTGCTTATGACTTTTGCATTTGAAACCATAAAATTGGCCTAAAACCAAATTCGAAATTCTCATAAATTGAAATTAAAAATAACACATATATTAGTAGGCCTAAACCACGAAATCAGCCCGTTAAGGTACCTCGCCCATAAATTTCTGGCCACCGATTCTTGATCGAACGGCTATCGATAGGCCAAGCAAGGATAAAAGAGGGTCCAAACCCTAACCCTCGTCCACTCTCCCTCTTGTTCCCGTCGCCCGGCCGCTCCCTTCTTCTCCGTCGCCTCCTCCGGTCGGTGGCGAGCCCCCTCCCCCACGCCAGCGCCCTCCCTCCCCACACCCGATCGCGGCCGCGTGGACTATCGGCAACGGCGGCATGACGGCGCCCGGCTATGCGTCGGGGCACAACCCTGGCGTGTGCCTCCACGGGCTCCCAGCGTTCGCCTCCCTCCCTCGGCCGGCGTGGCGGCGGCGGCGACCGGCGCTATCTCCCAGCGCCGCGTCGGCGTGTTCATGCGCGAGCCGCCCCCATGCTTCTCCACACCTCACCATCCCTAGGCGAAGGCCACCGTGCCCCTCCCCAGCCATGGAGATTGGTGGCGATGTCCCGAGCCGCGGGGGGGGAGCTATGGGGCGGCGGCAAACTGGGTTTGGAGCAGAGAGAGGCAGCTCGGCTTGATCCGTCATCTGCAGCCCGCAGTACCCTCGTCTGTGCTCCCAAGTTCCCGATTTCCCTCTGCCTCCCTCGATCTCTATGTCCTTTCCCACTCATGGATGGATCTGACCTCATGCTCCCTCTTTCTCACAGGCGTCCGGGTGCTCAAGAGCTGGCCGTTCTCCTCAGCTGCAGTGGCAGCTCGTGAGGTCCATCTCCACGCCGTGGGTGCTCAAGAGCTGGCCGTTCTCCTTAGCTGCAGCTGCAGTTGGCAAATTTTGTGTAGTGTTTCGGGCGGATTTGCATCTATTCCGGCCATGTTAATCCAAGTTGATTTACTATTCCTTTTCGTCCCCTGCCTCTCAGTTTGCAAGCTATGCTAGCAGATGCCATGATTTACTCAAATAGAGTAATCTGCTTTGTAGGATACTAGAAGCACAATACTTGAACTGCAAGCTTATGAAGATAACAGAGTAGTGTATAGATTTGTATTAGCGGCTTGACTGTGTGCTTTGTTACCTTGTACTAGATATGATTTGGTTCTCTCTGAACAAAGCAATACCGATGAGCATCTCTGTACTAAGTTTGTGATTAAACTTTACCTATGAGCATCTCTGAACTTTTGATTTATGTTCAGGATTAAAAAAAATCATGATGCAAAAAAATGCAGAAGTCCATCTTATTATGGCAGTGATTTCTGTTGCCATTGCTCATACTGGCAACATTCATACTTGATTTGATTTATGTGAGTTGATCTGCTGTGTATGCAGAACAAGCCTGTACTGCATAGTTGGAAAAATATTTAACAATTTAGAAAAGGTGTGATTTCTGTTGGTCTTGTCGTCGCTTCCTTCATTTGTACAATTATACTACAAAAGATATTATCATCCTTTACAATTGGTTGTTGGATAACCTGCTTAATAACTTGCGCTCTAGTGTAGTGATCAGAGTCCATGTAGTTTAAAATGAAATGTTTTAAAATCTGAGTCCATGCGCTCTAGTGTAGTGATCAGAGTCCATGCCCGTAGACCACTTCTGGACTGCCATAACAATGTTAAAATGAAATGTTTTAAAATCTGATCGATGACCTTTACCCAATATAGATTTGTTCTTTTAGCATCAATGGTCTGGATAAGCTCATGACTTGTTTCTATTTGTTTCTATGGTAGCAGTTTTGCAGTAGCAGCAGTAGGAGTTGCAGCTCGGTTTGTAGGTGAACAGCAACAAGCAGCTAACAATTGCTTTTAGACTTGCGCTTGACAAGTTGGACCTCTGGTGCTTGCTTATGTTGGCTGGTAAGTAGCAGCTCTAGCTCTGTTTACAAGGTCACGAAGGCTACCTTTGATGTTTCAGGTATCTGTTAATTCATTCTACTTAGAGATTTTTAGACTTTAGACCAAGTCAGTTGGTTTAGATGGCATTGGTTGCTACTCTATCCAACATCAATTTAGTTGACAGCGGCAACCCATCTAGAGTTTTAAATTTGATCATGGTTGAGAACTCGGTTCAGAGCTCAGCTTTGGAAAGAAAACAAGTGTATTTCAGCCTTAGTTGTACGCTGCCATTCATGTTGCCATTCTCAACCTGAAATAGAATGATAAAAATAAACAAAACAAAGGGTGAAGCCATTATGAGTAGCAGATTATTGGTTGTTTGAACTAATTCCATGCGTATGAAGGTATACTAGTACTTCCTAAGTTTGAAATCTTCCCCGGCAACGGCGCCAAAAAAAATGCTTGTTGACACTGCTTAACGACATCACTAATATAGCTATGGCGCACTCACTATAAAAGCAAAGACCCCAAACAGTGCTGGTATTATGGAAAATTACTTTGCCACTAATAAACTAGTCAAAGGGTAACCTATACTTCTAGTAAAGATAGGTTGTCAGTCCATCTTATGTAACTAGAAAGTATAACATGGCATAGAATAATACGACTAGGCAGAAAAATAAAGGAATATAGAGAATATAGAACAAGGCTCTGCAAGCGGACAGAATAATAAATATCATTGTAGCATTTTACCTAGAGTAAAGACCAGGTTGTCATTTATTGTTCTACCACTGGGAAGATATCTACAAACTGCTAATGCGTAGCACTAATAATATCCTTATATATGGATTAGCTATGAACCAATAATGATAATGCTTCTACTCAATAACACGGTTAATGTCACAATAAAGATATGATAAATAATATAAAGATATATATAATGAATGATAATGATAATAATAAATGCAGGGGATCAAGCCACATAAAATATAAGATAACAATTCAACAGAGTATTCTAGTCTAAGAACTCACATGGGGTAATATAAGGAAAACTTACTAATGAGTAACTATCATCACATGCTATTACTAAACTCTAATTAGTGCAAACATCTAGCTATCATGGTTAGCATTACTACTTCATACCATACCCAAGGGCCATCAACTAGGAAGGATTCAATAATGAGATCTTCACCTTCTTCGTGACACACGACCTACCATTCACTATACAAGGAGGGAGGATTACAGAGGACTCAATAGGGCAGAACCCCTACGATCTACCCCACGACTCAAAGATATAGCGGGCATTTGCAGATATAACATATATAAGCACCACACTTACATAAGTTATAACACCTATCTTGCATGTTACAAGATGAGGGCTATAGATCATCCTAAGCATGAAATCCATAATAAATATCTAACTCTACTAGACATATCAAAGCAAGCAATAAACAATGTAATAGATAATATAAATAAGATAAAGAACAATGTCATAGATAAACTTGAGTAAATATAAATGTACCTATAGAACACCTTGACAGATCAAAGTTCAAGTCTTCCTAGACTTGGACTCCTTCTAATCTACTACTATGTAGCTAATCTCTCTAGAACTAGAACTACTCTAAAGAATTAGGGTTTATGGCTCGACTTGATCGCTTGGAACTCGGATCAACTAATCTTGATCTTGAATTAGAGTTTCGGGGGTACCCACCGCCTATATAGCCCCAAAGGATGAATCTCGGCCCTTGGATCAAACCGACTTGATTGGGCGGCTTGGATCTACTCCTTAGGTCGGTTGTAGGAAGATTCCAGAAGTAGGACACGTGTCTCCACAGGGGGAGGCCGCCCGGCCCCACACCCTGACATGTGGGTTCCGGCCTTCACGAGCTGTCTTCTTTTTTCCTTTAGGTCCCTGGAAATTATACTAATCGTCTTGATTTGGTCCTTTTCTTCTGTTTCTCTATTTCTCCTCTTTTCATCGATATTCTGCTATTTTCTGGAGTTCACCTGCAAAACTTAGTGTGCAACAAAACTCGTGGAATTCATTAGTAAAAACCCTATTTTCATTATTCTTGTTCCCAAATGTTCTATTATTTCATAATTAAAAGTTGACGTTATCAACCGTCAACAAAAGGTGACCCATTGACCTCCAACGGGAGGTAGGGTGAGTGTTAGGAATAATTTTCCCCAGCTGGGTAGTAACTAGTAATCGATTCGAATCGCCATCTCTCTGGATAGTGAGAACTTGATGGATTATCTCCATGTAGCAAACTATAATAATAACAAATGAATGGAGGTGAATGATGACCACTTAGTTGGTTCCTGCCGAACCCAAGATTTGACGGACTGCTATGGTCAACTGTGTTGTTTGTTTATATTACAAGTTTGTTGTAGCATAGGTGCAAATCTAGATGAAAGGTTAATGATTATTAACAGGATGCTAATAATTAAATGGTAACTTTGAGACTTAAGCTTTTATGCAAAAAAAATGCTAAGCCAGCCCCACTTATATAAAGCCATGCATACTCCTTGGTGTCAACTTTATTTTTGGTTTATGACGGGTAAGTCTAGCTGAGTACATTCTCATACTCAGGGTTTATTCCCAATTGTTGCAGGTTGTGATGTGTCGTGGTTACTACAAGAATTGGATAACTCCTACCATAGAGGAGGGGTAAGATCATGGGCATGATCATTCTTAGAATCTTATCTATTATGCTTTTGTGGAGCATGACCGAGTATGGGCAATGTAAAACTAAAGTTTATGAACTGTTTTAAAATGTTTTGCTTCCACTACTTAATCAATTAATTTGTAATAACTGTTGTACTCCGATGGTAAATAAAATTGATGTAATCCTTTTACTTGTATTATGATGTGCAAATGGTGATGTTTCGTTGAATCAGTACGATCTTGGTACGTTGTGATGTTAGTTTGAAATCCTTCAGGATTTCGATTCACGGACTGGGTTAGATGGAGTCAAGTCGGGGTTTGATCACTTTCATGATTGAATTTTCGCACTTAGACACTTATAATTTTGGTTCTGTGACAGCGGGCATCGGAGCAAGATTCAATGTTAAACACTATCATTTGTGGTTGTTAAAAACAAAATGTATTTGTGAAAACCTATTTTTAAGTAAAGTTGCGAGTGGTCATTCTTCTTATGCCCAGTTAAGGATCTTTAGGTGGCAAGTATTAGTGGCTAACTTGGGATTGCATCATGTGATTGCTTTGTCGCCCATATGGCAGGTAATAGTATGGGAGCCATTCTCTGAATGGTTATGTATGGATCATTGCCTCTACGCCAAGGTAGGTGTGTGAGCTATGAGAGCATGATTGGTCAATGCCAATCTAGGGAGTGTTTGGTGGACCGACACATGTCATGTCTCTACATGTCGTGTGACGGGTTTTCTTAATATTTTGGGGTGATGCTGATATTGATGTTGATGCGGGATGTAGTGTGTAGTGTGCCACATGCATGTATATGGGGTACATGTTTGTGTGTACAACCCGTGTTCGGGTCGAACCCGCTAAGGTATGAGTAATTTTATTTCATGCATTCATATGGGGATTGGGTTGAAATGAAATCTTCTGCAGGTACACTAACCTCGAATGCGTATATGATAGTTGACGACTAGTTATATACAATCGAGAGAGTACGAGTTATGCCACCGACATAGAACAAAATTTTGTGAGGATGAATAGGACGAGCATACATCATCATGATTGTTGCTTGTGCATATCCAACATGCTCTCCTCACCTTGCTCTACAAATAATAACTTGTTGTAATGTGTTGATTTTGAGAAAAAGTAAAAATCTTCTAAAGAAACGTTCTTCCCCTTTTCTATAACTAGCTTTGCTAGGTTATGCTTTGTGTGTCTTGTTTTCACTAGAGAGTTAAACCTTAGGTCCCCGGTGGTTAGGAGTTCCTTTGGTAATATGTCCTTAAGCCTTTGCCTTTATTATCCAGCCTTGATGGTAGGTTGAGCCTTTTGCCTCGTTGCTTTCATAGTTTCTCTTTCTCTTAAAGACCTGAGCAAGAGTATGTAGTTGCCAGTTATAGATGTGGATCTTTGTTTGTCCAACCCTTCATGGACCGACCACCCTAAAGGCCCGCCACTTTGTTAGTTGCGGTTTGTGTGTTGCCTTTGAGCCTATCCTTAAGACCCCACCAAGCCTTTGGACCGATGTTGAGTAGTTGGACAACCTTGTTGACCTTTTAGCTATCTCCCTCATCGACCCTTGCTGTCATACGAGTGTTCGTTACCTTGGTATGCACCGTTAGAGCAACTAAGTTGTTCTAGTGCAAGCTTTTGCCACAACTTGTGTTGTGCCATGTGGAACCATGCCAAAAACTTTGTTGGACCTCCCCATTGTTATCCAAGGGAAGTCTTGGTGCCCATGAGGATCTCTCTTCATCTCTAAAAGTTGCTTTGGTTTCTGCCCCAAACTTTGGTTGCTTAGTTTCAAGCTTCCCAAGTCTTTCAAGTTCCTCGGCTCCGAACTCATGTTGTTGAGCCATGGTATTCTTTGTTGTGTCTATCTTGGACCGTCTCCTTGATCGACTTCCAAATCATGGAACTTCCCTTGTTTTCTGTCCTTCCTTTGTGAAATTCTTGATCATAAGCAAGATAATTTTATTTATATACCGTGGGATTTTGCTGTTGGTAGTAGATTGGTAATGGTGTCGTGATTAAAGGCTGACGGTGCCGTGACGTAAACCTGAAGTCACCTTGTGACCGGCCAGCACCTGGTTGTGCTACTAGGTGCGCCAAAGAGTATCGCAGTCATTAGTCATACTTCGTTCTGAAACTACACCTATGTGTGATTTCCTCGAGTTTTTCCCTTGTTTACCTTTTCTTGGTTTATCAAAACATCCCTATATCAGATATGATGAAGTAAGATTCTATAAGTTGTGAAGAGAATGTCTTTGATGAACACAAGACCCGTCTATGTTTGCCTTGTGCTGTGTTTCTATCTTTTGACATCATTTTGTCACAAAGCCTTGTGCTCCTCTTCTTGTCATGCACTTGATTTTATCCATGCATGATTTACCTGACTCATATGAGATAGCATATTGGTGGTAAGCTCAGTAATGGCGACTTGATTAATCACTAATGATGCCGCGACGAAACCGGGAGCCTCCAGTGGGTGCACAAACTTGGTTGTGCTCCTCGCACGCTACCTGGTACCGTGGTGTTGGTCATGAACCATTACAGAGACTACTTGAAATGTTATCTTCTCATGAGTATTTCCTTGGTTAGTATTAGAAGACATAGGTCAGACCTTTTGTAGTAGAGCTACTTTCTAAAGATGCAAAGGTGATGACTTTGGAAGAACAAATCTTTTGCATCAACTCTATCGAACTACAAGAGGTGGTAGACCAAAGAATCTTTTGAAATGTTCCCTAAATGGTGTTACCCTTTTGTGGACATGTGTTGACCCTATTTGATCAAAAAGAGTATGCAACCCTCAAAATTGGATAAGTTACCAATCAAACAAGACTTAACAGGAATCTATGTTCTTTCATAGATTTTCTCTTATGCTTGGACAAGCTACGCTTGTTGTGTGATGCTCGTTCATAACAAATCAGTCTCCCTTGGTGTGAACCCTTTTGAGCTAACTTCGATGATAGTTGTCTACATCTACAACACTTACATTTACAAGCGACCGAGGCTGAAGCATTAGTGCTTTTAGTGTTGCGAAGGCAACTATTTAGTTACTAGTTGGAAGGTTTATCTCGAGCCAGGTAACGACTCGTTGGTAGCTATAAAAGTTATGTGTCACGAACATTGTTGGACAAGATTTTGCAAACTAGCCTACAATGTTTGTGCCATTTCCTTTTTGGCCATTGATGTCATCATGCCGGTTTCATTTTGGACAAATCACTCAGATAGTGCAATGTGCTTTACCGGCTAAATTGACTTGTCAAGGAGACTCATACTGGGTTTAGGGCAACCCAATCTTAGAGATGGGTCTGGACAATGATTTTATTAGGACTCATTTCAGAGTTGGTGTTTCCTATCCTTCGTGAGATGGATCTAAGTGGGTTTCTGCAATTCCTAATCGTGCCAAGGCCATTGTTAACGAAGTTTTTGCTTCTTGACATTGGGTGTAGACCTACGGAATTTCTTTATCCCCAAGGCTCTATTGAAGGAAGCACAAAAGGACATGCAGAATAATTCCTTATCCTTGTCAGAATATCCTTCCTCATGGAGTATGCTTTGTACCCTATGAACATTCCCAAGTGTAATGCGTTTGCATTGTCGGGCTGGTGTTTGAAACTGCAGTGAAGGTTGTTCCGTAGGAGCATAGAAAAGAAGAATGAGAAAGCTATCCAAAATTCTCTAGCATCTAAACTGGTTGCTTTCAAGTCCATGTTTTGTGACTCAAACGTTGTTGGAATGACACCAAATTTGGTGAGCTTGTTCCACACTTTGAGTACTTCGGTCAATCTATATGGATTGGAAATTGGTGGAGTGAAGCCCCAATTTTGGAAATGTTTTGTTAGTCCGCATTCCTGCAGGATTCAGCACGCACCAGTTTTGGTATATGAGTTGTTTGGGCAGTCAAATAGTGCCCATTTGAGCTGAAATTTGGGCAGTAGTTAGTGTACTCATGGATCTTGATGCCTACCAAATTTCATGCATTGTGGAGCAGCAGATTGGGAGATATGATCTGTTTACCGAGCGGAACAAAATCTGCTATATCTTTGTCCGATCACATTCTTTCTTCGCTTTGAATGGTTATGTTGGCCTTGGATGCCAAGCTAATGGAATAATGAGTATTTGCTACTGGTATATCTTCGTATGCTAAAGAAAATACTCCTTGTTTCCATGTGGCCACATAATGTAAGATGGAAATTGCATTCAACCTTTTGATAGTGTGCTATTCCTCTCGTTTGGAGAGAATATGCAGT
This sequence comes from Hyparrhenia diplandra, assembly GCA_015847255.1. NCBI lineage: Eukaryota > Viridiplantae > Streptophyta > Magnoliopsida > Poales > Poaceae > Hyparrhenia > Hyparrhenia diplandra. The sequence goes on along the minus strand of JADLZK010006155.1, from coordinate 215,282 downwards.
TTTGTTATCATGACAACCTCAACAACAATCCTCTTCGGCAATGGATTCTAAGGATGACTTCTCCATTGGTATTTGCCATGTATTTTTACCTATGTGGCTGTACCCAATTCAACCCAGGTAGATATTGTCCTTTGGATATAAGGATTTCTTTAAGTTATGATCCTTGGACAACGCTTGAGTATGAAGATCAATTTCCTCAATAGGAAAGTTTCTAGAATTATGAGTGCTTTTGGTCAAGTCATTAGAAGCAAAGAAACGGAGAACTCCCCTGAGGCACTTCATCTTTTGTTGCAAACGTTCCTATATGTTGCTTATTGGCATGGGACATGAAGATAAATGTTTTAGACAATTCAACTTCAATGTGTAATTCTTGTTGATTTGTCTGACACATTGAAGGCAAAAGTGTTAAGACTCAAGTAGTGTTGGGGACTAACTTTGATTTTCATAACTTTCATCCCAAACTTTGAAGTTGCAGGACATTAAAAGTAACTTCGGAAGAGAGTTAGCATCAGGAAGAAATCGCGGAGGTGACTTCGCGAAGTTTGACTTCGCGAAGAGTCAACAAAAGCAGAAATGAAAGCTCAAGGGATCAGGCTTCGAAGCGAAGTTGGGAATATTAGCTTCGCTAAAGACTGTAAGGAAGTACTGAAAGGAACAAAAGACTACTGCGAAGACAAGGAAAACAACTTCGCTGGGGAGATCAAGATGTGGACATTCATTTAAGAACTTTTGTAATTTTTATGTTGTTACGAAGTCAGGGGCCCCCTATAAATACCCCCTGACATTCTTTGTAAAGGCCATGTTGAATGGCCACTTTGTAAACCATATCATCATCAATAAAGTGTTGTCTTGATCATTTATCCAACATCTTGATCATTCACCCAACATCTTATGTTGGGGACTAACTTTGATTTTCATAACTTTCATCCCAAACTTTGAAGTTGCAGGACATTAAAAGTAACTTCGGAAGAGAGTTAGCATCAACAAGAAATCGCAGGTGACTTCGCCGGGTTCGACTTCGCGAAGAGTCAACAAAAAAGCGTAAACGAAAGCTCAAGAGATCAGGCTTCAAGCAAAGTTGGGAATATTAGCTTCGCTAAAGACCGTAAGGAAGTACCGAAAGGAACATAAGACTACCGCGAAGACAAGGAAAACAACTTCGCTGGGGAGATCAAGATGTGGACATTCATTTAAGAACTTTTGTAATTTTTATGTTGTTACGAAGTCAGGGCCTCCCTATAAATACCCCCTGACATTCTTTGTAAAGGCCATGTTGAATGGCCACTTTGTAAACCATATCATCATCAATAAAGTGTTGTCTTGATCATTTATCCAAAGATCTTGATCATTCACCCAACATCTTGGCGCCCACCGCTTTGTGTGTGCAACGATCTACCTCAATCGACCACCAAGGACCATGGCAAGACCTCCCAAGAACAAGGCAACGAATGCCAACGAAGAAAGAACAGCAGGAGATGGGGTATTACAAGCAAGCGAAGACAACTCAACGAGGGAGGACATTCCTCAAGACACCGAGAGCGAAGAAGCACGAAAGTTAAAAGAGCTAGAAGAAGAGCTAAAACAGAAAGCGAAAAGAACTCGAAGCTTGCAAAGCCGTAACCCAGAGAAAAGACTTTGAAGCAAAGAATAGAGGAAGCCGAAGAAAAGATTAGAAGATTGAATGAAGAACTCAACAACCAAGAAGACGAAGTCACAATCATGGATGAACCAAGCTCAAAGAAACAAGACCGGTCGAGAAAAGAAAACGGCACTCACAGTTGACCTAGACTCTCCACTATCAATAGATCTACAAATGGCAAAATGGCCAAAAGGCTTCAAATTCAATGTAATACCAACTTACGAAGGCCTGACAGATCCAAGACAATTTCTCATGAGCTTCAAAGCCGCAGTTGAATCAGGAGGAGGAGATGATAAAACTCTCGTGAAGGCACTTATAATGGCAATGAAAGGGTTAGCTCAAAAATGGTATTCTTCGCTCAAACCAAGATCATTGAAAAGTTGGGAACAATTAAGAACAACCTTGTTAGTTGACTTTCAAGGATTCCAGCACACGGGGCTCACAAGTGATGACTTGTTTGACATCAAACAATATCCAAAGGAGCCAATAATTCAATATTACAAAAGATTCATTCAAATGAAGACTCAAATCCCAAACATATCAGACGAAGTTGTCATAATTGCCGCTATCGAGGGACTCGTGAGCTGGGCGGTTGTCTTCGCACCTGAAAAGAGAAAGACCAACAACAGTTGCTCAACTTTATGAAGAGTTCAAGATCGATGACGATTACAGAAAAAATATTGAAGAAGAAAATGCTCAAAGAAACCAAACGAAGCCAAACAATCAATTCAGACCACAAAACTTTGAGCGAAGACAATATCAATATCAGCCACCACTTCGCATCAACCGGATAAATAATGAGCAAAGCGGAGACAACATTCGACACACAAAACAATCAGCGGCCAAGTACAATAACATAAATTTCAATAATAGCCAAAGAGGTGGCTTCAATCAAGCAAGATTTGGGGAAAGAAGAATTTTGAAACCGTAAGAAATGTATTGCATTGTTCATGGCAAAGGGGCTGGTCACACCTCAAAGATGTGCCCAATGGTAAAGAAAAGCATCGAGCAAGTTCAACAAGAGAACAAGTTAATAGAAAATCAAAGATCAATCAATCTCTTGTCTCAAGCAAGCTCATCTTAGAATCAAACTTACTACAACCCAAACTACAACCAAAGAATGTTGCCGGGACCACCTCCAATCTACAATTGTCAACCTTTGGCAATGGCTCCGCCACAATGGGGACAAATGCAAAATTCTCAACCCGAAGCCTCAGTAGCAAATAATGCCTCAACCATTCAAAATAACAACTCACCAGTTTTCTCAACAAAGCAGCGGGCGAGAATAATGACAATATGCGGAGGAAATAGCATAGAGCATACAACAAACAATGAAAGAAGAAATTACTTTCGAAGAGTTAACTCAATATCAATGGAAGGCCCATTCAAGAAAAAACAAGATGGTCGCATCAGCCAATCATCATTACAGAGCAAGATATGAAACTCAAAGATTATCCACATATGGATGCAATGGTCATCGAAGCCAACATTGATGGTCGGGATGTCACAAAAATTTTGGTAGATGGAGGAAGCTCCGCGATATTCTATTCTCATCAACCTTAGATGCAATGCGGTCGAAGAGAAAAAACTTGGGAAGAGCGTAATATCCACTAGTCGGCTTCGGTGGGAAAGGGATAAACTCAATTGGAAGGATTGTGTTGCCGGTCTCATTCAAAACTCCCAATAATGCAAGAGTAGAGCAAGTTGCATTCGATGTGTCGAAATGCATAGCCAATACAACGCCATATTTGGAAGAGGAAGTTTGAACATCTTTGAAGCAAGAATCAATTACTCATATCTGCATGAAAGTACTAGCAATCAATGGTCCAATATCAATTCATGGAAATCAAACGAAAGCAAGAAACATCGAGAAAGACTCAGCCCCAAAGATAAAGAAATGTCCTATCAATCGAGAAAGTGAAGAAGAAGAAGAAGAAACAGAGAATGCGAAGTCCCGAGAAAAAAAACAAAAACTTGCACAAAGACGTATTACAAAGAAAGTCTTGTTAGACCCAATGGTTACGGACAAAAAAAGTAACCATTGGTACAAATTTAACTCAAGAAGAAGAAGAGGAGCTCATAGCTTTACTAAGAAGCAACCAAGATGTCTTCGCTTGGTCAGCCAAATACTTAGAAGGAGTCAGCAAGGATATTATTGAACATAGGCTAAATGTTGATCCCAACTACAAGCCGAAGAAACAAAAGTTGAGAAAAATTTCCAAAGACAGAACAATAGCAAATAAAGTCAAGTACAAAGATTGCTGGATGCAAAGGTCATAAGAGAAGTTCAATTTACAACATGGCTAGCCAACATAGTGATGGTAAAGAAAAGCAATGGGAAGTGGAGAATGTGCATAGATTTCACAGACCTAAACAAAGCACGCCCAAAAGACAACTTTCCTCTACCAAGAATTGATACTCTAGTAGATCAAGTCGCGAGAAGTGAAATGTTGAGTTTCCCGGATTGCTTCTCGATACCATCAAATCTATATGAAAAAAAGAAGATGAAGAAAACATAAGCTTTATCACTCCATTTGGAACATATTGTTTCCAAAGAATGGCGAGAGGGGCTTCGCAATGCCGGGTCAAGCTTCATCGAGAATGACTTCGGTGGCTCTAAAAGACCAAATTGGTGACAACCTCTTAGCCTATGTTGACGACATTATCATAAAAAACAAGAAGCGCGAAGACCACCATCAAAGATCTAAAACAAACCTTTGCAAATCTTCAAAAATCAAACTTGAAGCTCAACCACGAAAAAAATGTACCTTCTGAGTACAAAAAAAGGAAAGATTCTTGGATGCATAGTTTCAAAGAAAGGGCATTGATCCAAATCCGTAAAAGATAAGAGCAAGTTATGGAAACAAAAGTTCCAAAGAACATCAAAGACATCCAAAAATTAACAGAGAGGTTGGCTTTTGAAACAGATTTATGTCAAAGTCGCGAGAAAAAAAAGTTTTCCAATCTTTCAAGCTTTGAAAGGCTCAAAGTCAAACTTCGCTTGGGGTCAAGAACAACAAGAAGCATTTGAAGAAATAAAAAGTATCTTTCAAATCCGCAACTTTGTCAACCCCGCACCGATCAAGAATTACTCTTGTACATCTCAAAGATCCGAGAAAGTCGTCAAGCAAGATATTGATACAAGAAAAGGAAAAAGATCATTCAAAGAAACAAGAGCCAATATACTTCGTATCCGAAGCATTATCGGGATCAAAAGTCTATTATTCGAGAGATAGAAAAGATAGCTTATGCAGTTCTTATGGCAACAAGAAAAAAGCTCAAGCACTACTTTCAAGCACACAAAGTAAGAATACCAACAAGCCACCCACTAAAAAGATGTATTGCAAAGTTGCAAGTCATTAGGAAGACTCGTAAAAATGGGCAAATGAAATTTCACAATATTTCATTGAGTTTGAAAAAAGGACTGCAATCAAGTCACAAGTGCCGGGTAGACTTTATCACGCATTGGACTCCAACAACAAGTCCCGAAGGTCAAAAAGAAAATCAAGAATGGACTCTTTCTTGCCAAGAATGGACTCTTTCTTGCCAAGAATGGACAATGAATTGTGATGGAGCTTGTGGCTCCTCGTAATGGAGTAGCCGCAATTATAACTTCGCCATCCGGAGTCAAAATGAAATATGCCGCAAGATTGGAATTTCGATGTACAAACAACATCGCTGAATATGAAGCAAGCTTTCTATATAGGGCTTCGCAAAAGCAAGAGCAATAGGAGTTCAAAAAATCTTGATTCACAAGTTGTAGCAGTCATGTTGAGAAAAACTATAAAGCAAAAGATCCGAGAATTGGCGAAGTATTTGCAAAATGTAAGAGATCAAGAAAGGCACTTTGAAGGATTTACGGTCGCGAAAGTATCTCAAGAACAAACAATGAGGAAGCCGATGAAATTGCGAAGGCAGCAGCTCAAAAAGTAAAGTTGCCTCCAGACGTGTTTTACCAAGTATTATCAGAATCATCAATCAAGGCAAAAATTGAAGAGCCAAAGCACATTCACATCATTGAAAGCGAAGATTGAGGTCATCTATAATAGCCTTTCTAAAAGGATTCTATGAACCGTAAAGCGAAGTCGAAGAGATAAGAATGAAGCACAAAACAAGAAATTACAAGCTCATCAATAATCAACTCTTCAAACACGACATTTGTGAACCATTACTCAAATGTATATCAAGCGAAGAAGGCAAAGAATTGCTTCAAGAAATTCACAATGGAGTATGTGGAAATCACGCAAGCCCAAGAGCCATAGCTGGTAAAGCATTTAGACAAGGGTTCTATTGGCCAACAGCTCAAAAAACAAAGGCGAGAAGGACATAGTCAAAACTTGCCACAATTGTCGATTTTAGCAAGCAAGTCAAATGCTCCAAACAACCCAATTCAAAGATATAGAACCAACATGGCCACTTGCAAGATGGGGAATTGACATAATTGGGAAACTTCCAAAGAACTCAAGGCAACTATCAATATGCAGTTGTAGAAGTTGAATGTTTTACAAAGTGGATAGAAGCGAAGCCAATCACAAACATGTCATCAAAAACTATGAAGAAATTCCTATGGCAAAATATAAATTTGCGTGTTTGGAGTTCCAAGACACATAACTTTGGACAATGGAACCCAATTTGATAGCGAAGACTTTAGAGATTATTGTGCAAGTTTGGGAATCCAACTTTGCTTCGCATCAAAAATACCCTCAATCAAATGGAGCATTGAAAGAGCAAACGGAATAATCTGTGTGGGAATATCAAAAAACCTGGTCGGCCTACCAAAAGGAAAATGGGTCGAAGAATTACGAAGAATCATATGGAGCCACAACACAACCACAACAAGATCAACAAAGTTCACCCCTTTCAAGTTGTTATATGGAGATGAAGCAATGACTCCAGAAGAAATTCAATTCGAAGGTCCCAGGCTGAATGTGCAAATAACAAGCGAAGAAGATCAAGAAACAAGCAAAGATTTGCTCGAAGAAGAAAGAAATCAAGCAGTTCTAAACTTGAGAAAGTATCAAGAATAAACAAGCAAGTGGTACAATAAGAAGGTGGTGAAAAGGGAATTACAACCAGGAGACTTCGTCCTGAAAAGAAAAAGAAATGAAGACACGGTTGGCAAATTCCAGCAAAAGTGGGAAGGACCTTTTGTGGTAACAAAGACAAACAGACAAGGATCATATCACTTGGAGAATCTAAAGGGAGAAGAACTCAGCCATACATGGAACATCAAAGACCTTCGCAAGTACTATCCTTAGAAGTCTTGGTCATTTTGTAAATATGTAAAAAGTAGTTTTACATTTCAAAAGCAATTTTACTTTCAATAAGAGCCGCACTCTTTTTCCACTCAGGGGAAGCCCTCCGCAGGGTGAGTGGTTTTTAAACGAGGCAGACTCCATTATAATCTCTCGTATCAAATATAAATGAGAATGTAGTTTCCCCAAAGATTGTTTTTTAGCATTTATCATTTTTTATGAACAGCCGAAAAGCAAAAAGCTTTGACATCGGCAAATATTCACATCAATTAAAAAAAGTATAATTTTTATAAAATAAAATAAAAATTATTACCCATAAATCTCTCTAAGGAGAAAATCTTGACTTCAAATCGAAGTCTTCGCTCCTACTTCGCAAAAAGAAGGGGACGACGTTTTCAAATTTCTCCAAGGAGAAAATTTTGACTTCAAATCGAAGTCTTCGCTCCTACTTCCAAAAAAAGAAGGGGACGGCCTTTTCAAATTTCTCCAAGGAGAAAATTTTGACTTCAAATCGAAGTCTTCTCCCTACCGCAAAAAGAAGGGGACGGCGTTTTCAAAAAAGAAGGGGACTTCAAATCGAAGTCTTTCAAATTTCTGTAAAGAAGGAGAAAATTTTGACTTCAAATCGAAGTCTTCGCTCCTACTTCGAAAAAAGAAGGGGACGACGTTTTCAAATTTCTCCAAGGAGAAAATTTTGACTTCAAATTGAAGTCTTCGCTCCTACTTCGCAAAAAAAGAAGGAGACGACGTTTTCAAATTTCTCCAAGGAGAAAATTTTGACTTCAAATCGAAGTCTTCGCTCCTACTTCGCAAAAAGAAGGGGATGACGCGTTTCAAATTTCTCTAAGGAGAAAATTTTGACTTCAAATCGAAGTCTTCGCTCCTACTTTCGCAAAAAAAAAGGGGGGCTTAACGTTTTCAAATTTCTCCAAGGAGAAAATTTTGACTTCAAATCGAAGTCTTCGCTCCTACTTTGCAAAAAAAGAAGGACACAACGTTTTCAAATTTCTCCAAGGAGAAAATTTTGACTTCAAATCGAAGTCTTCGCTCCTACTTCGCAAAAAAAGAAGGGGAAAATTTCTCCAAGGAGAAAATTTTGACTTCAAATCGAAGTCTTCGCTCCTACTTCGCAAAAAAAAGAAGGGGACGGCGTTTTCAAATTTCTCCAAGGAGAAAATTTTGACTTCAAATCGAAGTCTTCGCTCCTACTTCGAAAAAAAGGGGGGACGGCGTTTTCAAATTTCTCCAAGGAGAAAATTTTGACTTCAAATCGAAGTCTTCGCTCCTACTACTTAAAAAAGAAGGGGCGGCGTTTTCAAATTTCTCCAAGGAGAAAATTTTGACTTCAAATCGAAGTCTTCGCTCCTTTTCAAAAAAAGAAGGGGACGGCGTTTTCAAATTTCTCCAAGGAGAAAATTTTGACTTCAAATCGAAGTCTTCGCTCCTACTTCGCAAAAAGAAGGGGATGACGTTTTCAAATTTCTCCAAGGAGAAAATTTTGACTTCAAATCGAAGTCTTCGCTCCTACTTCAAAAAAAAAGAAGGGGATGACGTTTTCAAATTTCTCTAAGGAGAAAATTTTGACTTCAAATCGAAGTCTTCGCTCCTACTTCGCAAAAAAGAAGGGGACGACGTTTTCAAATTTCTCCAAGGAGAAAATTTTGACTTCAAATCGAAGTCTTCGCTCCTACTTCGCAAAAAAAGAAGGGGACGACGTTTTCAAATTTCTCCAAGGAAAAAAATTTGACTTCAAATCGAAGTCTTCGCCCTACCCGCAAAAAAAGAAGGGGATGACGTTTTCAAATTTCTCCAAGGAGAAAATTTTGACTTCAAATCGAAGTCTTCGCTCCTACTTCGCAAAAAGAAGGGGGACGACGTTTTCAAATTTCTCCAAGGAGAAAATTTTGACTTCAAATCGAAGTCTTCGCTCCTACTTCGCAAAAAGAAAGGGGACGGCGTTTTCAAATTTCTCCAAGGAGAAAATTTTGACTTCAAATTGAAGTCTTCGCTCCTACTTCGCAAAAAGAAGGGGACGGCGTTTTCAAATTTCTCCAAGGAGAAAATTTTGACTTCAAATCGAAGTCTTCGCTCCTACTTCGCAAAAAGAAGGGGATGACGTTTTCAAATTTCTCCAAGGAGAAAATTTTGACTTCAAATCGAAATTTTGACTTCAAATCGAAGTCTTCGCTCCTACTTCGCAAAAAAAAGGGGCGGCGTTTTCAAATTTCTCCAAGGAGAAAATTTTGACTTCAAATCGAGAAAATTTTGACTTTCAAATCGAAAATTTTGACTTCAAATCTACTTCCTACTTAAAAAGAAGGACACAACGTTTTCAAATTTCTCTAAGGAGAAAATTTTGACTTCAAATCGAAGTCTTCGCTCCTACTTCAAAAAAAGGGAACGAAGGGGAAGGCGGCCTTTTCAAATTTCTCCAAGGAGAAAATTTTGACTTCAAATCGAAGTCTTCGCTCCTACTACGCCAAGAAGGGGACGACGTTTTCAAATTTCTCTAAGGAGAAAATTTTGACTTCAAATCGAAGTCTTCGCTCCTACTTCGCAAAAAAAGAAGGGGACGGCGTTTTCAAATTTCTCCAAGGAGAAAATTTTGACTTCAAATTGAAGTCTTCGCTCCTACTTAAAAAAAAGAAGGGGACGCGTTTTCAAATTTCTCCAAGGAGAAAATTTTGACTTCAAATCAAATCTTCGCTCCTAAGTGACGTTTTCAAATTTCTCTAAGGAGAAAATTTTGACTTCAAATCGAAAAAAAAGAAATTTCTCCAGGGGAAAATTTTGACTTCAAATCGAAGTCTTTCCTACTTCTCAAATTTTCAAATTTCTCAAAGGAGAAAATTTTGACTTCAAATCGAAGTCTTCGCTCCTACTTCGCAAAAAAAAGGGGGGACGGCGTTTTCAAATTTCTCCAAGGAGAAAATTTTTCAAATCGAAGTCTCTAAAATTTCTCCAAATTTTGACTTCAAATCTTCGCTCCTACTTCGCAAAAAAAAGAAGGGGCGGCGTTTTCAAATTTCTCCAAGGAGAAAATTTTGACTTCAAATCGAAGTCTTCGCTCCTACTTCGAAAAAAAAGGGGGGCGGCGTTTTCAAATTTCTCCAAGGAGAAAATTTTGACATCAAATCAAGTCTTCGCTCCTACTTCGCAAAAAGAAGGGGACGACGTTTTCAAATTTCTCCAAGGAGAAAATTTTGACTTCAAATCGAAGTCTTCGCTCCTACTTCGCAAAAAAAAGAAGGGGACGGCGTTTTCAAATTTCTCCAAGGAGAAAATTTTGACTTCAAATTGAAAAAGAAGTCTTTTCAAATTTCTCCTTTTGACTTCAAATCGAAGTCTTCGCAAAAAAAGAAGGGGACGGCGTTTTCAAATTTCTCCAAGGAGAAAATTTTGACTTCAAATTGAAGTCTTCGCTCCTACTTCGCAAAAAGAAGAAGGGGCGGCGTTTTCAAATTTCTCCAAGGAGAAAATTTTGACTTCAAATTGAAGTCTTCGCTCCTACTTCGCAAAAAGAAAGGGACGGCGTTTCCAAATTTCTCCAAAGAAAATTTTGACTTCAAATTGAAGTCTTCGCTTCTCTAAGGAGAAAAGACGGCGTTTTGAAATTTCTCCAAGGAAAAATTTTGACTTCAAATAAGTCTTCGCTCCTAAGAAAAAGGGGGGGGCGACGTTTTCAAATTTCTCTAAGGAGAAAATTTTGACTTCAAATCAAAGTCTTTGCTCCTACTTCGCAAAAAAGAAAAAAATTTCTCTAAGGAGAAAATTTTGACTTCAAATCAAGTCTTCGCTCCTACCTCGCAAAAAAAAAATGGGGCGACGTTTTCAAATTTGACTATATTAGTTGTCCATTAAACTCATAATAAAAGACTAGGTCCGAATCAAACAACGACAAGAAAACAATATTCAAAATTTGTCAATCATTTTATTACAAATAAAAAGGTTATTTTACAAAGATTAAAAATACAAAAAGTGATCACACAATAGTTACACAAAGATTCTTCTCAACATACATACAACATAATTTTACAAGAATCATACTAACAAACCTAATCAAAATCCTGGAGGCAACACTAGTTCTTTGCCTCACTCAAAATATCCTCAACAACGCCATCGGTTATTCCATCAGCCTCTTTCCATAAATTAGCTTCATACACATAGCTTGGCGAGGCACTTGAACAAGATGACTGAAACAAAAATACAGTGGTTCACAATACTAGAAAACAATTAGTGTCTCACGTAACCAAACACCCATAAAACATACCTGCCCAACCGCACTAAAATTGACAACTCGAGGCATTCGATAGTTACACTTCGCTTGCGAATTTTCAAAACGTTTTGCGACAAAGGATTCAAGATCCACATCTCCGGTAGCTTCGCAATAGTCCGTGTACTCAAAGGTTTCAAACACAAAATTATCCTTCGCAATCATCAAAGGCATCACAGAACAACATCCTGCGCAGGCTTCGCTGAGGAACTGCGCGGGCTTCACTCGAGGAACCCGCGCGGGATGCATCACAGTTAAAACTTAAACTTTATAAAAGCAGATTGCTTTCGATTTCATTTCAAGAACCTTCGAGAATATATCACAAGCGAGAATATAAGTTAATAAATCATCAATGCATTTTGACAAAGTGTAAACTTAGAAAAAAAAGAAAAAAAAAAATATATAAGTTAACAAATCATCAAGTGTAAACTTAGAAAAAAAAAAAAAAAAGAAAAAAAAAGAGACAAAGTGCAAATTCATGACTCCAAAATAGACAACAAGAAAATCACCTTATACATCAATGAAACTCCAAATCAACAAGTTCCAAAGGATTTCTCTTCGCCAACTTCGGCTTTTGGCGTCAGTACAATAACGCATCATCAATGCATTTTGACAATTCAAGTTCAGGTTTCTTCGAACATCCGAAGTTTATCAACACCAATGCCAACAAACTTGTAAGAGTCAAGATTAATACCACCTTCGCGGCAAAATTTTAAAGTATTCTCTACGGTCTCGGAAAGAACCTCGGTAGGAGTCTTTGTTAATTCCTCTTGGACTTGAGGAGTGGGCTGGTCTTGAATCACACTTTTCATCGCTCCAACATCAACAGTCTTATCTTTTGAAGATGTAGAGGCATCCGGAAAGAAATCAGCTACGAAAAATCAAAACAAACAAATTATAAAAGACAAAACAGAGAAAGAAAGGGAAAAATAGAAATAACAAAATAAAACTAAACTTACAAATTTTTTCACCATCTTTCAAAGAGCAAGGAACCTTCTCCCCGAGCCTCTACATTGACCATGGACTCCGAAAAAGACGGCCGTTGATCGCCTCCGCCTCTTCATCCTCAACATCGGAAAAATCATCAAAGGAAAAACCAATTGTCCTAGTTCCCTTCCTTTGGGGAGATTCTTTAATAACATTTACAGCTTCGCGAGCTCTTTCCTTCGAAGATTTCTCTGAAAGATAAACAAAAACAAAAATATTCAACTTCGCAGTAAAAATGCAACTTCGCTGAAACCTATAAACAAACAAACAAAAGACAAACCTTGAACAAGCTTCGCTATTTCTGGAGCAACAGCACCACCAACATTCTCTATAACCTTCGCTATGTCTGAAACAGCAAAAGCCTTCTCAGCAGAAATATTCTTAACAACTTCGCTAGAACCACCAGAATTTCCACCAATATTTTCTTCAGGAGCTTCCCCACCAACATTTTCTTCAAGAGGCTTCTCAGTAACAACAACCTCCGGAGCTGGAGAAGGGTTTTCTGGGTGAACTGACACACGACTTACATAAATACTCTTAGCCAACCCCGCCAACTCAGGCAAAATAGGCCCATCACATTCAATAGAAGATGGTAAAACAACTTTGGCTGAGAGAATAGGAGTTGATTTCCTAAACCTAGAGGAAGAAGGAGTAGCAGTACCAGTAGGAGAAGCCTCCTCCATAGCAGCATCTTCACCTTCGCCATCACCCCCTGAAGTGCCCAACTTCTGCGAAGCACCAAACTTTTGTAAGAAGTCAGCAAGAGGAGTAAGCAATGAAGGAGTCAACCCGGTAGAGGAAAACACTTGACAAATCCTTCTCACCTCCAAATCTTGAAGAGAAGTTCCGGTTATACTAGCATTAACATCTTCACTATCAGAAAAGTCAACAGAAGCAACAATCTCTTTCTTCTGCTTCTTAGGCTTTTTAGAAGCAACTTTCACTGTAGTCTTCGCAGCTGGCTTCGTAGAAGAGCTAGCCTTAACCACATTAGAACGTTTCCTCTTCAAAGACTTGTCACTATCCTTGTCATCCTTCGACCGGGCATAAGCTGGAGGTGGACGTATCTTATATGTAATCTTAGCAAGGTCAAAAATCCTATTTAACCTCACATAATCTTTACCAATAATCTCGTCCCTGAAATTCCTCTCTTTCTGAATGTACTTCCCAAGCATCTCACAAGCTCTAGCTTCTACAGCTGCAACAAACTCCTCATCTATGTCAAATCTCGCAGGTTTCACAGAATCTCTATCAGGATAAATATAGTCTTTTCCTCTAATCTTCTTGTCATGAAAGCGAAGGAATTCCCATTCCTTGTGAAGAGGCCAGACCATATTCCTCCACAAGATCTCGGGTAGCTTGTTGCGAAGCCACACGAGCGAAGGCTTTCATACACTCAGCATAATTCTTAGTTTTAGAGAATTTTGGTTTACTTTCAAACAGATCTCTATGCATACGAGCCGCCAGTGGGTACCTTTTCACAACACCCTTTTTTCCGCTAACCTTCTCTTCGACCATAGGAACTTTATGATAAAACCACAAGTTGTACCAACCATCGGCCACTTGTTCTTCACAAATTTGAAGCAATTTGCTTCGACCACGGCGATTTTGAAGTTCTGACAACAAAAATACATTTGAACTTTGCGATTGTCAATTGTTTTGTTCGAAATTGAGAATGCAATTAGGTGCAAAAGCACGAAGGCATTGATATCCGGGTGAACATTTTGACTTCGGACCGCCCATATAAAAACAGACAACCTAATGATGGCATCAGGTGTCAAGTGATGCATCTCAATATTGTAAGCTTTGAAAACTTCTTCTAAAAACTCCTGGTAGGGCATGCAAAGTCCAGCGGTGAAAAGGTCTTTGAAAACAACACATTCATCGGGTTTTGGCTTTGGAGTCTTTTCATCGACTCCAAGCCCGCCCGTATTGACCTGCCTTAAAAATTCCATCCTTCTCTAGTTCTTCATAATCAGATTTCTTCATCTTGCTTTGGCCAAACACTAGAGAAACTCTATCATCTGGCAAGAGTTCAGATTCAGATGCAGACACATCACTAAGACCATCATCGATTTAGTTTTCTCTTCATCCGAGTTTTCGTTATCTTGATCCCGAGAAATTGGATCTTCAACTTCATTCTCTCGAGAGCCAAAAATATCTTCTTCTAAGTTTGCCATCTGAAAAAAACAAGTTTTAAACAAACGATAATATTCAAAACATAGCAAACAACTTCGGAAAGAAATTTACTTAAACTCTAAACCAAGCAAAGACTTCGCCGAAAAACAAACTTCGCAGATTTCGCTTCAAACTTTAACTTCGCGCCGTTGGAAAAAATTTCAAAAGGCGGCCCTCTTCGAAAAGATGAAGAAAACAGGGGGTGCTTCGCTATTTATAACCCAGAGCGGTCAAACAGTCAAACTAGCCGTTAAAAAAAAAGAAAAAAAAGGTAGATTGGATATTTGCGAAGTTAAAATTAATCATCAAATCAAAAAGTCCAACTTCAAAGTCTGGGACGACGTTGAGTAAAACAAAGTTCTCATAAAACTTGGTTCGTGGGATTCACGCCTTTGAAGTCGGCCTTCGCCCACGAGGGGCTGATGTTGGGAACTAACTTTGATTTTCATAACTTTCATCCCAAACTTTGAAGTTGCAGGACATTAAAAGTAACCGGAAGAGAGTTAGCATTAGGAAGAAATCGTGGAGGTGACTTCAAAGTTTGACTTCGTGAAGAGTCAACAAAAGCGTAAACGAAAGCTCTAGGGATCAAAGCTTGAGCGAAGTTGGGAATATTAGCTTCGCTAAAAGACTGTAAGGAAGTACCGAAAGGAACAAGACTACTGCGAAGACAAGGAAAACAACTTCGGGGGAGATCAAGATGTGGACATTCATTTAAGAACTTTTGTAATTTTTATATGTTATTCTACGAAGTCGGGGGCCCCCTATAAATACCCCCGACATTCTTTGTAAAGGCCATGTTGAATGGCCACTTTGTAAACCATATCATCATCAATAAAGTGTTGTCTTGATCATTTATCCAACATCTTGATCATTCACCCAACAAGTAGCTAATTGGCCTAGTTGGAATTAAGATTGGTGCGAAGCATCTTGTACAGTTTTGAGCGGGGGTGATCAGGGGTCTTCTGTGAGAAGATTTCCCATCCGAACTCAAAAGCTGGGCAAATAGCTTCAAAAGATAATTAGCTGCATCCCTTGATTTTCCAAGCTGAAAATTAGGACAAATATTGTTGACAAATGGAAAGAAGGCTGAAAGTTTCCGTCAACAATAAAAATCAATACATCTTTGCCATGAGTCAAGTTTTTGCTGATCCATTGGTGGAAATATTTTGAGATCAACTTGAAGTAAGCTCTAGAACATAACAAGCGACGTCTACCCAATTATGTAAAGTTCTAGATGCATAGAGATCCAGGTGATAAATCTTCAACATGTGAAGAATTCATGATATCTCATGTGCCTTTGGTTAAGATTGTACAACGGCTTCCAATGACTGTAAAAGAATTAGTAAGGAAATAATGAATACCTCTCAAGCACTTCATCAAGTACCAAAAGTTGATACTTGTAGCAAGCCACATGATTGCACTAGCAGTTTGCTTATGTGGGGGATCGATATTTAGGACGACGGAAAACCAGCCCAATCCAAAGCGAAAGCCCAAGCGCGGCCTGGCCCGACTAACAACCGAGCTCGCAGCACGAGTGACGGAGCATAGGACACGGACTCGAGCTCAGCCGACGGACGAGCTCTCCGGCCCCGTACGAGCACGCGCACGGTCAGAGATCTCTTTCCGCCTCGCTCGAACTCTGCGGGCTCTCCGACTCCGTACGAGGACGAGCTCGATAGGGGACCTCTTCCCGACTCGCTCGAGCTCTATCATTATGAGCTCTCTGGGCTTGTGTAATTCTCCGCCTCGCTCGAACTCTACCACTGTGAGCTCCCCGACTCCTCACAAGCATGAGCCCGGTCCAGGACCTCACTCCGCCTCGCTCGAGCTCCATCATTATGAGCTCTGCGATCATGCACGCGCCCAAGCCTGGGCAACGACCTAGAGCTCATCCGCCTGCCGTCTCGGGGAAGCCATCGGGTACAGAGTTGGTCAACCACTCCCCCGACAAGCACTGTAGCCATGCTGGGCCACAGTGACCGGGAGGGAATGATGGATTCACCCCGCCATATCCTGCTGCGACCAACCACTCCTCCATAGTGCAATCCGGGTACACATGATGCATGCCCACCTCGTCCAAGCACGGTCGAGCCCATACCGACGGGATGCGTTCCTACTCCGATTGAAGACCGAGCGTGGACCGACCACCGTCCAACTCCTAGAATCCCGCATACGACGACGACCAAGCACGACAACATGTACGCGCCCGAGCTCGCAACAACCTCTATCGGCCATACGAGCTCGGCGCCTCACGCCATTTCGACACTTTTGCCCCCACAATCATACCTCCCTCCTCTTTTTAGTCCTCTGCTCCGGTGGCACCCATGTACCCCCTTGCGACTATAAAAGGGGAGCCTTGCCACTGGGTAGAGGCAGGTTCACAGACTCACTAAGCACTCCACTCCTCCACACTCGATATTAGCATTTGCCTCAATCATAAGAGACTTGGGAGCCTGTTCCCTCTCTCGACCCGCTTGTACTCACCCCGGTATGAGCGTTTGAGCTCGGATAGTGACTCTAACTGGACTAGGGAGCCCGATTTGCCCCAAACCAGTATAATCTTCGTGTCATTGTCCCTAGAGCTAGGCCATCGCTGCACACACTAGCCAGACGATCACTGTGATGGTGGTATTAGACTACGATAGTTGGCGCGCTAGGTAGGGGCAGCGTTAGTGTGACGTTCCCCACTTCGATGGCTTCCCCCGCTTCCCCGGCATCCGGAGCGCCCACGATGCGCGCGGGGCTCCGACACCAAAGACGGCCGGGAGCAGCCTCTCGCCGGAGCTGTCTTCCCCAAATACCGATGCGGCACGAGGATGTGCCCAGCCGCTCTTCGCGGCCCGACTCCGTGTGTTGGCAAACATGGGCCGGGATTCGACTTCCGTGCCCGCAAGCCCCATCCACGCGGCGGCGGATCGCTTCTTCGTCCTCATCAAGGACCTACTCCCGAACATCCTAGGGCTCGAGCCCACTCAGGCTCTGTTCCGCGACGTAACCTACTCCATCGCCAACGCCGTCCCGCAGCTCACCGGAGAAGACGCGTTGTCGGTCGACGAAGTTCGGGGCGGTCTCACGCCAGATGTACCCGACGGCAGCCAGGCCTCCCTCTCTCCCATCGGGCACGGAGCCCCGCCAGGGACATCCACGAGCTCGAGCTCGCCCTCGGCGGCATGAGTCTCATGGACGGCGACCCGCGCCGCCGCGTGCTTCATGTGCCGGACTCGACGGCGCATTGGGCAGCCACCCCTCGGACTCCGGGCCGAGCACACACCCCCCAAGACTCGGCGGCCCGGCGTGAGGAGCCACCGGCCGACCACGTCAAGGCCCGCTTAGACGAGCTCGATGAGCTCGGCGTGAGGCGGCTCGGGGAACGCAAGGCCCTCCTCGCCGAACATGGAGGGAGACAAAGACGCGCGAGCACGAGCTCGCGACATCCACCACCACCCATCAACCGCGACGAAGGCGCCGACGAACTCCCGCCGGTGTTCGGAGGGCCTCACAAAACCTGCGGCAGCCACGATGCCCTGCGACGCTGCCCCGCCCCGAGGATCCGGAGGCCCGGCGAGCTCACGAGCAGCTCAAGAAACTTCGCGAGGCGGCCGGGCCCAGCGGCGGCAAGCTCGCCTCACCGCCCCGACTTCGGGGAGGAGCACAAGGCCTCTTCGCACCCTGCCTCGCAGGTCCACGCGCGCCGGCGGCGTGGGCGAAACCGCGACGCGACGGGACATGCTCACCGCCCGCGCAAGGCGGAGGCCCAGCAGAGAAGCGTGCCCCCGCGAGACGACGGCAGGCATCATCACAACGACCGCCGCGATGACCGCCGCCGAACGAACACCGCGACGATCGCCCGCCCGCTCATACAACAAGCGGCGAGGTGGTCGCCACGATAGCCAAGAAGACCGGAGCCGTAGTCCGACGCCCGGGCGGCGCCCGGAGCTTGTCGCCAAGACAGGAGCGCCCGCAGCTCGAGATCGAGCTCGAGGAGGCCAAGGGCGTTCGGGTCGCGCATCCACGACGCCCGTTCCTTCTCCGCCGGGCTCCAACCTCGGTGCGGAAGTACAACGGGAGACCGACCCCGCCACGTGGCTAGAGGATTATCGCCTCGGCTACCGGGCGGCGGTGCCGACAATGAATATTTCATCATCCGCAACCTCCCGCTCTACCTTGCGGGTTCAGCTTTCGGTCATGGCTCGAGCATCCGCGGAGGAGGGGATCCGCAACCGGGAGGATCTGCGTGGCGCCTTCGCCGGCAACTTCCGGGCACCTACACCGGGCCGAGCACGACGTGGGACCTATGCGGATGCAAGCAGAAGAAGGGAGAGAGCCTACGCGACTACATCTGGCACTTCTCCAAGCTCTACAACAACCTCTCCGAGGCCTCCGACGCTGAGATCATCACCGCGTTCACCTTCGGCACCACTGCGAGAGCCTTGATCCAGCGAGCTCTCGGCGTCGGGAAGCCCAGGACCGTGAAAGAGCTCCTCGACCTCGCCACCCGCCCACGCCGAGGGAGAGGGACGCCGCCTCCGCCGTCACCCGGCAGAGGCAAGGCCAAGGCCGACGACGAGGCCACGAGGAAGGGGCGGCTCCGGCACAAGCAAGAAGAAGAAGAACAAACGCCGCCGCGATGACGGCGACGACGAGTTCATGGCCGTGGCAGACAAGAGGAAGGCCGGCGCCAACGGGGGCAAGCCCTTCGTCCCCAAAGAGCACTTCGACAAGATGCTCGAAGGCCCGTGCCCGCACCACGAGGGCCCCATCAAGCACAAGATGAAGGACTGCCGACTCATGAAGAAGCACGTGATGGGCACGCTGCGAGGCGACGACAAGGACGATGACCAGGACACGGCGAGGGGAGCACCCGAGGACGCCGGGATACGAGTCCAAGCGCTAGCAAAAGCTAACCCGCCGCGAGGTCCTCTTCACCGAACCGGCCGCGCCGGCAGACCTCAAGTGGTCGAGCTCGGCGATCACCTTTGACAAGACCGACCATCCTCGTCACATCCCGCAGCCAGGAAGGTTCCCGCTCGTCGTCGACCCCATCATCGGCACCATGCGTCTCGGCAAGGTGTTGATGGACGGCGGCAGCGCCTCAACCTCCTCTATCCACGCGCTCCAAGCCCTTGGCATCCCAAAGGCACGACGGCCCTCGCCGGACCCGATCCACGGAGTGGTGCGGGGGGAAGCGAGATGGTCCTGCTCGGGCGGATCGACCTCCCGTCACGTTCGGCACCCCTGACAACTTCCGCAAAGGCGGCGCTCACGTTTGGAAGTAATCCGTTCGGAACGCCTACCACACACTCTTGGGGGCGGCCGTGGTGCTACGCAAAGTTCATGGCCATCCCCAACTACACCTACCTCAAGCTCAAGATCCCCGGACCGAAGGGGTCATCACCGTCGACTCCACCTTCGAGCGTTTAGCTATCGGCCGGGCCGTGCGATCTGCGACGCCGCTGTCGAGATCGAGCAGACGCTGCCCAAGATGGTGGCCTGGGCCAGCGCCAAGGACTCCCCCGACCTCAAGAAAGTGGCGAGCACGAGCTCGGCCGGCGAGCCCGAGAAGGTCACGGCCATGTTCGAGCCCAAGAAGGATGCCAAGGAGGTCGAGGTCGGCGAGGATGGACGTACCCTCTGCGTGGGCGCCGAGCTCACCCCCTCGAATAGGAAAGCGAGCTCGTCGACTTCCTCCGCGCGAACCTCGACATGTTCGCATGGAGGGCCTCGGATATCTTGGGCATACCGAGGGAAGTCGCCGAGCACTCCTTGAACATCAAACCAGGCTCTCGGCCGGTGAAGCAAAGGCTCAGACGTTTCGACGACGCCCGACGCCAGGCAATCGCCGAGGAGATAGATAAGCTATTAGCCGCTAGGTTTATCAAGGAGGTGTATCATCCCGAGTGGATAGCCAACCCTGTACTAGTTAAGAAGAAGAGTGGGAAATGGAGAATGTGTGTTGATTATACTGGTCTCAACAAGGCATGCCCAAAGGATCTGTTTCCTTTGACGCGCATCGACCAAATCGTTGACTCCACCTCCGTATGCAAAACACTCTGTTTTCTCAACGCTTACTCTGGCTACCACCAGATTGCGATGAACGAGCTCGACCAGCTCGCCACCTCCTTCATCACTCCGTTTGGCGCATTCTGTTACATAACGATGCCCTTCGGTTTGAAGAACGCTGGCACCACCTTCCAAACGTGCATGCAGAAAGTCTTCAAAGAACTCCTCGGAAAGCTTGTCGAGGCATACGTCGACGACATCGTCATCAAGACAAAGCACTCCGGAGAGCTCGTCCCCGACCTCGAAAAGGTCTTCACTAAACTCCACTAGTTTGGAGTCAAGCTCAACCCCGAGAAGTGCGTCTTCGGAGTTTCGCGAAGCAAACTACTCGGCTTCATTGTATCCGAGCGTGGCATCGAGGCCAATCCCGAAAAGATTGCCGCCATCGTGAGTATGGGGCCAATCAAGAACGTGAAAGGCGTGCAGCGGCTCACGGGATGTCTCGCCGCCCTCAGTCGATTCATAGCTCGACTCGGGGAACGCAGCCTGCCGCTGTACAAGTTGTTGAAGAAGACCGAGCGCTTCACCTGGACCGACAAGGCCCAGCAAGCCCTCGACTCTCTAAAGCAACTCCTCGCCAACCCACCCGTGCTCGTGGCTCCGGCTCCTGACGAACCCATCCTCCTCTACATCTCGGCGACCTCGAAGGTCGTGAGCACCGTGCTCGTTGTCGAAAGAGAGGAGGAAGGGCACGCACTCAAGGTCCAAATCACCGGTCTACTTCGTCAGTGAGGTCCTGTCCGACACCAAGACCCGGTACTCACAGCTCGAAAAGCTCGTGTACGCGCTGCTGATCACCTGGCGCAAGCTGATTCGACACTACTTCGACTCGCACCCTGTCACAGTCGTCTCGAAGTACCTGATTGGCGAAGTCATCCGCAGCCCCGAGGTCGCGGGGCGCATGGCCAAATGGGCCATCGAGCTGATGGGGGCCGACATCACGTACGCACCTAGAGAGTCCATAAAATCGCAGGCCCTGTCCGACTTCGTCGCCGAGTGGACTGAGGTCGAGCAGCCGCCTAGACCCGACGACGTGGAGTACTGGGTGATGTATTTCGACGGCTCCGTAAAAAAATACAGCGTGGGAGTCGGGCTAGTCTTCATCTCGCCGAACAAGGTTCGCATGAAGTACTCGATCTGTCTCCACTTCCCGGCCTCTAACAACGTCGCCGAGTACGAGGCTCTGGTGAATGGGCTACGTATAGCCCATGAGGTCGGCATCCGGCACCTCGAGGTCTGGGGCGACTCCGAGCTCGTGAAAAACCAGGTCATGAAAGAGGCCGACTGCGTCAACCCAAAGATGATCGCGTACCACCAAAAGGTCCGCGAGCTCGAGGAACACTTCCACGGGCTCGAGGTCAACCACGTTATCGCAACCTCAACAACGACGCCGACGTCCTCGCCAAGCTCGCATCAGACCGACTGCCGGTCCCATTAGGCGTCTTCATGCACGAACAACGCAAAGCCTTTGATACGGCTCGTGGATCGGAGCCGGCGACACCCGGCAGACGCTGGCTCACCGCCAACGCCCCGAGCTCGGGACGCCACGGAGGTCGATATCCCCACGGCTTCGAGCCCGCTCGTCGTAGCGGCCTCGCCCAGCTATAAGCCCGAGTGCCGCTGGTTCGGGGGCGGCTCGGGGCTGGATCGAGCTCGGTCCCAAGGGCTCCAAAGCCCGACTGGCAAATCCCGCTCCTGCAGTGGATGAGGGAGGGCAAGCTCCCCTCAGGCCGAGAAGAGTCGAGGCGACTGGCCCGCAGGGCCAAATCTTTCGTCCTCATCGGAGAAGAGCTCTATCACCGCGGCGCCTCCGGCATCCTCCAACGTTGCATCACGTTCGAGCAGGGGGAGGAGCTCGTCGGGAGATCCATCTTCGGCAAGTGTGGCCACCGCGCGGCCCCACGAGCTCGTCGGAAAAAAGCCTTCCCAAGGGCTTCTCTTGGCCGACCACGTCAGCAGACGCCACCAAATCGTGCGCCATTGCGAGGCTGCCGCCACCGCGGGCGCACCTCCGGCCCGGTCTCCAGGCGATCCCACTCACCTGGCCCTTCGCGGTCTGGGGTCTCGACATGGTGGGACCCCTCAAAAGGACGCGCGGGGGCTACACACACCTGCTCGTCGCCATCGACAAGTTCTCCAAGTGGATCGAGGTTATGCCCATCACCCGGTGCCGAGCTGAAGAGACCGTCAAGTTCTTCACCGGCATCATCCACCGCTTTGGAGTCCCGAACTCCATCATCACCGACAACGGCACCAACTTCGTGGGAGAGGTCTTCCTCGACTGGTGCAGTGAACGCGGCATCTGCGTGGACACGGCCTCCGTCAGGCATCCAAGGACCAACAGGCAGGTAGAACGAGCTAACGACATGATCCTGTAGGGTGTGAAATCACGCATCTTCAAACGACTCGAAAAATTCGCCGGCCGATGGCTCGCCGAGCTCCCTGCCGTCGTATGGAGCATCCGCACTACACCAAGCAGGGCCACAGGACGCACTCCGTTCTTCCTCGTCTTCGGGTCTGAGGCCGTGCTCCCCACCGACCACGAGTACGGCTCGCCCCGAGTTCAGGCCTATAACGAGGACGGCAACCAGGCGTCGCTCGAGGACGCGGTTGATCAGCTCGACGAGGCTCGCGACATCGCGCTCCTCCACTCCGCCAAGTACCTCCAATCCATGCGGCGCTACCACGACCGCCACGTCAAGGGCCGGGCGTTCAGCGTCGGCGATCACGTCCTCCGCCGAGTCTAGAGCACGAAGGACCGCCACAAACTCGCGGCGCCGTGGGAAGGCCCCTTCACCATTGACCGAGTACTGAGGCCGGGCATGTACAAGCTCAAGGATGACCAGGGCCGCGTCCTCGCCAACGCATGGAACATCGAACAGCTACGTCGCTTTTACCCCTGAATGTACTTCGAAATATTGTAGCTGCAAAGTTCAATTAAAACACCGATTCGATGCGCCAATCTGTGCAAGCCTCTCGAACCCTCTTTTCTTCTAGTCGGGCGAGCAGCGGGCGGCCTTCGCTTCCAGCAAGGCCCTCCCTTGCTCGGGGGCTACAAAGAATGGGGCGCGCACCCCACGCCTTTAACACACCGTTTTTTCGCAAACTCCCACTTCGAGCTCCAGAGCTCGACGCCGAGCTCACACAGATCATGCTACTCGACTATGAGTCCAGATCTAGAACTCGGATAAACCTCGACCTCGCATTTACTTCTTCTCCGGACTCGCACAACGTATCGAAGTGTCTAAGTCTTGAGATCGCCATCGCGCCGGGGCATGGCGCGGCGCCTAATGACCTCCTGCCCCCTAGCGGCCGGCGATGGAATGGCCCGCCGCTTTTTTTTGATCTGAGCTTGAACTTAGACAAAATAAAGATAAAATGCGACATAGAAAAGAAGTCAACACCTGGTCATTCAGCACGAGCTATTGTTATATTTACACTTCTCCTCGACTTCGAGGACTTCAGAATCATAACAAGAGAGGCCCAGCCTCAAGCTCCTACATCTAATTTTGTATAGGCGGATCTTGGAGCACCGGCTCCTCGGCAGCAAGCCCCTCGCCCTGCGCAGGTGGATCTTGGACGGCCACCTCCTCCTCGATGGGCTCCTCGAGCTCCGGAGCTACACCGGCTTCGCCTTCACCAACAGGGGGCTCAAAGACTTCGAGCTCCTCGGCAGCAAGTTTGAAGAGCTCACCGGCCATCTCCGCGGTGACGGCTTCAGCGGCATCAGCCTTCCGGTTGAGCTCCTCATCGCTACCCGACATCGGCCACCCGGTCTTCACCACCTCGACATCAAACCTGGGGTAATGGGCGAAGACGACGCTGACCGCCTAGTGAACAACTTCGGCGGGCGTCCTCCGTCACCTTGCGGCGGGATGGCGACACTTTCGGCGAACGGATCCTCCATGTCTTCGACACCAAGGACGCATCGCGGACCGCTTCCACCTCGAGGCGTACTCGTCGTGCTGCGTGCTTGAGGCCACTGCCTCCTCTTCGGCCTTCAACGCACATTGACGAAACTCGACGAGCTCCTTTTGCTTGTTCTCGAGCTCCGTCTGCGGCCGCTGGAACTCGGAGGTCACGGTCATGAGATCATCGGTCCTCTTATTCAGGTCGCCCTCCTTGGTTCGCAGCTCAAGCTGCGTATGCTTCAGCGTGGCTTCGGCGGAGGCAAGGGATTGTTCCTTGTCGTGGAGGTCCCGAGCCAACCGTTGCGAGTTCTCCTTCTCACCTGCGAACGGGGGAACAAATCAGAATATGAGTCAGGAGACAAATGGAAGATGGGAAGCAGAAGGTCGCTCGCTTACTCCACAAAATATTATAAAGGTCCTCCTGGTTATCGCAAAACGAGTGGTTTTCGGCATCAAGCCGGTCCCGCTCTGCCTCCGAAGCGCGGTAAAGACACCACAGCTCGGCAAACTCGCGATCGTAAACTGGAAGCCTCACCGACGAGGTCGATCAGCTTCGCGTACCGGAAGGGAAAGATGGGCGGACGCGAGAAGACCACTCACCTTGAAGCTCGGCGTCGCGCTGCCGCAGCTTCTCCGCGACCTCCTTCTTGTCCTGCTACAGCCGGTTAGCTTGGATCTCGAGCGCCGAGCGCTCGAGCTCCTTGTCCTCCAGCGCCTTACGGAGCACGGTGAGCTCCTCCTCCATCTTCTCGCGTTGCTTTGCTTGTTCACAAGGTCGATCTCCTCCCCGCCGGCTGGGTCGCTGCTGCGGCTCGGTGGCCCCTTCTTGCGGACCTCCCGTGACGCGCTCCTCGGTGTCACGGATGTGGTCGGCGACATCCCGATCCGGCCCTCCATGAGCTGGTGATGAATGCGCGTCGACCAAGGCCGCCGCTCACTTCCGTCCGGGCGACATCTTCCGCCCCATAAGGTCCTCGGCCTTCAGTGCGCCGTCGCCACACGCATACCCCTTGGCGGCCTCCTACAACCCCTGCGAAGAAAAAAGACAAGCAACTGAGCATGCGAAGAGAGCGAGCTCGAAGCTCGACAGCACTAGCAGACGGAAGAAAAATAACGAAGATCCTAACCTGCGAAACCCGATGAAGACACTCCGGCGCGGCGCTCCCGGACGGCGAGGCCAGCTCTCCCGCCAGCCGGCGGCGCTGGCCTCCGGGAAGGTACCATGGCGTGATCGACGCCCGGGGGCGGCGGAAGGAAGACGTCCAAGTCCTCGGGAGGGATGCTCGCTAAACGGCGCCGGGCGGCGCCACGGCGTCGCCCGGCTCGTCGACATCGCGGCCACGGTGTCCTCATCACCCTTGCTCGACCCCACCGTATCATCCTTGACCCGGCGGTAGGCTCCTCGACGTCGGGCACAACGACGGTCCTCGCGGCCGCATCCCTCCCAAATCGCCTTCAGCCCGTGTGGTCGCCTCCGCCCGCCGTCGCGTCGGCGTCAATGATCTCCTCAACCTCGCTACTCGGCAACGGTCTCCACCGATTCGGGGCGGCGCCGGCTTCGATGGCCCGCCTCGGACCCATTCCTCGATGTCCGTCCTCACCACCAAGCTCTCCTTCGCTCACACCTCGGGGCCGCGGCGCCTCCGCGACGCCGGGTCCGCGGGCTCGGCGATCGAGCTCATCATCGTCACCGGCGCCGCGTCACTGGGTCGAGGGTCAGCGACGGCGCCGCTGCGATCGGAACCAACCTGACCCGCCCCTTCGCCGCCAGCACCAGAAACCAGCAAAGCACCGGTGGGGAAGCAGTCCCACGAATGGGGAGAGCGTCGCAGCCGCGCAGAGCTTCGCCGTCGCCGCCACCAAGCATCACGGCCACGGGTCCGCCGCCACGGACCTCGGGCGCTTCACGGGAAGGGGCTTGGCCAACCTGAACAAGAAGAAGTCAGCTCACACCGAAACCGTCGGACGCGGCGACGTTGCGAGTCGAACTCACTCGCGGGCCATCTTCCTCTTCTTCTTCCTCGTCTCGGCGCCTTCGAGCTCCCGCCTCCCCCCTCGTCCTCGGGCTCGGCCCGCCGACGTGAGCTCGGTCGTCGGCCGGGGCTGCGGCTAGGGAGGCGGGGCCGCCTCACTCAAAGGCGTTACCGAGGATGACGACGTCCCAGGACCCACTGAAGTCCCCTCCTCCTTAGCCAACGGCGCCTCTGGCTGCGTGGCGTCGGACTCCGCTTGATAGACGGCATGCTCCTCGTCACCATCGGATGAATCGGCTCCCTCACTCAGGATCGGAGCTTGGAGCATGTCGGCCGCCGCTCCCGTCGGTCTCTCGCCAGGGAGCGGGGGACGGAAAGGAGGGAGGTCCACCACACCGACCTGCGGGACCGAGGATTAAAGCGAGCTCGAACAGAACGACGACAATGAAAAAAAGAAAAAGCAAACACTCACGAGCTCCGACGTCACCTGATTGGGGGGAGGGCGGAGGCGCCCTCCGGCTGTCTCTACGGTCCTCATCACGTGGCTGACCCACCCGTCGACCTGATCGGCCGTCGGCCGAGCCGTCGCTGTCCCCTCGAAAGGAGCGAGCTCCGGCGCCATCTCCCAGAGCCGGAGCACGCGGCGCTGTAGCGGGACCACGGCGCGACCGAGCCAGGTCGTGATGATATGGCTGATCGTCAGTCCGGCCTCACGGAGGGCCTTGATCTTCTCCGTCACCCGTTCGACGCGCTCCGACATGTGGGCGTGGGGCCCCTCCCACCACACCGAGTTCGCATCCGAGAACGTGCGCCCCGTGTACCGAGGCAGGGGATGGAGAGGGTCGTTCTTTAGGTAGAACCACTCCCCCCGCTACCCGGTATTGGCGGTGGGGAGCTCACCATCCAGGAAGGTCACCTTCATCCTCCCTCCTCTCAGCTGGATCGCCGCAGAGGCAATCGGGGTGGGCACCTTCCCCCGGCGAAGACGAACTGGCGGAAGAGCTCCCAGTTCGGCGGGATGCCGAGCCATCCCTCACAGAGCACGCAGAAGATGGAGAAGAGGAGCACCCGTTCGGGCGTGAGGTGCCGGAGCTCGACGCCCCAGTATGACATCAAGCCGCAGAAGAAGTCGTCGGTGGGAACGCCGAATCCTCGGTCGTGGAACACCGTGAAGGAGACCACGTAGCCCTCTGGCGGATCGGGGACGGCATGCGTCGGCGGCGGCACTTTCCACTCCTCCTTCACCGTCAGCACGGGGAGCCCGCCGCAGAGGGTGCACCTCTCCAACAGGGCCAGGGTCACCGTCGATGGCCGCCACAAGCCCATCCTCCCCTCCTCTGGCAAGACGATCGCTGGGGACTAAGGGAGGAGGAAGACGGGGATTTGGATCTAGAAAACGACGACGACGGCTTTTGCTTCTCCTCGAAGGAAGGCAGGGGATGGAAAGGTTAGTCCGCCCTCCCGTCCTCTCCTATTTATAGGCGACGCGTGACGGACGCGCCGAGGTAAATCCACGAGGGGGGCCCACCGCGTGTCGCGTCTGCCGGAACCATCTTCCAGGGCACGCCCACGTGTACGACATGCGGCGGGATGACGAGCGACCATGGTGAAAGCGGCGGTAACCGCGCAGCAACGGTAACATTTCCAACGGTCACATCCCCAACGGCTATTTTTTACCACAGAGCAAATGCGCCCGAGCTCGGCCTCAACGGTCGTATTTCCGAAAAAGGAAGGCAGAGCTCGGAACGAAAACTCCCCGGGTTCGAAGGCCGGCTCTCCTCAAGAGCTCGAGGGCCGCCCAGAGACACGACGAGCAAGGGGCACCTAGGGAAAGCAGCACCGACGGCTCTCGCCCCGAACTCACGAAAGAGCTCGGGGGCTTTCACCTACGCGCGCTTGGGTCGCCAAGGGCAACGAAATGACCTCAGGTCATCCTCACCGATGAGGAGGCATCGCGCCCTCAAGCCCTGCGCGGGGGCTTGGGGACCATAAAGGTCGAACCTTTGGAATACGAGGTCGGTCCGCCCGCAGGCCAAACGACCGAGCTCGAGCTCGGACCTCGCCCGAGCTACCCGCCAGTAGCTCACCGAGCACTTGGTTTCGGCCACCGAGGCAAGACCGAGCTCGAGCTCATCCCCTCCACGGGCAACCGTGGAGAGAAAGAAGCGGAAATTCGAAAAATCTCAAAGCCTCCGCAAGAACCTCCCGTTCTCACGGAGCCTCGGGGGCTACACCCACATACGAAACTAATCTCGGCCAGGGTCACCCTCCGCGTCATAATCTCGAGATCAACTCAAGAACATCTGGAGGAGACTCCCTCTCCCCCAGACGCTCGGGGGCTACTGTGGGGGATCGATATTTAGGACGACGGAAAACTAGCCCAATCCAAAGCGAAAGCCCAGGCGTGGCCTGGCCCGACTAACAACCGAGCTCGCAGCACGAGTGACGGAGCATAGGACATGGACTCAAGCTCAGCCGACGGACGAGCTCTCCGGCCCGTCTGACACGCGCCGCGGTCGAGAGATCTCTTTCCGCCTCACTCCCGGCTCTGCGGGCTCTCCGACTCCATATGAGGACGAGCTCGATAGGGGACCTCTTCCCGACTCGCTCGAGCTCTATCGTTATGAGCTCTCTAGGCTTGTGCAATTCTCCGCCTCGCTCGAACTCTACCACCGTGAGCTCCCCGACTCCTCACAAGCATGAGACCGGTCCAGGACCTCACTCCGCCTCGCTCGAGCTCCATCATTACGAGCTCTGTGATCACGCGCGCGCCTAAGCCCGGGCAACAACCTAGAGCTCATCCGCCTGCCTTCTCGGGGAAGCCATCGGGTACAGAGTTGGTCAACCACTCCCCTGACAAGCACTGTAGCCATGCTGGGCCACAGTGACCGGGAGGAAATGATGGATTCACCCCGCCATATCCTGCTGCGACCAACCACTCCTCCACAGTGCAATCCGGGTACACATGACGCATGCCCACCTCGTCCAAGCACGGTCGAGCCCATACCGACGGGATGCGTTCCTACTCCGATTGAGGACCGGGCGTGGACCGGCCACCGTCCAACTCCTAGATTCCCGCATATGACGATGACCAAGCATGACAACATGTACTCGCCCGAGCTCGCAACAACCTCTATCGGCCATACGAGCTCGGCGCCTCACGCCATTTCGACACTTTCGCCCCCACAATCATACCTCCCTCCTCTTTTTAGTCCTCTGCTCCGGTGGCACCCGTGTACCCCCTTGCGACTATAAAAGGGGAGCCTTGCCAATGGGTAGAGGCAGGTTCACAGACTCACTAAGCACTCCACTCCTCCACACTCGATATTGGCATTTGCCTCAATCATAAGAGACTTGGGAGCCCGTTCCCTCTCTCGACCCGCTTGTACTCACCCCGGTATGAGCGTTTGAGCTCGGATAGTGACTCTGACTGGACTAGGGAGCCCGATTTGCCCCGAACCAGTATAATCTTCGTGTCATTGTCCCTAGAGCTAGGCCATCGCTGCACACACTAGCCAGACGATCACTGTGATGGTGGTATTAGACTACGACAGCTTAGGTGCAACCATCGCCGGTTACAAGGCAACTCTTCGCACAATAAAAAGGGTTGTAGTACTTGGACAAGGTTGCGGAAAACATGTACCCTTTCTTTATGAAGATGTGGGAAGGCTATCCCTATGCAATGGGTGTGTAGCAAAGGATATGTTAATACTCTCTATCCATGTTTTCTCGATGAGGTTCATATGATATTTCAACTAAGCCAGTTTGTCAGAAAAAGTTTTTGCATTGACCTCTCAGGGTCTATTGCATAATCATTTCCTGATCTTAGGTAAGAGATCAGAAATGTACATCTTCACATTGTTACCTCCTTGATCATCAAATCCGTTCAGTGATTCAGTTCTAATTATCATAAAAGATCTCCCAAGAACAGTTTCCTCTGCTAATATATGGGTTTTAGGCACGTTTTCCGCATGTCCTTGGGACTAGCAGATGCCCCACCACACCTTGTATATGAACTTGGAAATTCATGCCTGTGAGACAAAGCTATAGTTGTGTTCATCGACTATATCTAGAGCTATCTGAAAAGTTGAAAAGGTATTGCATAACATTGGACTATGGTTTGAGAGTGATTTAGAGATCATCAGTTGTATGCCAAACTCAGCAAATGCGAGTTTGGTGCATGAAGCATCTTTCCATGGAGTATCTATATATCCTGGTAAGGTGCCAAGAATAGTGAACTGAAAGACCCCACATGATACCTGTAAAATTCAAAGTTCTTGGATCATCAAGGTACTATCATCATGCATACCAATGATCTCAAGATTAATAAATCCTGATGTTGTTTGTCTAGATGTCAGAATCAGGTATAGTTTCTCACATCCCAAGGATAGTGCAAATACAAGCTCTTATTGTTTCTTCACCTGCCATAGAGGAAGCCATACGATCACTGAATATGATGTCTCATCCATTAATCTCTTGGCGATGTAATATATGTACCGGGTTGCGTGGATGCAAAACCTTGGAAGCCAACGGATGTGTGGCGGTGATTGTCAGGAAACTCACCACATACCACTCGATGGAAAGAAAGCGGGAAATCAAATCTGAAGATCTTGTGGAATGTTTCTCTATACAAGACAATGGTTGGAACTAACAATAGAAGAAAAGAACATTCTTCTAAGAAGTGGGACCTATACTAGTCAAACTTGAGAAGGATCTTCTGTGAAGCTTGTTACGGTGTGACTTTAATCATCCAAGCACACTGTTATTTGGTGCCATGTGTTCTAATGGATGACATTATAATTCTTCAGAAGAAAATTTTTCTATGATGAGCAAATATCAGAAGGTTGCTCGATCAATTGTATCCTATCCTTGGATGAAGCCGAGTGGCCTACTTTTATCGCTGATATGAGATCATGAGTAAAATGCTTCTCTTCCCTTAAAAGCCTTTCATACCAAATCTCGAGACAAGATTTATTTAAGGGGCGGGCTGTAACACCCGAGGTGTTTGTCACCAGTTAAGAAGTGGATTGAGCTCGAGCATGGCAAGTCAAGTAGTGTTAACCATGACTCTTTCATGAGCATCACATCGACATCTAGCTATCTTGACTTGTTGAAAAGTTTCATAATGATTAGTCAAATGGTCGCATGGTGTTGACGGTAACCAACGACATATTTTTCCCGTCAACTTACTACCATAAAGGGAGTAAAATTAAACCTTTTTATACTCATATACTTTTATCACTAATAAATTCCACTTGTAGTGTCTTGTATTTTATTTTGCAGATTTATAATAAAAGCAAGTGGAAAATCGACCAAAACGCGCCTTCCGAGAAAGCACATTATTGCAAAACCCAAGCCCAAGAGCAAATCGACCCAAAACATCAAATGCGGGCGAGCACACGCCCGCCCCACAACTTTTCGGGCGAAAGACGACACCCCACCGAGACCCCGGGCCAGGCCGAGCCCAAGGGGTGCGCGCGCACCACCACCACTGTGCGGCCGCACCCTCCCCGAGGCGGTTTCGGCCCGACCTCGGGAGGCGGTTCGTGCACTTTCCAAACGGGGTTTCCGCCCTCGTTGGTCGGTTTATGCGCATACAAGGAAGGTTTACCAGGTCGGTTTTGATGTAAATTAGCACTTAGGCCCCTCCTCCAAGTGTATAAGTAGGCCCCCTCTCCCCTCTCTCAACACACACCATTTGGAGCCTCCTCACTTTCTACTCTTCTTCTCCTCTCCTCTCTACTCCTCTCCTCTCTACTCCTCCACTTCTCTAGTTCTTTTAGTCTTTAGTAGTATTTGGAGCAAGGCTAAGCTTCATTGGAGAGCTTGTACTTAGGAGAAGGAATATTCGGTATGAATACATTTATGGTTTATCCTCAAGTCTTGATCTCATATGCTTGTGCAATAGAGCTAGAGTATTTACATGTTATATTCTTGACATGTTGTTCTCGACACAATCATGATAGAAGAACTAGACTATAGTTCCTATGTCGTGGTTAGTCGTATAGAACTTAGGGACTAACCATTCGTGCCATGTATTTGAGTAGAGTAAGAGTTGTCTTTGAGGTGGCGGTTCGTTGTGTCCTTCGGGGCTTGCTCGTGTCCTATTCGACCATCCGTAGGGTGGGGGCCATGGGGACATGAGTAGTGTCCTAGTATCGGACGTGGTGTCCGGATGCCGTATCCTTTGAATATGAGTGCATGCCACGGTTGAGGGGGTAGGCGGCTTGGTCGTGACAAGCCTTGTCCGTCCCTTTGAAATCCCCCACGTTCGTGTGTCTTTGTAGGAGTTCGTAAATGCCTTCCTTCGGTGGTGGATGCTCCAGGAGGTCTCCCCGTCCATCTCACTCTCGACCTAAAACTCTAGTCATCTATGTTTGCATGATTATTAACGGTTCTTTTGCACAGCTACTTTAGAATGCCTGCTCCACTTAGGAATATTCTTTATTCTTTATTTTCCTTTTATCCTTGAGGTTGGCCCAAGTGTGTGTCACACTATCTTAAAATATCATTACTTACCCCCTCGTATTGAGTATTGGTCAACCGCATAAACATGTCGCCTTGTTCATGCCCCCGCTAGAGTCCTACACCATGCCTTCCTTTGGGAAAATATAAATAACGATACCACTGAATATCTCCGGGTGAAATGCTACAACGGTATTTCCGTGCGCTTGCGGACTTGTTCTCAAATGCTACTGAGAATGCCACCCGACATCCCGTGGCGATGGTAGCTGGAATGTAACAATTCCGGCGGTCGTTGTGGGAAGTCAACCTTGTGGTTCCCAAAGCTCTTGCCTTTTTGGCACTTGCGCTTAGGAAACGCAACACATGGAATGATAAGTCATAAGTTACTTGGATTGCCACATTAAATGAATGTGAAGATATGAGCTCAACCAAAACCTTGCAACTTTGGTCAAATGACTCTAAAGGAACTCCACAACAAAAGTTATTAAGGGTTCATGTTGAGCAAATGCCTAGAAAATACCTCGTTTGGCCTAAACCCTAGTTTTAAGGGTTATCAAGTTGCTGCTTTGACCAAAGTGGAAATATATTTCCGGAGCGAGATATGAAGTTTGATCTTTAAGAAGAATTGAAGGTTAGGAGGTGTACAACAAATGTTATTATTGGACCTAGTCATGATTCAGCCCCTAAGTGTCTCAAACAGAGCGCTAAATGATGGAAAGAAATATTGATTTCAGCGCTTAGAATATTTCTTAAAGTCCGAAATTTGAGGTCATGGTGATGGACGTGCCGCGTTCTCGTAAATTCGTTAAGCAACTCAAGTTGGTCCAGAAATAGGAGTTGGAGCTAATCACTTGAGGAACAACATATCAAAGGTTTGAATCATTTGGACGCGATTTGACAAGGTTTTGATAATCATTTCCAATCATCATTAAAGCATTGACATTGCTTTATTGGGAGTTGATTATCTCTTAATCTGTGCATCTTATGACTTTGGGCCTTTAATCAAAGTTGGAAATGGGCCAACGATGAACATTTTTCGTTTAATGATCAAAGCCTAATTCGGCCTAGAAGCAGCCCAATTCGACGTCCAACCAGCTCGCCACGTCACCCGGTAGGTGTTCGCTAATATGCCTCTAGGGACTGGCGCGTGTCCATTGACGCGTCCGCATCCCAGAGCTCAGCAGCACCATTGGTGACACCTGCCCGCCTCCGTGTTGCGCGTCTGAGTTCCCCTGCTGCCCAAGTTGGAGGCCAAGGTCGTCGGTGCTCTCACTTCCTCGTCACTCGTCTCCCTTTTTCCCTCATCCCTCTCCGCTTTCTCCTGCCGAGCACCATGGCCACCATGGCCATGAGCGCCGGTGCTGCAGGAAGCAGCAGCACCTCCATCCCAGCCTCCTTCGCGCCGTCTCGCGGTTAGCCGAGCCGGTCAGCCCCGTCCTCGTCACCGCCTCCCCCGCCACGCCTCCCCGTCGCGAGCCGAGCCGGCCACGGCGGGACGCGCTCGTGCAGGCGCCAGGCCGGGCCGCTGTTCGACACCTGCAGCCATGGCTAGGCCGTGGCTGACTCCGCTCGCGGGCGTGCCTGCCAAACGTGCGGCCAGGCCCCTGCGACGTCCGGCGCGGCCACCCACGAGAGCCGCCGGCGAACCGGCTCCGGACCCCGAGCCGACTGATCCATCCGTCCCCGTGCTCTGTACGTGAAGAGGAAGAAGAGAAGGACGGAAATTCAATTTGATTTCACTTTCGGGGTTCCTGATGTAAAAGAGCGAGAGAGAAAGAATTTAGGATTCATCCCTGGTGGATTTCAGTAAAGTTAAGGGGTCCCGACGAAAAGTACTTGTCTTATATGTTTTCTCTTTTTTTTTTATATATGCATAAATGACAGCAATTTTGAAAATTCATAGTAATTCATAGAAAAATTGTAAAATAGAAAATGTAAACTTTTTGGAATCCTTGTGAAATTCTCTATGCAGTGGATCTATAATATAACATTCTTTAGTTTAAAAGGTTTCCTGTAGAAATAAATTTATGCATCTAGGTTTTTAGTACTAGTGTTGTCTTGTATTTTTCATATCTAAAGTTTTAGTGCTTCATTTGCTATGAAATTTTTATTGTAGCTTTCTAGCGCTATTAGTGTGCCGTGATAAAAATTTCATGGTCATTGGTTGCAGTGTGATTTAGTTATTGATTTAACTTGTTAGAGGCTTAATAAATCAATTATAATTATAATAAAAATGATAAAATGAAAAATATGGTTCCATGACCTTTGTATGATGTTGCTCTGTCATTTTGATACATAATATGGCTATATATTTACTGAAAATATGGAGTTTTAGATTTAACTTGCTCTCTCATGGTTTATTGCAATGGCAATTTGTAATTTTCATAGTAATTAAAAATATAAAACCTGAGCCTGTGAAATTTATACAGTAGACTATTGGGGGTGTTTGTTAGCTATTCTAATATTTGTAGAATTTATGGTGCACTTTAGATGCATGAGTATATATATGTGCCTTAATGCCTTGATATCAAAATAAATTAAGAAATGTGGCAAATAAATTTATTTAGGGGTAAAGGTTGCTTGTTCTAGAGTTCATATACCATATGTAAACTGTTGGTTTGCTTTGCTTAAGTGAATCCTTTGCTTAAGTGAATCCATGATGCTTGTAGTAGCTTAGATGAAAGTATATGGTGTACCGCGCTTGATGTACTTATTGTCCTAGCATGATAGGCTTATGCGATAATTTGTTAGATAACACTTTAGTGTTTAAGCCATCATATAGGGTTATGCTCTTGCCTTGTAATTGTTGCTATGTGCATGTTTTATATTTCTCGCATTCATACATACGCATTGTGCATCTCAATTTGGTGTGTTAGATGGATCGAGAAGGACGTGGTGGTGGAGCCGAACCCAAAGACGGTGTTTGGTGGTCCGTCCTGTAGTTAGGAATGCTATGGAGGAGATGCCACCAAGACGGTGCAAGCTAACCAAATTGACTTGAGTCATATACCAGGCAAGCCCCGGAGCATTCTAAGTCTCCTATGTTTTACAAAAATTCACTTGAGTCCTTTATGTTGTTTAATGCATTAGGTGATAGGAGTTGATTGGAAACCACTTGATGCATTGATATCCATCCTTGTCCACTAAAGATTACCGGCAATCCTATTTAGTGCCGGATCGTTTAGATGCTTATTTAAGCTTTAAACGATAGAAGTCAGGTGATATAATATCTCCTGCAAGAGATAGGTGAACAATGGAAATAATGGGATATGTGATCATGGTTGTACCATGTATTTTTATAAAACAAAATTAGGGAGACCGGGCGGAAAAGTGGAGGCTACAGGACATGGAGGTCCTGGGAGTCGGTAGTCCCGTCTGTGTCAATTAAGGACTTGATCTTGGAGCCTTTCCCTCTCATGTTGAACGCAGCCTCTCACTTAGCTGGCCGACCTGAGGTTGTCGACCGCGAAGCCGAGTAGCTCAACTCAAGCCGGCTATCTCGTTAAGTGAAAGTGCGCATCGAGGGGAGTCATGGTGTGACTGTGAGGCTAGGTGTTATAATTCCTAGTTGGTTTCCGGCACCTGATGTCCCTTAGAATGCGGCGATGATCGGACCCGAGATTCATGATTTGTTGCAAAGGTGACCCATTGACCTCCGACGGGAGGTAGGGTGAGTGTTAGGAATAATTTTCCCAGCTGGGTAGTAATCGATTCGAATCACCATCTCTCCTGGATAGTGAGAACTTGATGGATTATCTCCATGTAGCAAACTATAATAATAACAAATGAATGGAGGTGAATGATGATCACTTAGTGGGTTCCTACCAACCCAAGATTTGACGGACCTGCTATGGTCAATCGTGTTGTTTGTTTATATTACAAGTTTGTTGTAGCATAGGTGCAAATCTAGATGAAAGGTTAATGATTATTAACAGGATGCTAATAATTAAATGGTAACTTTGAGACTTAAGCTTTTATGCAAAAAAATGCTAAGCCAGCCCCACTTATATAAAGCCATGCATACTCCTTGATGTCAACTTTATTTTTGGTTTATGACGGGTAAGTCTAGCTGAGTACATTCTCGTACTCAGGGTTTATTCCCAATTGTTGCAGGTTGTGATGTGTCATGGTTACTGCAAGAATTGGATAACTCCTACCATAGCGGAGGGGCAAGATCATGGGCATGATCATTCTTAGAATCTTATCTATTATGCTTTTGTGGAGCATGACCGAGTACGGGCAATGTAAAACTTGTTATAAAACATGTCGTCAGCGGTTAGGACCTTCCCCTCTCCGTCTCTCATGATCAATACAGTAAATGAGAAGTAGAACAAGTAGACACAAGATAGGGAGACTATTCTTTATTCATCTGAATATTGGTAATTACAACATAGAGCTTCCACGTATATATAGTCCCGCCAAGGCCTAAGAGTTTCGGTAAGAGCCCACATACAAACGGACTAGGATTAGGATTCCTTCTTCTCCTTTCCTTCTAGGACCAGTCCGTGTGTTTTACAACACTCCCCTTGGGGCGATTACCACGATATGCATATGCCTCATCAAAAACTCTATCCGAAAACCCGGTGGGAAAAAGCGGTTCTTGGAGAAAAGAGTACATCACATTAGTTAATTGTATTGCACATGTTGTCTCATTAAAAACCTTGTGTGAGAAACCTTCGAGTAAAAACACACATAGGAAAAAAGAGTACAACATTTAACCTTCTTGATCATATATTCTTCAGGATATTCTATTCTTCATGAATAGATATTGATCTTCATAATCTACGTATAAACTTCAGTGTTTTAGCAAATATGATCTTCTCGATCTTTGTAATTCTAGTGGTTTACCTTAGAGGCAGATTCAATAAAATATGCTCCCCCTCATAAAGCCAAACTTTAAACTTCATTGTTCAAACCACACTTTTTCATAAACATGTGTAAATAAAAGTTGGCTCATAATTCTTCTATGAATTATATGGGAGCAATATGCTTCATGCATAATGACCACCTATTAGTTGTGCAAAACAAATAAATATTATCCTTCAGAGAAATAGATCCTTTTAGAGGATTATGGGGTTAAATAAATTAATATTCAATATCTTCTAGATAGTGTATCAAACTTATACTAGAGTTTGGATACTTATAATTAATCCTTAGTGGATTTTCAAAATGTATTCTATAAATCTTCGAGATTTTGATTGTACAAATCCAGCCTTGCATTTGGCATTTAGGGGAAAATTCAATTGCCAAAACCACCATTATTCTTATACCTTCCATGGTATATAGAGGATATCAACACTACATTGCTAGCTTTTCATACACTTTCTAAGTGTTTTGATGACACCTTCACGGTATTTAAGATTCCTCATTTTCTTTCTCTCGGGTCTATATTCACTTCAGGGATGAATGGTGTTTATTCAAAAATTGACTGGTAAATCCTTCATGGATTAATTCCTTCAAGGATGTACATTCATTCTTAATGAATTAATAATTCTCTTCTATGAGATACATTCTCTCTTGCATGAGAGATGAGTGATATACGCAATGACATAGCGTTATTCACTTTGTAAAATCATTTAATGATTGCAATCCTTCTAGGACATTCTCTTCTTGAGACTTGAATATTCATTCAGGAATATATATACCTTAGACTTTAATACTTAGTATGAGATTTCTACAAGT
The DNA here is from genome assembly GCA_015847255.1 of Hyparrhenia diplandra. Classification (NCBI taxonomy): domain Eukaryota; kingdom Viridiplantae; phylum Streptophyta; class Magnoliopsida; order Poales; family Poaceae; genus Hyparrhenia; species Hyparrhenia diplandra. The sequence continues at coordinate 176,856 of JADLZK010006155.1, read as the reverse complement.
TGCGATTTATATTCTTCGGGAATTATATGGATTTTCATAATCCACTATTAACTGCATATTCAATACTCATTCATTTCATTTGCCGAGATATAGCGTAACATTCATTTCTTCTTAATAGGAGATTCAACCTCAATTGCTTTTTCTTCATTGACCCGATATAATCGCTACAAGCGATTTTGCCATGGACTTTATTTTCCGGATCCGGGTTCTCATAAGAGAAACATTTGCAATTAAAGAGGTAGTTTGTCGACAATTATTTTCTTTCTCCCAATACTCTCATAATGTGAGAATATTCTATCTCTGTCATTTTCCCAAATAAGAGATGATATATTGTTCTGCATACTCAACACTAGTGAGGTGCTTGCTAATTGTGTTGGATGTCATCTTCATGATGATCCTCTTCATGAGGTGTTTAACCTTCTTCGTGAGGCGTTCTCTTCATGAGAATGGAGGAGTTCTATTTCTTTTCTATTTAACGTGTATACGCTAAACTAGAACCCACAAAGGCCCCTCGTAGATTTTAGATTGATAGTATATAACATTTAGTTTACTACTAGTAAACACAACTTCTGTTCATAACTTCAAGTTACTCCTCTCATTTCAAAAATATCGCATATGCTCTCGCTTCAGGCTTCACAAGAGCATTAGTCAAACTATTGTATGACTTAGTGTGCGATACTATTCCTGCTTCAAGCTCTAAGGAATATTTTCTCTTAAGATCATTTTCCTTCTATGGAAATAATATTTGACATTCAAAATATAGGCTCTCTCTCTCCCCTAATGCCAATATTAGATCATTAATAGCATACTTCAAAATATATCCCCTATCATGGGCTTAATTCAAATTCATATATCTCCAACTATGAGTGGAGGCCCATTTATGTATGCTATGATTAAATTTATGGGAAATATTCACACACATATTTCAACATGGGGGTTATTATTCACTATGCAAATGAGCTAGAATACTTAAAGTGCACTTAAGAATGTTCAAGCATTCCTATAAATTTTGGGATGTTCTCCCCATAATTTGCACAAATCATAATTTAGAAAACTATTTCATTCTCTAGCTTCTTTATTAATCAGCCTAAAAAATTGATTCAAATACTCATAAAAAAATGTATCATACACTTCAAATGTATTAAATATGCAACATTCAAATTCACATGGAATTTTCTTCTAGAATTTTCTAATTGCCATTAATGCAAAAATACCTTGATGCCTTTTCTTCATGAATCCTAAATCATCATAATTGTGTTATCCAATATCTTAGTTTCACAACTATTCATCCCATTAAATGGGTTGGTCTTCATTGAGCAAAATTTGATAAACTCGCTCCCCCGATCGTAGGTCGCTTTCGACCTAGACCAATCTATTGCTTATGCATACGATGCATCGAAATCAAATCATTCCTTTAGTTCAACTAGAACCATATAGACATAGCATGCTAGCTAGCCAATTTGATTATGAAGGAAGCGCAAAAATAGCTACTAGCTACAACAGTAGCGGTTATGCTAATATTCATGAAACAGTGGAGATAGTTGCAGCTCAACGAGATACACATGCAGGTGTAATGTGGAATGTTAGTATTCAGTCTAACATAATAGATAACAACAAAATGCAGAGCTACGAGCTTACATGCAATTAGTGCAGTAGAGAAAGTTAACTCGGCCGAAAGGGACGCAGGCAAAACTTCAAGTCTCGATACATGCACTTAAGGATCGACTTAGGACGGCTATGCCTATATATTATCCACATCTTCTTATGCCTTTTCCTAAAATTTCTCCCCCTTTTCATGCCATAATTACTTCAAGTAGCGATTTGCTTCATGCATTATCTATGAATAGTCACTTTTAATGCTTCATAGAATCCAATCATACTTCTAGTATTCATTGATTATGGCATGAAATTCACATATCCAATGTACTATTCAGTGTACAACAATAGACTTAGGGTAGGATACAACTTTTAGTTCATGGACTAAAATATTAAATACTTAGGATTTGACTAAATCGATCCTTCCAAGATCAATTAATATGCCAGTTTACTCCAATTGTTCATGTGCTTTTTAGAAAATTCAGTTTCCCATCTACCTACATGGTAGTGATGCACAAAGAACTATAACCTTCATGGTTAATTAAGGCTTCTTTGTGGATAAATTAATGCAAAAATAGGCAATTGGCAATTGTTTATGTGTGAAACATATAAAACTAATTTATTCCATGAGAAGTTTGTGCATTTTACTTCAAGTAATAACAAGAATTGCAACAAAGAATATTAAATATTGCATATTAATCTTCAAACTAATAAATTAACCATTAACCACTTAATTCAACAAGAATTAAAACTTAATGCACCACCACCACTACTATCAATACTTTGGGATATGAATTTAAAATACAAGTCTATAAGCACATGATTAAGTTCTTCTTCAAGAGAAACTTTATATGCTCCAAATAATATACATTCTCACATGTCTTAACTTCTATACTTGACAAGCGGTAGCTTCATGCTTTATATTCAAGAGTTATGATATACCGTCACAATCCTTCAAGGGGTGTAACATATATGCAAGCCATATATACAAAATTATTGCAATCGATAATATCCTGGTTAATAAAGCTGTCTAAAAATTCAACTCGCCTTCCATGAGTAATTTCTAATGGTACATTCAAATACTTCATGTATTATTGCTATTTGATATTTTATATACAAGAGACATTTCTTTGAGAATGTAGATTGATATAATCTAATTTACCATCTTGTCTTCTAGACATTTAATACAAAGCTTCAAGCTTTTTTCTATAGAGCAAATTAGATATACAAGCTTGAAAATTCAACTTTCAATGCAATATGATATTCGTAATCATAACATTGAGATTTTACTCATGCAAAGGAGTCCCACAATGTATTTGTTACTTCTATCGGCCATATACTCATTTCGAGAGTAATTAAGAAATACTTATGCTAAGTTTACTACACTTCAATGGTAGCAAAATATCCTACATGGATTAAATAATGACCATAACAAATAATTTACTATTCAGAGTAACTCTAGGATATTTTTCTTCTTTTAAGGCATGCATATTAACATAACTTGGATCATGTGCATATAAGTTTACTACATGTAAACGAGTAGCAAGGTGCAAAAAAGATAGTGGATGGTTACTCAAAATATTCTTAGAAGCATCCTAGCACTTTTCATCCAAAAAAAAAAAATATGCTAGGAAAAATAAATATGAGGCTCTCAAGGGTGACAAGTCTAAGGTCTACCGGATTCAGAGAGCTCATACACCTTATACCATGTTTCTAGTGTAATCATTCAAGATTTATTCTTATAATTACATGGTATAAAAAAAACATAACACATTTGCAGGCAAAACATCCATTAAACTTCAGATTTAATATGTGTATATATGTGCTCTTATACATGCAGTATAAGAAATATAGTAATTATGTATAAGCAGATATACTAGGGCTAATTATTTAGTAAACTTCTTGTTTACGAAAGGTTGTTCATAAAACACCATAAAAATGCATTTTCTAGAAAATATAGGATTTATCTGCAAGAATATGGAACCTATATACATAGAATCTGCAAGATCCGTAGACCTTTTCATGTTTTCTGGATTTTACTTTCGTATGACCCAATATTCATATATTAGGCTAATTCGGTACATCTTCTCGCACACCGTCCCAGTCCATGCAATAATTCGGGCTCGTAATTCTACTTGAATACGGCTCTTATTCTTGCTAACCACCTAGTACATTGCCTTTCCTAGCTTGCTTCGTGCGGCTAGTTGGTAGACAGACAAGTTGCCGATAGCGTACGGGCTATGGCCTCTGGATGGATTCGGTCCAAGATGAGCAAATCAGCGCCTTAGCGGCGTTCAAGCTGTGGCGAAGGAACAAGATGGTTAAACATGATTCATGACATGCGGGCCATACATCCAAGGCTCTGGCGTGTCTGCGGCTTCGAGCCACGATGGCGGGCATTGCATGTCGCTTAGCGTGGATTCGACCACAACATGGAGCGGTGCCAGGACATGCAAATCCGAACAATTCCTGCTGCAAGGTTTTGCTACCGTTGTGCACAAGTGCGGGCAAGGTATATTGACAAGGACCCGTGGGCTGTGGCATGACAAGTAGATGTTACGGTGCCCTTTTTCTTAATTAATTAACCCTAGATGCAATATACGTACAAGTATTGCTTGTATATGTATATACTGCGGGTATGCATACACATAATTCAACGTGTATTGAAAAATATAGACCAACTCGATGGCCGGCTACAAACACAAACGCAATCTGCGGGATGCAATTTTTCGTACCTTGATTCTTGAATTCGAGAAGAAGCGAAGGCTGTCGCGTAGGACAGTTCGGCTAGGCCGTGAGGACCTGCCGGCGTGACGATGAGTCGATGCAGTGCAGATTAGTAGCGGTAGAGGTAGCAGATCCGTTCCGCTAACAACGTCGGGGATGTCGACGTCGTCGGCGAGTCACGGGCGGGACGTCGGCATGGCGTCGGTGCGAAGATCGGCGGCAGGCTTCAACGGCGATGTCGACGAAGAGCTTGTCGTGGCCGATAACGTGTTATAAAACATGTTGTTAGCGGTTAGGACCTTCCCCTCTCCGTCTCTCATGATCAATACAGTAAATGAGAAGTAGAACAAGTAGACACAAGATAGGGAGACTATTCTTTATTCATCTGAATATTGGTAATTACAACATAGAGCTCCCACGTATATATAGTCCTGCCAAGGCCTAAGAGTTTCGGCAAGAGCCCACATACAAACGGACTAGGATTAGGATTCCTCCTTCTCCTTTCCTTCTAGGACAGAGTCCGTGTTTTTTACAACAAAAGTTTATGAACTGTTTTAAAATGTTTTGCTTCCGTTACTTAATCAATTAATTTGTAATAACTGTTGTACTCCGATGGTAAATAAAATTGATGTAATCCTTTTACTTGTATTATGATGTACAAATGGTGATGTTTGGTTGAATCAGTACGATCTTGGTACGTTGTGATGTTGGTTTGAAATCCTTCGAGATTTCGATTCACGGACTTGGTTAGATGTAGTCAAGTCGGAGTTTGATCACTTTCGTGATTGAATTTTCGCACTTAGACACTTATAATTTTGGTTCTGTGACAGCCTTGCTGCGGGCGCGAGTCGACGAGTCGGGCCGCGGACGCCACCGCGTTGCGCCCACGACGGGTACGACCCGTCGCGGACGCATCCTGCGAGGATGCGCTGTCGGACATCACAGCGGAGGAGCGCCTGGTTCGGTTCAAAGGCGGCCCACGTGGAGCACGGCGCGCGTCTCGTGGCCGCTGTCGCCGCTGGCGGGCTCCGGCGCCGTGGGCGGCGCTGTCTGCTTTCCGCTGGGCACACCCTGCCGTGCCAGCAGACGTCTACGGCCCCGCGAGCATGGCGGGGATTAGAGTGCCAGTCACGGGCCCCGGCGGCGCGAGGTTGCCGCCCAGTCGGCATCGAGTGCGTGCATCGTCGGAGGCTCGCCACAGATCGCTTGGACCATCGTCGTCTTTCACCTGTTCTCGACGAACTGTCCAATGAAGTCTCCTCAACAGCCGATGGCTTCGACTCCGGCGAAATTGCAGTAGCGATGTTGAAGATCCTATCGCCATCGAGTCCATCTACAGCGGCGCTGGTGAACTAGGAAGGTTTCCAACGAACAGCCCTTCTGGTATTCTCTTTCTGCAGCAACGCCTATGGATTCTCCGTCGAGTTCTACTTCAACGATGGCAGAACTCCGATGAGTAGGCGTTCTTCATCGACACCTTGTCGCCGTGGTTTCTTCTCGGCCAAACGTAGGGAGAGCAATGACGCCGGCAAAATATCCGACGAACTCCCATGGGCCTACTAGCGACAGCGTAGTGCAGTGCGTGATAACGTTTTAGAAGTGAAAGAGAATGAAATGATTCCATTGAATGATTGTGTGTGTACAGTATGGATATATACAATGCCAACAGGCGTGTGCCTATTCCGAAAGGGTGTCTTGGCCTTGAGGTAACCCTTCGAAGGGGCCTGATTGGTTGCCGTCATTAGCAGTTGCTAATGACGGTAATTATCCTAATTGATCACTAATTAATTATCCTAACTAATCTTAACAGGGTGGATCCTACTGGCGCCCCATTTTTAGTTCTCTTTGCACTCTGTCCTCAGCAAACACTATTTTGTTAATTTTCCCCTCTCTTTTTGCTATTTCTAATTTTTTTATTCTGCTGAAGAAGTTAACTTTGGACTTGTATTTTTGTAAGCTCCTACATCATCACGCCTCTACATTCTGATTTTTATTCTTTCATGATTTTTTTTTAAGTCATGAAGAATTTTACGATTCCACCGGTGGGACAACCTTATATATAGAAGAACATTTTGTGGTGATATATCCTACAAAAATGTTAAAAGAAGACGGAAAAGCTGTTGTCATGTCCACACAGAGCCCAGGAGCCCCAGAAGCAATTTTGGTCTGGGCCATTGGAGCAGAGCTCGTCCGTGGGCCGTGAATCAGACGGAGACAGATCTCTCGTCACATCTCGCCCACTGGGCCACTCCCAGGCCGGCAAATCATCTCCTCCCCTCGAGGCATAAGGCCGGGTCGATCGACGTCATCATGGCCGTCAACCCGTCGCTGCTGCCGTCGTTCCACTCATAAAAAATGAAAAAAAAAAACATGGTCGCCGTCGTGTCACGGGCTCGCGGCCATCACCGGTCGCCGTCGTTTCACGGGCACAGATCGATCCATCCAGACGCTGGACGACTCGATCTCCTTTTCCTCCGCTTGGAATTTCGAAGCTGTCTTTGGCGCGCGTCGCGCCACCGCGCGCCTGCCGGCCGCCGGCCGGCCACCGTCTGTGCCGCCGTGGTGCGGACACGCGATCCGTCGCGGTAGTCAGCGACAGTGTACTGACCGTACCGACCAGAGGCATTAGGCAATATGGTTAAATATTGCTATACAGACGAGATGCGCATGCGTACGCCTTCCGTCCTCGGTATCACTAGTGTAGCCGTCACCAGGTTTTTCTAGGAAAAATAATATCGGCACTTGCCGATTTCGAAATATCGGTTAAACAAATTCAAAATTGCGTTTTGAAAAATTTGGCATCATCTCACTAGAAAAACTCCCAAATCCATCTTCCATCACAAATTTATATAACATGAATGAAATAACACAATATATCACATACGTTTGCGCGTGATAATGCAACGGGCTCACGGTGCTTGCACAAATATTCAAGTATCATCGTCCTTTATTAAGACTAGAGAAAATGCAAATTTTCGGATGATTTGGTGTAATTTTTTGAGTGAAATATGAATTTAGCTGAAAATTTTTGACCGATATAAAAATTTTTCGGGCCTCACTGAAAAATGCGATATATCGAAATTTCGCGATATTTCGCGAAAAAATTTCACAGGTCGTCACTGACATGGCAAGTTGTTCTTCTACCTCGTGCTCTCTGTTGCTGCTGGTGGTGGCGGCGGCGGCCGCGCTTTCGTTGCCCTACGCGGCCAACGCCGGCTCGTCTTGCCAACTGATCGCCGGCTTCAGCCGTGTCATGCTGAACGAGTCGCAGTTCGTGCTGCAGACGCCCTACGACCTGCCGGTCCACGAACGCTACGACTCCTGCGGCGGCGTCCACCGGATGTGGGTCTTCGACACCGACAAGCCCTTCAGCCCCAAACACCCCGGCGGCGCGCGCACCGAGATCAAAGTCGACGTACGTCGTCACCTCTCCTCTGATCCTCTCCATGCACGGCAAGACATCTCAATCGAGCATTCCAGGTCTTCTCCTATATGTACTAATTAATCAATGTGTGCATGCGTTGATCTGATCGATCATATCGATCAGGAGGTGTACAGCTCCGGGGTGTGGCAGTTCGAGGGCGACGTGTACGTGCCGACGGGCACGTCAGGCGCGTCGGTGATGCAGATCTTCGGCGCTGATAAGCCGCACGCGTCGATGGTGATGCTCCCCGTCTACGACGGCCGGCTCACCTACTACCATAACCTGACCGTGGTGGTTGGCGGACCGAGTGTACGACCGGTGGATCCGGCTCAACGTGGTGCACGACGTCGCGGCCGGGAACGTCACCGTGTTCGTCGACGGCGAGAGGAGGCTGCAAGTCCCCGGTCATGGCGGGACGGAACACTACTTCAAGTTCGGTGTGTACACGTACGCAGGTGCTCCATGAGCATTCGCACCGCATGGAGGCGCACTGGAAGAACGTCGCCATCTACACCAGGCCGGGAACACAATATTAGATCGATGTCGTCGTCGTCTCGGTCTTGATCATCTGGTACTACGGTCGTGTCGTGTGCGTGACGGTGACATGCACATACACGATCGAAGGAAACATGAATATACGATGTGTAAACTATTAAACTGTGATGACGATGGAGGCCGGACGTGTCGTGTCTCCAGCTAGTAAATAAGTACGTAACTGAGTAGTGAATAAGAGAAAGATATAGGAGTATCTCAAATTTGCTGTTGCAAACTACTGCTAAAAGCGTCGTTCACCAGCAACAGTGCATCAGGTATTCAGCTGTGGGCTACAGTGAAGTCGTTGGTCGAGTGGGCCTTGGCCTTTCGTATTGTAATGGGCCTGAGGCCAGGTAGTAGTAGTATATGTTTGGTCGGTGAAGTCACCAGTAAGTCATTGAACATTTTGTAACCGCAACTATTCGAACTCAATCATTCAACTGAGATCCCGCCTATTGCTGTTTTTTGCTCTCCCCAAAAATCCCTCTGTTCTTGCTTTTCTAACCCTAAATTCCCCAAAGCTTCCAATTCCAATTCCTTTTACCGATTGTATCCTAACATTTGGTATCCAGAGTCATCGGTTTGCGGTGAAATTTTTGCCCCAAATCGCAATTCGTCCTGGCGCCCAAGCAAACCAAGTTCTAGACCGAGATGACAGCATCGATGGGGGATTTGGCCGGCAAGGTCGACGAGATCATGAAGCACCTCGATGGGTTCGCCGCCATGGACACCAAGCTCATCGGTATGCAGGATATGGTCAAGCGGACACTGGACGAGGTGCATGCGTGAGCGCGCGGCAGAGCAACATGGATCAAGCGCTCAAGGATCTTCGCTCGGACATGGAGGTGTAGGCGTCTTCGATCCAGAGACCGACTCCCGCATCGACTACCTGGTACAGCGACTGGATTCGCTCGGCTCCGTGCGCGAGGTCGTCAACCCAGTGCCCACACCGATCATGACCCAGTCGGCAGCGACGGTCAGCAATCAAAATGGCAACGGGGACCCGATCCCCAATTCTCCGCGGGGAATTCTTCCATTAGGGGACGGGGATGGAGTGGAATTAACCCCCACGGGGATGGATTTGGTAGAAAAACTGTCCCCGTCGGGGATGGCGGGGACGGGGATGGTTCTCCTCTCCTCTCCCCGACCCCGATCCCTGCGTACCCACCCGTGAAGCCTCTTCATTAGGCGGCCTGGCCCATGTACAAATGGCCCAATAACTCGTGGGGTATATAACAAGCCATTGAACCCTAATTCCTCAATCCCTCCAGCACGCCCGCCCCCCAAGCGCCGCACCGCTCCCGTCTCCCACTCTCTCTCATTACCTCGCATGCTCGCGGTCGTGGAGGCCGCAGCTAGCTACTCGCCCATCACTGTCTCGTCGGAGTCGGCCTCGTGCGACCATCCACCATCGGAGCCGGAGCCTCACAATCACAGGTCCACGAACACCCCGAGCACCTCTGCCCCGTACATCATCTCGGAGCCCCTGGGACCCAGCCGCATGGCCTGAATGTCGTCGCGGCTGCAAATCTCCCGTGAAGTAACCTTCCGCTCGAGAAGATGTGCAAGATAGTTGTTGCCGTGTTGTGTTTTTCTCCCTTTTCTCATCTTGCTAAGTTGCTAGTGGACAACAGAGGTGTATCGTGCCATTTACTTTCCAATCCTGACACAAGCACTTGTATTTGTGGTATTTTCTTGTTGATTTGTTTGCGATTTTTTGACAACAAAGAAGCTGTGAATTGTAAAACGAAACAATCTCATTTCATATTGATTCAAGATATTGATTTAAGATGCATTAGCAGTGGACTTTTTTTCTCTCGATCGTTGATTTGAGACTTTGAGGAATTCTTTTTCAAGCTTATGTCCGGGACGGGGGCCCCATCGGGGATGGATTCCCCGCTCGGGTAAGGGGATGGGGAGAGAATGCCCCCCATGAGCTTTCGTGGGGACGGGGACGGGGAAAATCTTTCCCCACAGGGACGGGGATGGGAGGTCTATACCCGACGGGGAATTCCCCGTTGCCATCTTGGGTCAGCAACCAAGAGACAACAGGAGGTGGCGGACCGCAGGGGGCCACAAGGGTGGAGCCATGCTAACGTCGCAGTTCCGAATCTGCACCGGGGGTGCTCGGCGGAATTCCTCTGCCACAACTCATCTTTGGTAGCACGCTGCCCATCGCGACTACCACGGTCGGACAGCTTCCACATCGGGAACTCGACCTCAATGCGGCACCGGCGTCGTCATCACCATCACCGGTGGCGGCTGCCGTTCGGCTCAACGGGAGTGGCGGACACTGCGGCGGATTCAATGGAATCCGGCCGCAGTATGACATTCAGGGTATGTCCGATGACCCAGCCATACCCCCACCCGCTTTCCCTAAACTTGAGTTTCCTAAGTTCGATGGATCGAACCCGTGCTTATGGCGTGTTCATCATGCAGGCTAGGCTGATTGCCAAGGGCCTGATGTTGTGGCCCAGGTGTGGTAACCGGAACCTTCTAGAATCCTCGTCGGCCTCTCGGCCCAAGTACGGCGCGTACTGCCGCAGCGGCCGGCGTATTTGTACGTATGCATGTACAATGGGCTGACGAAACTAGGTGCGTGTGCAGAGAGCTGTTAGCTTTTGAGCTGGGAAGTGCAAGCTTGTATGGGCCATGCATAAGCCTTCTCCTCGGGGCCCATAATTAAGATTAGTGGTGCTATGGCCGGAGCTAACCTCAACAAACTTTAGGAGATTAGGGGGTAGGGTTTGCCATGTTTCGATGGGCCATTCATGGATCGATAAGCCCAAATCTTTTCGATGGGCTAGCTGGACTAAGCTCTTTTTATGTCATCTAATTGTCACGTATATGCATGTGTATACAAATTATTGCCTTGTCAATTTTCCTCTTCAAAATATAATATGCCAAAATTTCATCGAACAAATGCACCCCACCGAGTAGAGTTCATGCGATGAAAGAGCAGGGACTCGACTTGGTGCCGCTACACATATCAGCTCAGGTTTATTTGATTTTTTTTGGGTATAATCAGTTTTGCCACGAGATATCCCGTGGTTGTTGTGAGGCAGATATCAGATCGCGGCAAACAAGAGGGAGTTTGTTGAGATGCGTAACGTACTCATCCTCCTCTGTGGGGTTATAAATACTTACGTAAGAGGCCGGCTTTCTTCCATTGCTTCCAGCGTCTTGCATCTAACCCTCGGACTTCAATCCAGGCGTCCTAAAGCTTTTGCCAAGGAGGTACTTCATCCCGTATAAGTACTATTTCTCTTTTAATGATCTTGCTTCTTTATTTATCTCTATTTTCATTAGATTGAATGTGCATCTCTAATGGCATTTATCTTTGTTTATTGCTCTAGATGCATGGGGCCTCGTCGTATCCCAAACAATCCGATGGTAGGGCCTCATCGTGGTCGGGGGCAATCATCGCGTTACCAGCCACTACCTCCGTGGCGTCGGCCACGGAACTACTACCAGGATGATCAAGTTGATAATTATGGAGAGCACGATCGAAGGTCTACGTCGCCTGGCGCTCGTCGGCGTAGTAGATCGCCTGCTCGTCACGATCGTGTTTATCGTCGTCCCGAGCGGCGACGCAGTGGCTACCGCCGTAGCCGTTCGCCCGGCCCTCATGGAGACAGCGCGCGCATATCCGGGGTACAAGCCGGTGTCAATGAGCCGGCTCGTCAAGATCGCCGCCACTCTGTTGATCGTCACGAGCACCGTGAAGAAACAGTACGTCGCCCACGTCATGCTGATAATCGCAGCCGATCCAACCGGAAGCAGGCCGGAGACGGGCAAGCCGAAGTTGCCACGAGCCCTGTTGATAATCGCAGGCAGCGTGAAGAAATAGCACGTCGTCCTGCTGTGCATCATGCTGATGAACGCAACCAATCCGGCCGAGAGCAGGCCAGAGACAGGCGAGCTGAAATTGCTACAAGCCCTGATGTCCTTGATGATGAGGATCGTGACTGGGACAAACATAGTGACGTGGAGGTGAGCATGCCTGCACGTCTTCCTTCTCTCTCATTTTTTTTTAAATAAGCAGCACCACCTATATATGTATATATGCACATGAATACTCAATATACATATATATGTTCGTGTGTGGGTACGCCGTGTACTAATCAGTACATGAATGTTTATCTTTTGCAGCAAGAACAAGGTCCTTTAGAGGACGGATCGTGCATGTGGCGAGCTGAATATGAACCCCAATATGATATTGTAGATTCGGCGAATGCTCCGGTGCTAGGCCAAAGCACCCATCTGGAGGATGTGAATTTATGCATGCATTGGAGATCGACGGTATGTTGAGAAGGCCAAAGCTGCTCATCGGAGCCGGGGCGATTGTGAATCCGCCTCAACTTCTTGCTATGCCACCTCTTGCGCTCACAATGCTGCGGCGTCGTTGGATCGCTGCAAGTTGTACTCAAGAGGCAACCTCAGAATGGAAGATCCTCAATACTCTGGAACCAACACTCGATGCCTTTCCTGACGATGAACTCTGGAACCAACCCTCGATGCCTTTCCTGACGATGATGGGGTACCACGTCCACTTGTTGCCACGGCTGCTCAAGAGTTTCTTCCATGGCATGACGTTGATCTCTCTTGTGCACCGGTGTTCCCTTGAGCCCAAAGTTTCTATTGTGGGCTCGTGCTACGCTAATTTCTGAGAGACACCACCTTGAACAGGCAGGAATTTTGAAGGGTGTGCTAGCCTACTTATACAAGGTTAATCTGTCGTGGCCTTTGATACAGGCATTCATATCGTTCTGGAACTCCGACGGCCATACCCTCGTGGCTGCCCAAGGTGAGATGGGTTACCCCTTGATGATTATTCAAGAAGCGATGGGCATCCCTATATCTGGCCGTGTATATGATGAGTACGTTCCGGAAGACCTTGTGAATGACAATGTGGCCCGTGAACTTTTCATGGCTTATGCAGAATTAAGTAGGCACAACAAAGGACAGACTGGGTTGATTACTTCCTCGAAGATTCAGATCTCCTAGAGGACAATAACACCTCCCTCTCCGGGCTTCCTACTATGCTTCGCACGAGGACCCTCTGCTAAAGGGGTTGAACATTCGTGTAGGAGGTGATGGGGGGGCGTATGCCCTTCTGCCTCTACTTTTCTGATCTGGTCATGCAGTTCAAGAAGGGTTATACTCGTGTTCAGTTATTGGCTGCTTTTATCTCTGCCTAGTTATGCTCCTATTGTGTTCCAATAGGGCCGGGTGCACACATACGGCCTGAAGTTTTTATGGCCGTAGAATCAATCGCTCAAGGAGTTCGGCGGAGCATTGGGCTTGCTAGCGCAGCCCATTGGTACATCAGCCTCGATGACATCTTTCACTCTATTGTTGCCAGTAATGGTTCAGCCAATGAGTACAAATTACCTATCCTGGCACATTTTATGATGGGATGGTATGTATGTTATTGGGCAGCTCTACCACAACAGCCTCTGTCTTTGTCATTCATCACGGATTCGCTACCTTTCATCATAGATGTGTTAGACGAATCCAGAGCCCAGATTAGCCTATCCGATGCTCATCGCTTATTTCTAGATTCTGCTCCAGATGCTTGTTCTCTATAGGCCCTAGATTTCCTAGGGAGATTAAGGGCCCGTTTCCCGGAAGATGAATCACTCATCATTGAAGACAAACGAGGTGCTAGAAATAACAGGAGGTCGCTTACTCTTCTTTAAGTTGACATGCTGATCAGTAGCAGCTTGGGAGGAATTTCGCATCCCCGCTACCAAATATATAAGAACATAGTGTATGCTCCCCACAAGTTTGCACGTATGTTCAATTGTGATCAGGCCATTCCAGATTTCGATGTGAGTAAGACGCTTTACTACTCTGGTGCTGATATGGATGAGACTTTGGGTGTGCTGAGCCGTCGTCTATTGGTGCATTGGCTGCCCCATGGGCACATCTTTGAAGTGCGGCCGCAAGGCGTAATACTTAACTGTTCAGCTGGGTACAAGAGATGGTCTTCCCACTCGCTTACCTTTGAAGTGCGGCTGCAAGGCTGCCGATGCCCTGTCAAAGTATCCTCACTTTCCAGCTGTTTTGCTATTTCTGCTTTATATCCTGAGTGGATGGATAGAGTGAAAGCTGGTTATACTGATGACCCTGAGGCTATGAAATTGCTAGACAAATTGGTGGAAGATGACGCTTTGAGTACTGGGTTCAGTCTGAACGTGGGAATCATCCGACATAATGGCAGGATGTGGCTTGGGAATAATAAGTTGGCTCAACAACACATATTGCAAGCTGTACATCAAAGTGGAATGGGTGGACATTCTGGTTTCTGCCAACCTATCATAGAATCAAAAATGTGTTTACTTGGCCAAACTTGAAAATGGATATTAAGGAGTATATCAGGAGTTGTGAAATCTATCAACAGGCTAAAGTTGACCACTATAAGTTGCCTGGTCTCTTAAAGCCATTACCTGTCCCAGATTAGGCTTGGAAGGTGATTGGGCTGGATTTTTTTGAAGGGCTACCAAAGTCAAACAAGTTCGATACTATTCTTGTGGTCATTGACAAATTCACCAAATATGGTCATTTTTGCCATTGTCACATCCATTTACAGCCCCTCAGGTAGCCCAAGTGTTCATGGACAATATTTACAAGTTGCATGGTTTTTACTGAGCAAGTGGTGTCTGACAGAGATAAGGTTTTCACAAGTAATTTTTGGGATGAACTGTGTAGGATTGCTGACATTCAGTTGTTGATGAGTTCATCATACCATCCTCAAACTGATGGCTAGACAGAAAGACTTAATCAATGCTTGGAGAATTTCTTGAGGTGCAATGTTCACTCCTATCCCCAACAATGGAGTAAATGGTTGGCTATGGCTAAGTATTGGTATAACACCAACTATCATTCATCTCTAGAACTCACCCCTTTTGAAGCATTGTATGGCTATGAGCCTAAACACTTTGGCATTCCAGATCATATAGATTGTCATTCATCTTATCTGGAGCAATGGTTGTTGGAGAAGAATCTGTTAAATGATGTGTTGTTTCATCAGTTACATCGTGCTCAAAGAGGATGAAGCATTAGGCTGACAAGAATCGGTCTGAGCGGGAGTTCAAGGTGAGGGATTAGGTGTACTTGAAGCTTCAACCCTATATTCAGACCTCTGTTGCTCCTCGAGGCAATCAAAAGGTTTGGTTCACGGTCCATTTAAGATTTTGGCTCGAATTGGTGTTGTAGCCTATAAATTGAGTTGCCTGAAGATGCCCGTATTCAACCGGTCATTCATGTGTCACAACTCAAGCTACATGTGCCTCCATCTGTTCAAGTTTAGCAAAGTCTAGATGATTGTTGATGTTTCTTAACGTATGCAGAAGAATCCGCAAGCGCACGGAATTGTCGTTATAGCATTTCACCCGGAAGTATTCAGGGTATCGTATTTCCACGAGGAACGGTTGAGTGATTACTCTCTGAACAGAGTCACCCTAGGATAACTATGGGTGGTGAGGTATCTTTATGGGCTCGAACTCTCTAGCAAGGATCACTTGGCTGTTATGTCCTCACTTCGGGCACCGGCAATCGCCCAAACTGGGATGGAGACCGGCATTTAGCACTGCGCCACACCCGAACGTGGGGGGGATTACAAAGGGCGAAAAAAAGGGGTCAAGTCACAACCCAGCCGCCTACCCCTCAACCATGGAATGCGCCACAAAAGATAGAAAACCCTTAGTCTAGACACCACGTCTACACTAGTGATCATTACTCTGGCGTGTTAACAAGGCTTACCCGTCCCCAGGGTCCTTCTACCAGAGCACCGCCCCGAAGGAACGACTATCAATCCCGCAAGTCTATAACAGCTAGATAATATGCTTAAGAGTAATAAGCCGAAAGAGGGACACAACCATTCTTACCCAAATGATTAGAAGGTTGTAGAGGTACAAGCGTGGCGGGTGCCGACAAAGTCCGGCACTCGCCACCCGAGATCCGCAATGCACCGGGGTACACCGACTCCATGGAGAAGAGGCCAAGCCCTCTTTCTAGCCTTCCCTCTCTCACTCTCCATTAGAACTAAGAGGAAGAAGAAGAAGATAGGAGTGGAGTGGGAGCTTCTTCCTCTCTTCTACATTGTGGCTCCTCCTTGTGTTGTGTATGAATTGGTGTGTTGTGGAAGAGGGAGAGGGCCTCCTTTTATAGGTAGAGGAGAGGGGGCTCGTTGGAAAATGTCCCTCCCCATATGGAAGGAGCCAAACCGACCTTGGTACACCTGCCTAATTTGCTAAACCGACCAACCAACGTCGGCAACGCCCTCCATGGAAGGTAATGCACCGCCTCGCCAAACCCAGGGCGAAAAACGCCTCGGGGGAGGTGCGGCCACACCAAGGGGTGCGCGCGCACCCCCCTGGGTTCGGCAAAATTCGGGCTTCGGCAGGGTGGCGTTGTTGGGCCTGAAAAGTCTGCTGGTGGTGCTTGCTCGGCCCAACTCCGGTGTTTTGGTCCATTTCCACCCTGGGCTTGAAGTATTCTGAAATACGCTTTCCAGGGTTGCGTACTTTGGTCGTCTTTCCACCTGTTTTTATTATAAATACTACAAAATACATTTCGGACATTACAAGTGGAAATATAATAGTAATAAATGTATATGAGTATAAAAAGGTATAGTTTCACTCCCTTTATGGTAGTAAGTTGACGGAAAAAATATGTCGTTAGTGACCGTCAACAAACTCCCCCAAGCTTACCCTTTGCGCGTCCTCGAGCAAAAGATAAGTACTTGGTTGTTGATCAGGAGTTGCTTCTATGCCAATTACATTTCACAAGTGCCAGGTTTATAATAAGATTTTCTACTATAGTTTGAATAAAATGGCATGCCTTTGCTCACCCTTTATTACCTTTCATCGTAGCGGGGTTTTTTAGCTGTCTCAAAGCCTTGGGCGGTTGCCAGATAGAACGATTATCATAGAAATACTTTTCATTCATCCTTTTGATCAACTTTTTATCCAGGATTTATTTATTTAGATTATATTTTTTTTTTTGAGAAAAGTATGGGCTTTATTGCTATATACACATATTTTTGGAGAGGTGGGCTCTACTCGCCCTAGACTTTTGTCTTTTATTTCCTCTTTCTTTCTTTTTTTTTTTTTTGGAGATGTCGGCTCTACTTCGCCCTCGGACACATGTCCGTTTTTCATCTCGTTTTTTCTTTCTCTTTTTTTTAGCATAGCCCATATCTTTTCTCTTTTCTTTCAAATAAGATTCCCGGATGTTAAGTTTCTCTTTTTGGACGAAATCATAGTAAATCTATTTGTACCATATCATACTTGGCAACAACTTAGACTAGATAGAGCTTATGCAACCCACATGAATCAGATTTTTCAGGGATGAGTTTTTTAGACTTAGCCACTAAACCCAAACTTTAGAGAAATTCGAATTATAAACCGGCACAGGCAAAAAACATAAGACAGAGCAACTATTCATCATTTCAACAAGGGACTAAGACTAAACATTTTCATTAGCTCATATGTATACGAATGGAATTTTTTTAGCATAACTCATCATTTCATAAGATAGAAAATATAATCAAAATGTGAGATACACGTTACCTTTCTTGGAGTCCTCCCCAAGCTAGCTTTTTTACTTACCTTTCATGGTTGTGCTAGCTTGTGCGCGCAATGATTTGAGTTGTGATTGGTCGCGTGGTTGGAGGCTCCCCCCCAAGCTTGTCTTTTGATGCCATCACAAAAACAGGACAAAGAACTTGGGGTTGAAAGGTTTATCTCCCCTTCTCTCATTTCTCCTCATTCTCTTCTCTCCCCTTTCTTTTATTATTATTATGAGATGTGAGAGCAAGAGTTTTGCACAAACCACCATTTGAAGAGGAAGGAGTTAATGGTAGTTGTTCGCCTCGTCCTTCTCCATCATGAATTGTTCGGTGTTTGTGTATTGTGTTGGGGAGGTCTTAGAAGTTTGTTCATTGTGTTTGAGAGCTCTCCCCCATACTTGGTCTTGTACCTGGATTTATTCAAAAACAAGAAAACAAAACAAAGGAAAATACATGGCTCTACCGGCTTAAACACCGTGGAGCCTTTATTATGAGAAAACTTTATTTTATTTTTATTTGTTCACCTCATCATGACTCAAACAAGGCTCATAAAAGAGGCAGTGTAAGCATAGCCTTGATTCATCTCCAACATAAAATACTTTCGTTGATCAGGACAACAAAGCTCTAAGTTCATTAACCTAGCTCCAACACCATGTCAAAGCTTGATTAAAGGAGATCTCTTTAACCTAAGAACCACACTTAATTTAAAAAGATCTATGGATAAACCACATGAGTACTCATGGGAGAATATCCAAACCAGAGCAAATGTCATAAACAAGAGAAGCATGAATTTAAAGAGCCTTATGGAGACGAATTATGAGTATGAGGGTTGGTGAACGTTACCTTTGCATACCTGAGTATAAGTACCGACAAAGATAAGTGGATGGAGCATCGAAGTTGTTGTTGCTTGCGGTTTGCATAGTGGCCCCCGCCCAGTGCATCTCAAGGCTAGGCCATGCACACACACTTAGTGTATACAGACCATGGGCCTTGATGGTAGCCACAAAGGATAGGAGACAAGCCCTTCTTGCTTGTTGAAGCAACGAAGGGTGGAGTCGACGGCACATTATCTTGACCGTCCCGAGGCCGACCTGCTCCTCTCCTCTAAATTTTTTTAACAACATTTTTTTTTCAACATCAATTTTTTTTTTTTTTTCTCACTTTTTTTTTTCACTTTCTCTCTTCTTCTCTTTTTTTAATCTTTTTCTCCATCTCTTTTTTTTTTTTCTTTTTTTAGCAAGGCAGGGGCTGATATCATCTTTTATTCACCCTCATTTTTTTATGATCCCTTGGTGGATGGAACTTGGGATTGTCACCATCTTCCCCCACACTTAGACTTTTGTGTAAAAGTCAAGTGTGCAACACTACTACAAGATTGATTTTACGTGGTGTTCGATTTTATTTTCCGTGGCGGGCATTTGAGAAACCGCCACGGAAAATAGGTGGCTCGCACCCCTCCCGGCCAGGGAAAAACCACCACGGTTAATCGATTAACCGTGGCGGACATTGTAAAATAACCGCCACGGGTTTTTAACAATGCCCGCCACGGAAAATCGTAGCCAGAATATATATACCAACACTAAAACTTCTCTTCCTCACCTCTCCTTCCCGTGCCTCACATTCCTCTCTCCCTCCCTCCCATCGCTCGGCCCCCTCCCTCTCCCTCCTTCTCGGATCTAGCCGCCCCTACTCTCTCTCTCTCTCCCGTCCTCCTTCTCGAGATCGGCGGCGGCGGCCAAGGGGCGCGGACGCTTGGGCCCGGCCAAGGGCGCCGGCGCGACGGCGACCAGGGACGCGACGGCGGCGGCCTCCCCCTCCCTCACCCGACGAGCGCGAGGAGCGGGCGCCGGCGGCCCCCGGCGGCCCCTCCCCGCCCGACCAGCGCGTGAGGAGTGGAAGCCGGGCGGAGCGCGGACGGCCGGCGGCGGCGGCTCGCGCGCGAGCGCGGCGGCGGCTCGGGATCTGTGGCGGCGCGGCCTCCCTCCCCTTCTTCGGCCTCCCTCCCCGCGCGGCGGCCGGCCTCCCTCCCCTTCCTCCCTCCCGGCGGCGGCGTGGCTCGTGGCGGCGTGGGCGCGTGGCGGCAACGGCGGATCCGCCTCCACCGCCGGATCCGTGGATCCAGTGGCGGCGACCCTAGCTCGGCCGGATCCAAGGCACGTCCCGGTGGCGGCGCAGTCCCGCTCGTGGCGGCGGACACGAAACCCTAATGGGCCCGGAGCCCCGATCTAGGCCCGTTAGGGTTTCAGATTTGATTTTTCTTTTTTTATTATTTTTTTATTTTATTTACCATGGCGGGCATTGTAAGAAGACCGCCACGGTTAATCTCTATTTTCCGTGGCGGACATTGTTAAAAGTCCGCCACGGTTAATCGATTTTGCGTGGCGGACATTTGCCCACCACGGTTAATCGCTCGATTAACCGTGACCCTAGCTGCGTGGCGGTTTTAATGTCCGCCACGGAAAATCAAAAAAGTCCACCACGGAAAATCATTTCTGTAGTAGTGCAAGGTCCGGGTCTCCTCTTGAGCATGTTGCATCACCCATGAACATCATAGCTTTTTTTTTTGTGATGTAGCCCTCATGTTCTCGAGCGTCGCATGCCTCTTTGTTCTTCTTAATCGATCTCCACCTGAAATGGTTAGTGACAAGAATACCTGAAGGTGCATACTAACTTGATAACATGTTGTTGCTTTTATTAATAAGAGAGAGAACGACTTTTTTTTTGCGCTTTTTTTTATGATAGTCCAGGGTATCTCCTGGCAATGCTTGAGTTATGGTCATAAGCTTGACCGCGGGAAAACATCTTGCAGCTGATGGTGGTAAAGTTCCCAGTTTCACCACTAAGAATTCAGCATTACGCTCTAGCTGCAAGGCTAGCGTCATTATGCTACTACGATACTTGCAACCATTCTTTAAAAGGGTTTACAAAGGGAACCAAGAGATGGTTGTAATTTTCGTGGAAGCACTCAGCTAGAAGCAAGACAAACTCAAGAAGACCCAAAGGTGAGCATGTAGGAAGTCTCAATTGACAACTTGTTATGCTCAAAAATAGATTTCTGCTTGGTCTCTAGAGTTGTCGCTTCATGCATGTCCATGACACATGAGGTTTTATCCTCAAAGATGTGTCATGAAGGATGAATGTTGAATCTTGACCACTGTCAAGAACAACGCTTTATCGGCCAAAGGGACATGACTTGTGTTCGTGTGAGGGCGACAGGTGTTTCGTTTCACTAAGATGTGGAAACAACTTGGGTGAAACGAGTAGAGTTATAGACATCGCCTCCTCGAACGGGTTTTGGTTGGGAAGATGCTTCGCTTTTTGGGACATCTAGGTGAGAGCCGGAAGCAATCTTTCCCAACTTCTCATCACGGCTCCCCTCTATAATTTTTTTTATGATTTTTTTTTGAGAGGGTAGCCTATGAGAAGATTGAAATCAAGGATGAGATAGATATGGAAGTCTAAGCGCACCTCGGTTTATGAGGTTCCATCATCATCCTTGAATTCAATCGCGAACTCCGAAGGACGAAGCATTCCTTCCTTCGGTGTTCGTGGTTCGGGAGAGGGCTCAACAGTCGGTTCCAATGGCGGTACGGGGAATGGCTCGACTGATGAGGGCTCCTCAACGCTTGACATGCCCTTAATGTGGAGGGGAATAGGTTCTACAACGGGAGAAGCAAGCTTCTCTAGGATGTGTTCAAGGGTTTTCCTATGTTCCGTTGTAGGTTTACGTGCAAACGACCCTCCAATAGTCCTGTCAAGGCATAGGGAAGCATCTATGTCAAGACCCGAACAAAAGATATGCAAAAGCACACTATCGGGTAATGACAAGTCTAGGCCAACATGTATAAACATTGTAAACCTGGCCTAGGCTACACCTATGGACTCCTTCTTATCCTACTTGAGATCGAGAGTTGTCCTTGGTAGGCTTTGATGGGGAAGAATGCTAGACAAAAATTGTCTTTGAGTTCTTCTCAGTCCCCATTCAAACTTCCTACGACAATAGTGTACTATTGTTTTGCTTTCCCTATGAGGGAGAGCAGAAACAAATTCCACATGAGAATTTGAATCTTGCTAGGAATGCTGAGGCAAGATTATAACTCCTCGAATTCTCGTAGCTGGTTACAAAGGTTTTCAAAATAGTCACCAAAGAAGGAGTGTACCCGAACCAAAGGTTTTTTTTTTCAAATTAGGGTGGAGTTCATGCCCTGGATGAAAATTTTGATTTTGAAAATGATTTTGGCCCTGTGAACTCCCCCTTTGGAGAAGCAGATAGATTTCGAATTTGGTGAAGGCTTCATTTTGAAAATGAAAAATAAATAACTATTTTTTGGTTTTTTGGATACAACACACGGGTGCTCTAGGCTCAGAGAGAATTACGCCAACCATCCCCGGCAACGGCGCCAGAAATGCTTGTTGACATTTCTTAACGTATGCAGAAGAATCCGCAAGTGCACGGAATTGTCGTTATAGCATTTCACCCGGAAGTATTTAGGGTATCGTATTTCCATGAGGAACGGTTGAGTGATTACTCTTTGAACAGAGTCACCCTAGGATAACTATGGGTGGTGAGGTATCTTTATGGGCTCGAACTCTCTAGCAGGGATCACTTGGCTGTTATGTCCTCACTTCGGGCACCGGCAATCGCCCAAACTGGGATGGAGACCGGCATTTAGCACTGCGCCACACCCGAACGTGGGGGGGATTACAAAGGACGGAGAAGGCTGTCACAACCCAGCCGCCTACCCCCTCAACCATGGAATGCACCACAAAAGATAGAAAATCCTTAGTCTAGACACCACGTCTACACTAGTGATTATTACTCTGGCGTGTTAACAAGGCTTACCCGTCCCCGGGGTCCTTCTACCAGAGCACCGCCCCGAAGAAACGACTATCAATCCCACAAGTCTATAACAGCTAGATAATATGCTTAAGAGTAATAAGCCGAAAGAGGGACACAACCATTCTTACCCAAATGATTAGAAGGTTGTAGAGGTACAAGCGTGGCGGGTGCCGACGAGTTCGGCACTCCGGCCACCCGAGATCCGCAATGCACCGGGGGTACACCGGGACTCCATGGAGAAGAGGCCAAGCCCTCTTCTAGCCTTCCCTCTCTCACTCTCCATTAGAACTAAGAGGAAGAAGAAGAAGATAGGAGTGGAGTGGGAGCTTCTTCCTCTCTTCTACATTGTGGCTCCTCCTTGTGTTGTGTATGAATTGGTGTGTTGTGGAAGAGGGAGAGGGCCTCCTTTTATAGGTAGAGGAGAGGGGGCTCGTTGGAAAATGTCCCTCCCCATATGGAAGGAGCCAAACCGACCTTGGTACACCTGCCTAATTTGCTAAACCGACCAACCAACGTCGGCAACGCCCTCCATGGAAGGTAATGCACCGCCTCGCCAAACCTGGGCCGAAACCGCCTCAGGGAGGGTGCGGCCACACCAAGGGGTGCGCGCGCACCCCCCTGGGTTCGGCAAAATTTGGGCTTCGGCAGGGTGGCGTTGTTGGGCCTGAAAAGTCTGCTGGTGGTGCTTGCTCGGCCCAACTCCGGTGTTTTGGTCCATTTCCACCCTGGGCTTGAAGTATTCTGAAAATACGCTTTCGAGGGGTTGCGTGCTTTTGGTCGCTCTTTCCACCTGTTTTTATTATAAATACTACAAAATACATTTCGACATTACAAGTGGAAATATAATAGTAATAAATGTATATGAGTATAAAAAGGTATAGTTTCACTCCCTTTATGGTAGTAAGTTGACGGGAAAAATATGTCGTTAGTGACCGTCAACAATGATCTCACGGATGATCCTGAAACATCCGTTAGTCCTGTTGCTTTCATTGGCCAAAGGGTTATTCAGAAGGGGGCCTCAACACTCTGTCAAATATAGGTTCAGTGGACGGGATTTTATCTGCTGATCTTACAACCTGGGAAGAGGAGAACGATTTGAAGCGAAGGTTCCTAGATGATGCAGCTTGGGGTCAAGCTGCGTTCAAGGGAGGAGCAGTGTCAGGAACCTGACGAGTTACCGACAATACAAGCAACAGTGCATCAGGTATTCAGTTGTGGGCTACGGTGAAGTCGTTGGTCGAGTGGGCCGTGGCCTTTCGTGTTGTAATGGGCCTGATGCCAAGTAGTAGTAGTATATGTTTGGTCGGTGGAGTCACCAGGAAGTCATCGGATATTTTGTAACCACAACTATTCAAACTCAATCATTCATCTGAGATCCAGCCTATTGTTGTTCGTGCTCTCCCCAAATCCCTCTGTTCTTGCTTTTCTAACCCTAAATTCTCCAAATCTTCCAATTCCAATTTCTTTTACCGATTGTATCCTAACAAATGCTTGGCTAAACTATAAATTAATTACACTCGATCGACGCTGGAGGAACTAGTTGAGCTCCAGCTCCTAGAGGAGAATTTATATATACACGTGGAGCCTTACTTCCCTCATGTTAATTGGGTCATCGTTGCATGACGAATCTAGAACAAAGCGCAGGGGCATGTTATGAGTCTTGTTCTGGTATCTACTAGTGTACCTTTTTGTTTGCTCTCAGCTTTTGAAAGTGGGACTTGGATGGTGATTCACCATCTCCAGGCCGGCCGGGACGTACGCCTCGGTTGAGCAACCACTGCATCTAGGGAACAGAAGAGACTGACATGTGAGATGGAGAGCCTTCTCCCAAAATCAAAGATGACGACTACGAGCTCTCGATGAGGTAGACATGACGATCGATCTCGTGCTAACCATCTCCGCCACCGCTCACCGGCCACCGTCTCCGTCGCCATGCACACTCTATGGGCCTCGTGGTAATCATCGCTAATGTGCACTGACACTGATCGGCAAGGCAGCCGATCGAGACGTTAAATAGATAAACGAGATGAGTTATGTGTACACCCTCCTCACTGGTTTAGCTCTCTATTGTTGTTGTTGCTGCTGCCCAACACCAATGCCGGCTCGTCTTATTACCTGACCGCCGGCTTCAGCCGTGTCAAGCTTGTTAAAGTATCTGGCAATTTCCAAATTAATTACATAATATAAATCATGATGAACAGATCTACTAGATAAAGCATGTGAAGCACACTAGCAAAACACAAAAGCAAATCATAGATAAAACATGATTCAACATCATATAGCATAGTATGATCAAAGCTACAGGTGTAAGCGCAACTAGCACACCAGATACATTAGACAGATTCAACGTGACTAATACTAAGCTTAGATTTTGGGAATAATACCCGCTGGACGTAGATGACAGCTTGATGGAGAGGTTCCCAAAGGCGAAGCTGAGATCCTCCAGGTCATTGTCGCTGTCGTCGATCAGCGGCGGCGGTAGTGGTCGAAGAAGTTGACGATAAAGACGACGCCGAGATGGTCTACCACGTGTCCTTCCCTAAAGACGAGCCGTGGTGAAGCTTGGGAGCAGTCGCACAATAACGCTTCCCAAAAACCTTATTCGCCTTCTCCTGATGCAGGATCGCAAAGACGACGGTTCCGGAGACCTGCTCGCCCGGTCGCTGGTGCACGCGAGCGATTGGGCTGGAGACTTGGTGATGGCGGCGCAACAACGAGAAGAGGCAAAACCCTAAGCTTTCAATTGGATACGTTTCGCGTAGCCGATCCGCTTATATAGTTCGTGTAGACCGACCTAGTGACATAGTCATGTCTAAACCGATTAGGACTCTACTATTCGTATTCGTTTAGAACTAAGCAAACCAAAGACCAAAAAAACTAAAACTGCAAAAGGAGACCATGCTCCCGTAAGGTGAGGAGCCGGACTTCGGCAAACCATTCATGCCCATGCCGTGTGCTCGCGTGCCCTTCGCCCCGTCCCACCTGGCAAGGCGAGCGATCGCACGCGTGGAATTCCCTTTCTCCTTCTCACATTGGACTTTGAGAAGACGAGAACCACTCCTATATTTAAGTTGGTTCACTCCACCTTTCACTAGCAATATGGTACTAAATGAATTGCACTCTCTTCTTTGTAATTCATGAATAGGCCTAAGAGATTTTTACTTAGAAATTTCAGAATTTGTTATTGGCCTCATTAACTATATAAATTCCAACACGGCCACCGGCCACCGTTTCCGTTGCCGCGCACACTACAACTCTCGAGCGGCCTCGTGGCAATCGTCGCTAGTGTACACCGACACTGATCGGCTAGGCAGCCGATCGAGACGTTAAATAGACAGACGAGATGAGTTATGTGTACACCCTCCTCACTGGTGTAGCTAGAGACATGGCAGGTTCTTCTACTACCTCGTGCTCTCTGCTGTTGCTGCTGCTAGTGGTGGCGGCGGCGCTGTCGTTGACCTACACCGCCAACGCCGGCTCGTCTCATCACCTGACCGCCGGCTTCAGCCGTGTCAAGCTGAGCGAGTCCCACTTCGTGGTGCAGAAGCCCTACGACGTGCCACTCCACGAGCGCTACGAGGAGTCCGGCGGCGTCCGCCGCATGTGGGTCTTGGCCACCGACAAGCCCATCAGCGCCAACCACCCCGGCGGCGCGCGCACCGAGATCAAAGTCGATGTATGTCAGCTCTCTACGGCAAGACACTTCTCCTCGGCCACGTCTCCTCGGCCACGTCTTGTTCCGACTAATGAACTCTGCATGTATTTGATCTTCAGAAGGTGTACAGCTCTGGGGTGCGGCAGTTCGAGGGGCGACGTGCGTCGCGCCGCCGGGTACGCCAGCGCGTCGCTGATGCAGATCTTCGGCGCGCGGCGCCGCCGCACACGCCGACGGTGATGCTGCCGGTCTCACGACGGCCGGCTCACCTACTACCACGACCTGACCAAGGTGGTGGCGGACCACGCGTTCACGACCGCTGGATCCGCTCAACGTGGTGCACGACGTCGCGGCCGGAACGCCACCGTGTTCGCCGACGGCGAGAGGAGGTTGGAAGCCCGTGGCCACGGCGGCAAGGCGCACTACTTCAAGTTCGGCGTGTACACGCAGTTTCTCCACGAGCATTCGCACCGCATGGAGTCGCGCTGGAGGAACGTCGCCATCTACAACAAGCCGTGAACAGATTTGGTGTCGCCGTCTCGCGCTTGATCTGGTCATGTGGCGGTGATCGACACACGATCGATGGATCAGAAGATGGATCCCATGTGTGAACTGTGATGATAGAGGACGTCTCAAATGATTTGTCTTGAGCTAGAGATTCTTATTCTGAAATAGATTGAATGATCTATTTAATGATAGTAGTTATGTTCTACAAATATTACTCCCTCTGTTCCAAACTATAATTCCATTGATTTTTTCAATCTCAAGTTTGACCACTCCTCTTATTGAAAAATTTGTGCAAATTATCACTTCTTTTATTGTGGCATGCTTTATTAAAAGAAGGTCTTTAAGAATGACTTAAATTTGACTATGTTTGCATAATTTTTTTTTAAATAAGTCGAATGGTTAAAATTGAGGTTGAAAAAGTTAAACGAATTATAAATTGGAATGAAAGGAGTAATTCTTTGTCGTATATACTTCATTTGGTCAAAATTGAAAGTATATGTTCATCTCGATGTAAGAACCACCTATTTTATGATGAAGGGAGCATTGAATAAGCAAAATAAATTATAACTACAAACCACACACAAAGTTGTAATTCAGTAGCAACTCATGCGTTGTAATTGTTCCTTTATTTGGTTGGAGTGTGTTTATGATAAAATATAATATATTTGTTTCTTTTTTTTTAAAAAAAATTGATAACTACAAACTATACTAAAATATAACTAATAAGGCTATATTTGGAACAACTTCTCCACCGGCTCCTGAAACTAGTTGGAGCCGTTTTGTACCAAATGGATGAGTAAAACACACAATGAGAACAAGGTAATAAATCATCTATTATTATCTAATAATAATAATATGAAATTTTTACAATAATTGGAGAAAAATTCGATGGCTCATATCGAACGAGAGCGATAGATCCGACGACAACGAAGGCATGAGGAAACAGAGGAAAATGGGGTGGAGGAAACGGGAGAAAAATGATGTGTCTATGGTCGGTGGGCCATGGAAAAAAAATTTCCTCTCATTTCCTACGCAAATTTGGGGATTAAGACTAGACGTTAATTGCATTCTCGTAATTTTTTTTTTTTGATTAAGGGTAAAATGGTAACTTCATATAATTATGTTTTGAGTAGTATAGTTTTGAGATCATGATTCATATACTATAGTTAGCTAATATGTTCTTATTATTATTTTTTTTTAAGAAAATGCCTCTAGGGTTCTCCGTCGGTTCCTCCACAGGTGAGTCGCCGCCGCCGCCGCCGATGGGAGGCCAGGCCCAAGGCAACAGGCCATGCGTGCCCCTCCCTCGCCCTCCTCGTGCCACTGCGGTAGAGGTGCTGGGAGGGGCCGCTTGGATCCGTCGCCGGGGACGGGATCCGCCCGCCGCTGACATGGAGGTGCTGTGAACGGCCGCGACGCCGCCGTGGAGGTGCTGGGGAGGGCCGCGACGCCACCAAGGCAGAGCTGATGCAAGCGGCGGCAGGGCCGCCGACTCATGGCCGCCGCCGGCGTCCGCAAAGTGGCGTCCGCAAAGTGGCGTCCCAGGACGACGTCGCCGGGCTACGGAACACCGTGGGCGGGCCCAACGGCATCGCCGCCGCACCTGCCATTGCGTTGCTCGCCATCTATCTCTCCTCCATCCACTACCGCTCGCATCCATAGTCCTCTGCCGGTCTGACACCGTGCGTGCGCGGTCGCTGCTGCTGTGCTCGTCGCAGGTGCGTGCTACTTTGGTTACATTGGAGTCGCACTCATGTGTCATGTATCAATGTCGTTGCTTCTTCTGAAAATTCAGATTCAACCCATTTTTAGTCAACTACTCATTTCGATGAACAGTTCGTACAGTCCCAAAGAGATACAACTGCTCATTACTGATAGTCTGGTATCATTTATCAGTATCCTACATGCTTTTGCTGGACACACACATGCTGAACCATATCTCGTCGCACTGCTTATCCTGCATGATCTTCAAATAGATTTTGGCAGTTTTGTGTGTGTCAATTGTTTTGCTTAACACACTAATGGGCACATGCTGATTGGTATATCCCACAGAACCTTCTTTCTAGAAATCAACAAGGCAATGCCTTGAGTGTCATGTTAAATTACCAATCTTTGATCATGGGGAACAAAGGCAATGCATTTACACTCAGCTATTTTTCATCTTTATCTTTGATTTGACTAAGACTGAGATTGGAATTGCTTCTTTTCCTGTTGTCGTTCCAAAATATTCTTCAAATTTACAGGTAGTTTAATAGCAGTAGTGATTAATAGTCATCGTCCACTTATGAATTTTTGTTCCTCTCTGTCAAACAGGGGCTTGTATCATTCACTATTCATGAAGTGAACCTGCATTTACTAATGTTCTGTGTAGTGACTGGAATAGCTGGAAAGATCCACCACCATTGACGTTCTTTAATCTGCATCCCCTGTAATTGTACTTAAAAATTGTTAGTGTCCATTGCCCCTATCATCATTAGTTGACTGCTAATATAGTGGCATAGTGCCAGTACTACTTGTATTGGAGGCAAGTATTGCTGTAAACTGCATTTCCATTCAATGATAGGGAAGGGTTGTGTTGTGTTGAAAACTTGAAATGAGGCTTGAAATGATCGGTTGGTGTGGGAATCGACTTGTTGACTTATGTTACTTGATTGATCTGATTCCACTGTGGCTGCAGAAAACTGAGGGTGTGGCTGCAATTAGCTGAAGAATGAAGAAAACATGAGGCTTGTAGTGAGGTGATCCTGTGTATCTGGAAGATGGGAGTGGCTTTTTATCTTTGCTTCTGTATATCAACCGTGTATCATGATCAACTGGCTGCTTCCCATTTGAGTTGATGATTGTAACCCAATCGTTCCTTGATGAATGAATCTGAATTCTCTATTGGTTTGACGCCAAAAGAGCAAGCTGGTTGCACTGATAAGGAGTCATAATGGTTCGCTACTATCAGTTGTCGTGTACTTGTGTTATCTCTATGTACACAAAAACTTGTGCCCTATTTTGGGTCGTGAGTATAACACTACACGAAATTAAAATTTTGATACTTTTCATAAAAAGTTTCTAAGATTTGTTTGAAATTTTAAACGATTCTGAGACTTGCAAAAAAAAAAAAAAAAATGGCGCATTAGACCATCAAGTCAGGCTGGACTATGTAAGCACGAGTGATGAGCACCAATAGTGTACGAGAGTAGAGAACAGTTCTTTGGGACGAGTATGGCTGGGTATTAAAGTTGTATTTCTCGTTTCTAGATAGGCTAGGTGGAACTAAGAATTGTCCTTATGTGGTCTACACTCTATTTTCCCACTGGGCTAAGCAAAGCGGCTTACGAAACCCATGCGGCCCAGCCCATTACCTCTCTGGACAGTGGGAGCGCTGGGGTGTGGGCCGGCTCCCGATCCTCGACTAATGTTTAAAAAGCACAGCGTTAGACAATAAATGAAATCATGTTAGTAGTGCAATGGTAAGCCCATGTAGCATAAACCTCATGTCTCGGTTCAACCCATAGAGGGACCTTTTTTTTTTTTTTAGAAGATTTTTTGGTTATTTGTTTATATTTCCCTTTCTCTATATTATTAATTTATTTATTTTTTTTTGCCATTTTAACCTTTGTTTTAATTTAAATATATGGGTACAACCATGTCATGCCATTTTAACCTTTGTTTTAATTTAAATATATGGGTACAACCATGTCATCAAAATTTTAAAGGATTTGAACTTTTCTCACTCACTCACATGGCTCCGTGAGAGACATGTTCATGGTTGTGAATGATGTGTATCACCACAATCTCTAAATTATTTGAAACTTTTATGTCATATTCATACACCAAAATTAGTGGTCCATACAAGTTTTTAGATTTTTCCACCAAGCATAGGGTATTTTTAGCATTTATCCTTCAATTTATCATCAAATAATCACGATAATAGGTAAAAATGTTCAGAAAATTGTATAAATGCACACAAGATCATAGTTTGTCACCATTACCATATCATTAATTTTTCAAATAATTTGGACAAAGTGACACTATGGATCCATCACAACCATGAACCATCTCTTACTTGACTCACATGACTCTATAAGAGACATCTTCATGGTTGTGAAGGATGTATATCATCACAATCTCTAAATCATTTGAAAATTTTATGGCATGACCGTACACCAAAATGAGTGATCCATACAAGTTTTTAGTTTTTTTCTACCAAGTAGAGGGTATTTTTAACATTTATCCTTCAATTTATCATCAAATAATCACGATAATAGGTAAAAATGTTCAGAAAAATTGTATACATGCACACAACATCATAGTTTGTCGCCGTTGCCATTTCATTAATTTTTAAAATGATTTGGATAAAGTGACACTACACATCCATCACAACCATGAACTTCTCTTACTTAGTCACATGGCTCTATGGGAGACATGTTCATGGTTGTGAAGGATATGTATCACCACATTCTCACATAACTATACTCCCTCCGGTTAGGGATCGAGAGATCGTTGAGGACATGATTATGTGTACCAAGGAGTCATTAATTAGGGGTAATTTTTTATATTTTCCCTAATAAATACGGAGAAGGGTGCACTTCAACAACAAATGTTGTCTAGTTCTATTGGTTGCAACAGCCACGTCTTGAGGCACATGATGTTGGAGGTTGCTGGTTCGATTCCTAATTTTTTTCGTATTCTCGTCCGTGCGTTCGTTGGCCGCAGGAGTTTTTCGTTGGTTCGTTGCGTCTGCCGCGCTGGTGTTCTCCGTCCTGGTTCGGTTCATCAATCTACGACACCTACAGCTTATCAAGCGGCGGCACGGCAGCCATACTGGGTACAGCTCTTGCATCGTTTTTACCGCTGTGATGCGCAGTTCAGAAGACAATGGAAGTCACGATGCAGAAAACTGTGTGGGGTGACAAATTTCTACATACTGCACAACCTGACACAATTTGGTCAATACTGGAAAGTACTCCCATCTCTTGCAGAAGTGTTTGAGCCATGCTTGACGAGACACGTTCTCAGCGGCTCAGCCTGATCGAAACATAAGAGCAACCTAAACTGTTGGCACAAATGTTGCATACATGCCAGCATGTCACATGTGAATTCTCCAACATCGAGGGAAGGCAAGAATACATGGTGAACTAGGGAGACAAAGGTTACATTCTCAGGTAATGATCTATATTGGTTTTGTACCCTACATACAAGGCAATGTCCTGGATCAAGCACGTGGAAGAGCTGGCAACCAAGATTGAGGGCCAATTTCCACACAATTTTCTCCCATGGTTCTTGGTCAGAATTCCAAACATCTGAATTTGGCAGCTGATCCAAATATCAGGTCTCAGACATGAACTGATCTGCAATGCTAAAATCTCAAGATGGAACAACCAAAAGCTTGAAGCATGCATACCAATCATGTATACTCATTGGCTCCCAACAGGGTCGCCCAGTAAGCAACATGCTGCCTCCCAACTACGTGAGACCAGTGTGAAAGAGATTCCCTTAAGCAAAAGATTGCCTGCATAAGTTGAAGGGATGTTCATAAGGCAAGAAAAAGTTGTTTATTTGAACAACATGCAAGAAAAACCATAATCACACAGATCAGTTAGAATTACAACACAAGTGCCTGAACAGGTGATCTGTACTTGAGATCCATTCAAAATAGAATTGCTGATATTAGTTTTCTATCCTGTCAGTAGCAGAAAACACTGAAACATGACTCTGATATCGTCTAAGTACATAATTAGAGTGACACAAGCAGTCAATAGTAAGAATACCTTTGCATTATATAGACAGGTCAATTTGAATTTCATGACTGAGTCTGATTTTGACAACAGTGAAAAGAAAACATGATTCAACCAGACTAATACTACCATAACACATCTGATTGTTATAGTCATTTGTTAAACACACAAGACAAGAATCACCGAAATATCAAATATCCAAAATTTGACCCCTCAGAATGCTGACATGAGCAATATCAAACAGACCTTACATCCATGAGTAGCTAACACAAGTGGTGGGAAAGAATTTATGCAAGGTGCCAGCACAAAGATGAGGCCGAGCACCTAATCCTAAATGATTAATAGTTCCTGGAAGACCCCAAAGCCACCAGTAAAAAAATTAAGTACCAGCTGCATACTAAACCAGATCTTCAGTACAATTTTTGGGAGAGTTAAATCTAGTTATCATGGCAGACAAAAGCATTGCTGCAGAAACAAATGCATTGTTGCAGAAACAAATTCCTTGTGCTAGATTTAGCAGCTCAGGAAATGATCACACATGATTTCAAATCCTCATCAACCAGCAGTAAATAGTTACTGTACTGTAGCTAAAAAGCACATTTTAGTCCATATATTCTCAACGATCAGCATCAACAAGAACATGAAAATCATTATTAGTTGCGATCACATAATGGTGACATATTATAGCAAAAGAATGACTGGAATGTCTTCAAATGCTGGTCTTAAGTGAGCAAAGACAAAGCATTCCCATGTGCCCAATCCAAACAAGGAATGCAAGTCCTGTAAAAAAATCCCTAATAATCACCGATGTAGTTTCTCACAGCACTGTGCACTGTGCACTGTGCTAGTACAAATCCTCCTTCCTAGCTTCCTATCTACCATGGCTACCAGCGCGCAAGGCTGCTGCAAGATACTGGATAAAAAAACAAAAGGTACAAAGTGAGATTAGTGAAGTACGGTACCTCGCTGCTCGCCTTTGTTTGCCGGCTTGCTGCTGGGCCTGGCTGCTTCCCCGGCGCTCCTCAAGACCTGCGCCGGGCAGCCACCCGCCGGATCTCCTCCCAGCCTCCTCCCCCTTACCGGGTCAGGCCTCCCGTCCACCTTCCCCTCCTTGGAGCCGACGCCCGAATTTGGCGAGGGGTTGACGACGCCGCCGTCTCCAGCAGTGCGGGCGGACGGGCCGATGGCGATGAAGAGGGCTTCGGCGCCGGTGATTGCGACGGGCGTGCACCGGGAGGGGGCGCAGGGCGTGCACCGGGAGGGGGTTCAGGGGCGGCAGCCCGGCGCGATCAAGGCCGGTGGCTGTGGCGGGATCAGGGGCGGCGGCTCCTTGCGAGATCTCCTTGCGAGGGGCAGGATGGAGACGAGGAGCTACCGCGCGCGGTCGCGGGGGGTCGGGGTCGCGGCCTCGGGGGTCGTGGTCAGGGCTGCGGTGCGGGATGAGGGAGTGGAAGATCAAAATGACCAATGTACCCTTTTTATAAAATAATTAAAAAGCAGTGAGGAAATGGAAGGAAACGGGAGGAAATTCCAAGTATTGAAATGAACAAATCTACACTACGCAATACTATGGAGCAATATAAACAGAAAGTTTCTATCAATTAGCACCACAATGTCCTAAAGATCATACAAACATGAAAAAGTCTATTAAAATCTTGCAAAAATACTAAATAAAAGCAAATATAGAGGGGAAAAACTAAACAAGAAAGGAAAGTAATACTTGTAAAGTAATATAGCAAATGAAGAAAATGTTAATAGAGTCAAATATCTATATCTATATCTATATCTATATCTATATCTATATCTATACCAACTAATAAAGAGAGAAAATTTCCCGTTCAACTTTTTTTCTTCTGCCCTCTTCATGGGCCTAAAGCCAATTCAAATCCCTGCCTGCTATTCTCCGTGGGCCTAAAGCCCGCTCGGTTGCTGAGCATGGACGTTCGTGCGCCGATGCTCATCACGTTGGTAGAAGGGCTGTCAACTTGTCATTGGGATTGAGCTGGGCCGAGAACGAGGGAGCCAGAGAAGAAGGGCATATGCATACGTGGGCTTGCTATTGCCTCACATTTAGTACGACCTTGCAACGTGAATCGTGGAGAGGCCAGGCACTGCCTATATAAGAGGGTACCCAGCCCCGGAATCAAGCACACAGAGCTTAGCAGTTTGTTGAAAAAATTAGATGAAGTCTAATTTCAAATTTAAATTTCAATTTCCTGAAATGCCTGATCAGATCATCAAATTCAGGTTAACCAGAGCACACTCGCAGCCATGTGAGGTCACTGCATCGCCAACACGTGTGCAAGGGTTCCTTTGGACCCGCTTTTAAAATTTCTTGTTTTTTTCTATTTTTTTTTTTTTTGGCTTGGTTTCCTAATGTTTGTGTAGACTATATAAGACTAAAAGGACAACAAACGAGTTGCAATACTTTAAACAAGTATTTTACAGTAACACACATTGACTCCATGTATGACGAGTATTGAGAAAAATAATAAATAAAAAAAAATCTATTCAAGATTAAAAAATATAACATGGATTTTCCCGTAGCAACGTATGTCTGAAGGTAAAAAATATATCATAGATTTTATTTACCCGTAGCAACGCACGGGCAAATTTGCTAGTAAAAATAAAGAGAGAGATAAAAGATATGAAAAATATACAAAAGAAAAACAAAGAAAAGATCCCACCTAAGTAAATTTAGGTTAAATTGTGTTAATAAACCTTTATCGAATGCAGATAGAACATTCTCTTTTATGGAGCAGAGAAGAAGCGATGTTGTATATGATGAGAACAATATTTCGTCTTCACACGAGAAAAATAATCATATTCTGTATGAAATATGTAGAAAAATGTATTAACAAAATTGAAATATAAAGATAAAATTAATAGAAGGTAGAAGAAAGGAAAACATAAATAGTACAAACGAAAAAATGCTAGTAATTGCTCATAAGGATACTACTCGCATAACCTGAAAATAATTGCATATGCCCACACCTTTTTTTGAGTATTTTTTTGAAGGGTATTTTGAGAATTAAATGAAGCCAACACCTGCCAGCTGGTCCCATCCGCAGATCAGGCCGCATTTCGCACACGGCCAACGGCCCACTCCCCAAGCCCACCAAGTCCACGAAGGATAAGGATCAACACGTACGTCACGGGTGACGACTTGAACTGATGATGATAGCCATCCAGTGAAACAAGAGTGCATTGTGTTGGACGAATGGAAGATTCTGGACGTTGGGCTTCTCTTGAGATCTCCTTCGTCGTCAAACTTGGAGTTCCAGGCGCTTGATATCGCCAGCCGTCTTGGCGTGCGTGGCGACACCGGCCACTGTCTCCGTCGCCGTCGCCGCCGTGGTAATCATCGGTAGTGTACACTGACATTGATCAACCAGCAGGCAGCCGAGCGGTTAAATGGACAGACGAGATCGATGCGCAGAGTACTCAGAGTCAGAGACATGGCAGGTTCTTCTCCTAGCTCGTGCTGTCTGCTGCTGGTGGCCATGGCGACCATCTATGTGCTGTCGTTGCCCTGCGCCGCCAACGCCGGCTCGCCATCTCGCCGCCTGAACCTGACCGACGGCTTTAGCCGTGTCCAGCTGAGCGAGTCGCAGTTCGTCGTGCAGAAGCCCTACGACGTGCCACTCAACGAACGCTACGAGGAGTCCGGCGGCGTCCGCCGCATGTGGGTCTTCGCCACCGACAAGCCAGCCAGCCCCCACCCCGGCGGTGCACGCACCGAGATCAAAGTCAACGTACGTGACAACGGCAGCAATCGTTCTCGACGACCATTACATGTCGTCTCTTCTTGCTATGTACACTAACTCTACAGGAGTGTTCTGCAGAAGATCTACAGCTCCGGGGTGTGGCAGTTCGAGGGCGACATGTTTGTGCCCAACGGCACGTCGGGCGCGTCGGTGATGCAGGTCTTCGGCGCGGCGACGCACGCCACCACGCTGATGCTCCACGTCTACGACGGCAACCTCACGTACTACCATCAGCTGACCAAGGTGGTGGCGGACCGCATCTATGACAGGTGGATCCGGCTCAATGTCATCCACGACGTCGCTGCGGCGAAGGTCACCGTGTTCGTCGACGGCGAGAAAAGGCTGGAAGCACCCGGCCAAGGCGGGAAGGACCACTACTTCAAGTTCGGCGTGTACAAGCAGTCACACCACAACCCGTCGTACCGTATGGAGTCGCATTGGAGGAACGTCGCCATCTACACCAAGCCATGAACGTACAGATTTGATGTCGTTATCGTCTTCTCCTTGATGTGGTCGCTTGTGTTGTGTGTGATGGCGACACATGATCGATGGAAACATGGATCCGATGTGTGAACTATGATGATGTAGGACGTCTAAAATCTGTCTGTCAGTCTCTCCAACTAGAGAATTATAAGCGATTGACATGTGATGATGTGGCAGAACGTGTACAGCTAAAGAATAAGCTAGTATTAACTGTGTGGCAATTCGACGGGCATGTAGGGCGTCGCGCCGTCCCACGAGTCGTGTGGCAATCCATCGACGGCCATGTAGCATCATCACCGTGTTTGTTGACGGCGCGAGGAGGCAGGAAGGAGCACTACTTCACGTTCGGCATGTACACGCAATTTGTGCACAACCCGTTGCACTGCGTGGAGTCCCAAGGAATATAATGTTGCCATCGACTACAAGCCGTGGAACAGATTTGATGTCGTCGTCTCGCTCTTGATCTGGTCACGTGTCTGACGGTGAACTGTGATGATGGAGGACGTGTCAAATGTGTCTCCAACGAGAGAACAAACTAGTAGTAACTGTTGTAACTAAGTATACTCTTTCCGTTCCAAAAATAAGTGCAAAATTTGTTGAGCATCTCCAACAGTTATGCAAAAGAGTTTGGCATTTGCAATTTTTGCCAAAAAGCTCTAAAATCATGCTCCAACAATTTGGCAAATTGCTTTGGCATTTTAGTGAGTTTGGCAATTCCTCCCCCTCCTGGCGCATTTTTGCGCGTGCAGCACCCTTTGGCAATCGTGGTCGCGGCGATTGGTAGTTTCTCTCACACGGCCCAGACTCTTCCCTCCGCACTTTTCTTGTTTTCCTCCCGCCCGCCGCCACATGATTCCAGGTCGAGTACATCGTCTCCCTCGCTGCGCTGCCTGGGAGCTCCATCGCGGATGAGGATTTCATGATGATGCAGACACGCGCACCACTCGTCGATGTCCCTTCCGTCGCTCACCTGGCACAGCCGGCCGAGGGAGTCACCACGGCGCCGCCCAAGTAGGCGGCCAAGCCCAAGAAGCAACGCAAGCGCGAGCGGGAAGAAGGCGGCGATGCTGATGCCGATGCCGATGCCAGCCCCGAAAACGCGGCCGGTGGCGAGCCCAAGAAGAGGAAAAAAAGAAGAAGGTTTCCGACTTGGACGGCGCCGGCAAGGCCACCGCTCTGGTTCAGGATCCTAGGGGGCTTGACCCGACGTAGGTACTTTTGGAGATCCGGAACCTCCCGCTGGCTCTCTTCCATGGCGCCGACCATCGCATCTCTGACACCGCTCGCTCCTTCATCCTCGCGTTCCGATCGAAATACTACAAGAAGAGCTATGAGAACGACCCACCCGAGGAGTCGAAGAAGATGGGCTTGGACAAGCCCAGTGGCGCCACCGCCACCGCCACCGCCGGCGCGGGAGCGGACGGCCAGTCGCCCAAGAAGAAGAAGCCTGCTGCTGCACCGAGGCCTGGCAATAATAACCCCACCCAAGCTGGTGTGAAGCGTGGGCTGTCGGACCGGCAAGGGGAGCTGGCCGTGAAGAAGAAAGCCAAGCTCGATAAGATCAAGACACTAGCCTGTGAGAAGAAGGCCGCCGCACCGATCTTGGGGAGCAGACAGACACCACCGCTGTGCAGCAGCAGCAGCAGGCAGCACGGGCACCAAAGGACAACAAGAAGGCCGAGATGGGTGGGGGACGGTGATGACCGGTGGGAAGAGGTGATCGCCGGCAGGAGGACCTGGCGGGCGGCAGCGGCTCCTCTTCATGCGCGCGGAGAAAGGGTCGCGCGGACGAAGAATCGCGCGGACAATGAAGCCACGCGCGATCACGGTTCCAACTACCAGTCTCTCCTGGGCCTACTTTTTCCATTTGCCAAGCCCAAATTGCCAAAACTATTGGACAAGCCTTTTTTTTGGACTTGGCATTTGCATTTCAGATTTGGCAAATAGGGAAATTGCCAAATCAGTTATGCCAAAGCTGTTGGAGATGCTCGAGCATCTCAAGAGAAAACCTAAAGCGCGCTTTGTAAATCTAAAAATAGCTAGTACTAGCAAAAAAACGTCTCCCAAACTAGCCATCTGCATCTCTAACTAAGCAAAATTAGCTAGTGAGTGAAGCTGCTATCGGGGTTCTCTCGTTGTTTTTCATGCATGCTCGTCGACATTGTGGGAGGACGGTTGGTATACGGGCCACCACCCTTGACAAAGCCAATGGGCTGGCAAGAGCCAGAGGAGGTGAGACAGGCGGCCCAGCGCCACGCCCTAGGGTCGCTTGGATAGTGAAGGGGGTGCTGCTGCCGTCGCCATTCCTGTCGTCGTAGTCTTGTTATTAAGTAACCATATCAAGTCCTAGTTAAGTTCGGAAAGAGTTGGTTAAGTTAGAGTGTTAAGATTGTTAGATGGAAGGGAGAATCCAATCTTATAAGGATCTCCTAGTGTTTGTATAGGAGTCAAGTCTAGCTGGGACTATAAATACTAGCGTTATGTAACTGTTCAATCTTATGAAGGGAAAATTCGAAAGACTCAAAACACTTGCTCTCAAGCTCTCAAGCCTCCTCTCTCTCCCAAACCTAGCCACCGCCAGTCATGCGCAACCGCTGCCCTAGCCACCTCAAATGGCCGTGCGCCACTGCCCTCGCTAGCACCGCCACCTCTTGCGCCCTAGACCCCACCCCCTGCTGCCCAAGCACCGTCGAAGCTAAGCCGCAGGTGAGCCCCGATCAAACCCTCTGACATTTGGTATCATGAGACCTATTCGATCCTTTCCAGCATCCAGGGTCTCCACAACCGCTAGCATGAATCAAATATTCCAGCAGTTCTTTGTCATCCACTGAGACAAGACTGATGCAATGCAGCAACAAGTCGTCAACCTCAACACGAACGTCGCCAACATGGAGGTGACATTGACCTACATTGAGCTTGCAAATTGCAAGGGGAACGCCACCAAAGACCTTAGAAAGGCCCTCAATGATTGGAAACACGGTAGTTCGAGCTTTTCAATGAGTGCAACACTTCCACATTTGCAATAGATCCATGTACGCTAGAGATTGACACAATGCAAATCTAAAATTCTACCACCATGATCACCGACTCCATGATGGCAACGCCCGACGTCATTAGCAACTCCAAAAGAATCAAGAAAGCCCAACCCAATGGTGTCATCACCCAAGCCAGATTGGACCTGGAGGGCGACAACGTCAACAACGTTGCCGTGGAGACATAGCAAGTTATGATCACCACCAACGGATCCTCTATCTACAGTACAATGGAAGAGTCCTTCTCATCCGGTGCTCCAGTAATTAAGGCTAGACCAAAAACTCGTAACCCGCTAGCTCGCTCGACTTGCTCGTTAGTGGCTTGGCTTGAACTCTACTCGTTTTGTAATGAGCCATCTTATTTTGTAATGATTCAACTCATTTTATAATAAAGAGCCAGCTTGAGCTGGCTCACGAGCTGCTCGCAAGCCATAACGAGCCAAGATAAATGACAAATATTGTATGGATCAATGGAATCGATCAATGGAGGATGGTGGTTCATGGTCATAAATGATATCATATTTGTATTTTCCATTGCAAAATTTAAAGTGTATTTTGTTTATTTCATTGTACATATGCATGTGATGTGTTTCTCGCTGATTTGTGGTTATAATCTTTGTGCATATGCTTTTTGTACTTTGGCCCGCGAGCCAAACAAGCTAGCTCGAGCTCGCTAACTAGCCGAGCCAAGCCAACTTTCTGGCTTGTTTGTATAATGAGCTATAACGAGTAGAGCCATAACAAGCCGAGCCACTAACAAGCCGAGCTGGCTCGATATCTAGCCCTACCAATAATAATCATCAAGGAGATGTCACACAACTTGTTTGAGACACCATCAGCATTGCAGCTGCCCTTGCTACCATGCACGGATCTGATTGTCGACAACGACAACCTCACTGTCGAGATTAGGACAACCTCACTGTCGAGATTAGGGACAACAACGACCGTTGCAGCTATGAGTATCCACATCTCAATTAGATCCCTCACATCGGCACAATCTTCCAGTTGAGACACTAGGTAACACCTGTGGAACATCACCATTCTTTGCTTCCTCATCTGATAGGAGATCCAAAGGGTGCCCCCATAAGAATCACAATTGCCCCTTACGACATCCATGCCTCAATAACAATTGCCAAAATTGGCGATAACAAAACCCTCGTCAACCCCTGGTCATTCCTACACCAGTCTATCCTTCTCCATGAACGATGACAAGAGCGGTAGTAAACTCTGCTCCAAGGGGCAAAATATCTCCACTGACCTAGGAATGGGCAACCACGTGAACAACCAGTACAACACGCTCAACAACAGCGTCGTCGGCATCGACTATAGCCTGATCCTGATGGTCGTTGTCCTACAATATGTCATGCTTGGATGGTACCCTATCGAACTAGTTGGCGCCATCCTCCGATTTGACAACTACACACTTTTGGACATTGGCGTGATGCACAACTTTTTCAACATGATCTTCATACGTCGCAATGACCTCCTAGAGCACCGCGTTGACAGCGACCGTCCCGACGTCGGCAACATGGATGGTTACATCGACTGAAGCACAACATGGACTTGCACCTGAAACACCCCCTAGCTCCTGCCCTGGCACCAATGCTAGTGCCACATCCACGCCAACAAAACTACAACAACTTATTCCCCACCATGATTGACAGCACAACAAACCCACTAGGGTGGCTTAACTACTGCGAGTCCTTTAGAGGGCAAGACACCATCAATGTGACAATCGGATACATCCAAAAAAATAGAGCACCACTACGATCCATGCAGCTTACAAGAATACACCGATCAATGGACATGGAACACCCTGTCCACTACATCATCGCGAAGTTGAATCGGCCAACTCGATGTGATCCACTCAGCACTACATGGTGAGCCGCACATGGGTGGCGCATCGAACTCCAGGAGCAGTGCCGCAACACCACCATCCTCATTGACATCGGCGCCATCAACATGATGATGGGTACACAATGGCTGCTTAGCCTAAGACGTTTGACGTGGGTCTTCGCCACTATGTGCTAAGCCACGACACATCTCAGCGAACAATCTCGCCCTATTGGCTCCTCCTATTAGGAGAGCAGGACGTACAACGTTGCCATCACTATCTCACAAAATGAACCAGGTTCTACGTCGAGCTGGCTCGGCCACCACTGACACGGGGACATCACAATAGGGTGCCCACCAGCATCCTCCT
This sequence comes from Hyparrhenia diplandra, assembly GCA_015847255.1. NCBI lineage: Eukaryota > Viridiplantae > Streptophyta > Magnoliopsida > Poales > Poaceae > Hyparrhenia > Hyparrhenia diplandra. Next base: position 134,782 of record JADLZK010006155.1, on the reverse strand, counting down.
AAGACGTCCTTGGCCATTGAGGCGGCAACACTGGTCTTCTTCGACAACATCAACCTTCTCGATGCCCACGTTGACAGCAGTCACGTTACTCTACAGCCCGAATTCGACACACATCACCTATTTCCATGTGAGTTTGACTTGGGCACCTTCATCTTTGGTAGCATCCTCGATCAAGTTAAGGACATCACCGCTGACATGCTTCCCTCAACGATATGGTGTTGGCTCCCAGCTGCCTACCTCGCCCCGGAGGACCACCACCACATCCACAACGTCATCATTCCACCTCAAGAGATGGTCCACATCGACGGCAACAGCCCAAGACCTACCCTTTTTGTGTTACTCGACAATGCACCAATACATAGGGATGAACACACACAACAACCTCTATCTTCGGCTACATCGACAACCTCCAATACTGCTTCTGGTTCATGACACTTCATACAAGGCAGCACATCATCCTAGCTGGCCCTATCTACGGTCACAAGACCTACCACCTGGAGGACATGCATCTTGCCAGCAGGAATGCCCCAACTCCGACATCATCAATGACTGGGTGCTATTTTGGCACGAGGACGCGCCGAGTGGAGAAGGGGGTCTTGTCATATACGTAATCGAGCCACTGCCCCCAATAGAGAGCTAATGGGCCGACAAGGGACTGAGGAGGCGACACAGGCGACCCGGTGCCATGCCCTAGAGCTGTGTGGATAGTAGAGGGGCACCACCACCGCCGCCATTCCCACTGCTGTCATTTTGTTATTAGGTTACCATATCGAGTCCTAGTTTTGTTTGGAATGGTTATGGAGTTAATATTGTTAGATGAAAAGGAAAAATCCTAGTTTATAAGTATCTCCTAGAGTTTTCTTAGGACTCAAGTCTCACAACTCTCAAGGCTCCTCACTCTTCCTCTCTTCCAACCCTAGCTGCCACCCTCTCCTGTGCCACTGCTGCCGCGCGCACACGCCGCCCTAGCCACCACACACAGCCACGCGCTGCTGCCTGTCCTAGCACCGCCCTAGCTGGGGTGCATGCCACGCGCCGCTGCCTGGCCTAGTGCCGATTGCCAACACCTCCTGCTCCCTAGCCGCTGCCCCCTGCTGCCCGAGCACCGGCAGACATCGGTGGGTGGTGGCTGGCATCCAGGAAGCGCCTGTCCAAGGAGGCACGACCGGTGTTCGACTCTTTCTTCCTACTCATCACATGGATACTTTGGAAGGAGCACAATGCGAGGGTCTTCCGTGGCGAAACATCAACCACACGGCTCATCGCGTTAAAGCTAATCAGGGAGGCACAGGATTGGGTAGACGCCGGCTACAGGACTTTGCAGCCAGTGCTTTCAACGTGGTCGCAACACTCGGCTAATATGTAATAAGAACGTACTGATCCGGTAGATTAGGTGTGTTCCCCTTTATTTTCCGTGTTTTCCTTCGATGTCCTCTCGCCATCGGAGCCGTTGTGTATTTGGTTTGGTTTTCCATACTCTTAATGAAATACGGGTGAATGGCCCGGTCTCGAAAAAAAAAAAAAACCCAATCATGTGCCCGAATATTTGTAGTGACGCAGAGTCGCAGATCAGAGATCACGTCGCTTCTCCCCGACGGCCCACTCCCAAAGTCCGCGAACTCCACGAAGGATAAGGATCGACACGCGTCACGAGTGACGACTCGAACTGATTATAGCCAACCAGTGAACAAGAGTGCATTGTGTTGGACGAATGGAACGTTGGCCTTCTCTTGAAATCTCCTTCGCTCAACTTGGAGTTTCCAGGCGCTTGATATCGCCAGAGCTGTCTTGGCGACCGTGGCGCCGCCGCCGCCCGCCGGCCACTGTCCCCGTCGCCCTGCAAATGACACGCGCTGCGCCTTGTGGTAATCATCGCTAATGTACTCGATCAGGCAGCCGAGCGGTTAAATAGACAGACGAGGTACGCCCTCAATTGTGGCTACTGGCTAGTACTGAGACATGGCAGGTTCTTCGTCCAGGTCGTGCTCTCTGCTGCTGCTGATGCTGGTGGCGGCGGCGGCAGCGCTGTTGTTGCCCTACCCCGCCAACGCCGGCTCGTCTCATCACCTGAACCTGACTGCCGGCTTCAGCCGTGTCAATCTGAGCGAGTTGCAGTTCGTGATACAGAAGCCCTACAACGTGCCGCTCCAAGAGCGCTACGAGCAGTCCGGCGGGGTCCGCCGCCTGTGGGTCTTCAAGACCGACAAGCCAGTCATCCCCCACCACGGCGGCGCGCGCACGGAGATCAAAGTCAACGTATGTGACAACGGCAAGACTTGTGTTCTCGACCATTCCAGGTCTTCTTCCTATATATATACTGACTCGATCTGCATGAGTGTTCGTTCTGCAGAAGATATACAACACTGGGGTGTGGCAGTTCGAGGGCGACATGTTCGTGCCCAACGGCACGTCAGGCATATCGGTGATGCAGGTCTTCAGCGCGGCTACGCACGCCACCACTCTGATGCTGCACGTCTACGACGGCAACCTCACCTACTACCATCAGCTGACCAAGGTGGTGGCGGACCATGTCTACGACCGGTGGATCCGTCTCAATGTCATCCACGACGTCGCCGCGTCGAATGTCACCGTGTTTGTCGGCGGCGAGAAAAGGCTGGAAGCACCCGGCCAAGGCGGGAAGGATCACTACTTCAAGTTTGGCGTGTACAAGCAGTCGCACCCCATATCGTCGCGCCGCATGGAGTCGCACTGGAAGAACGTCGCCATCTGCACCAATCCCTGAATAGATTTGATGTCATTTATCGCTTCTCGTTCTTGATATGTTCGTGTGTCTGACTGACACTAATTATTGATGGTAACATGGATCAGATGTTAGAACTGTGATGATGGAGGACGTCTCAAATGTGTCTCTGGCTAGTGAATTAAGTCCCTTTTTTGTTTCGTGAAGTCAACTTTAATCCTTTTGTTACTTTCAATTCTAATAAATTTTAGTTGGGGTCACACCCACATTGTTTCATAAAAAAAAAGTGATCGACAAGTGATGCGGCAGAAAAGTCTGAATTTTTGTATGCAATGGATTGGTAATTGCTGATTCTCATCCATGAAACATATATACTAGTATAATATATACTAGTATAATGCCCATGCTAACGTTACGATAACAACCAAAAGAGATATTTAGTTTGAAAATGATCTACAGAGAATTGATGTTCTTGCCAAAAAGCTATTACATTGTTAACCATTGATATGCTTTGATATAACACGGGCGATCCCCTTTCGCATATATAATCACACTCCTATCAAAATTTCTTTGTGGATCATTTACTTTTATGGCTAATAAGATAGCAACAACTTTAACAACTTTAGTACCTAGGCACACATGTTATGTATTTAGAAGCATCGTACCAGTAGTTGGTAGGTTTCACACATGTTATGTACTTTGTTTTTGTTTCCTCTCGCTTAATGAAAAAACGCATCGTGATCTCAATAAAAAAAAAAAGATGTAACAAAAAGACTGAAGATTTATTGATTTGCAAGTACCAACTCTAAATATATTTTATTAATAAGGATCCTTTCTTATATTTTGAATTCGAAGTGAGAAATGAAATTAAGGAGAAGCTAGAAATTTACAAAGAAATCTGAGAACCTGCCTCCTAGGACTTTTAATCTCATTCTCTTTCTGAGCTGCTTGGTTCCATTAATCTGAATGATGCATGTTGACTCTGCAGCACCAAACTACCTCTCGGTTGAAATTTGAATTTGTAAACCGGGGAATTGGAAACCATGGCAAGATCTTTTGTTTTCTTTGAAGCAACATTAAATCCCATATTGGATCTGGGAATCGGTGTCATATTTCTCATGATTCTTGCAACATTAATTCAATGATGGCCCTAAACTGGAATGCCATGAGAAAGAATAACAGTTAGACACAGAGGTGCAACACAGAGGCCACATTATCTAAGTATTTTCACCTTAATAACACAGCAGCAACATCAACCTAAGCAAAGAGTTTTTTTTTAAGCAAGCAGAACGATTATTCAAGTTAAATTACCAATTAGGGCAAGAAAATTTTGTTAATGTTTGTTCAGCAATCCTTAAAACATCGAAAGGTGGGGCATGTACCGTAGCAGGCATTGATGGTTTACTAAACAAATTTAACCCAGCCAGGTCACCACTTGATTGGTTGAATCATGCTAGCTAGCTTGTATTCATCGTAATCACTTAACAACCTACGTAGGCCATAAATTAAAAAAGAACTTACAATACTTGCAGAGGCAGACAATTTACAAGAAAGAGAAGCAGTCAATGAGGAACTCAGTTTGTGTTAAAAGAAATCCAATCTGTGGTAGAGAAGCTCAGTATGTGAAGTTAAGCCATTCTTACATCTTCCCTGTCCAGCAACATGGTATCTACGACCTGGAGTACAGAAGGTGAGCAAAAAGAAAATAATCAGATCCTCTGTTCATCTTCGATTTTCCAAAGCCGAATTCTCCCAATCTTATCACGTGGAGTCTGAACATTCTCCAGATAATAACAAATATCGGAGAAGGATGCGATTGCGAGTAGGGTTCTACGACATTCTCCTAACATACTTGCTTCCAAGAGGGATCGAACCGTGGTCGTCCCCCACTGATCTCACACGGGGCGCACGAGCGAGAGGCGATGGGCGGGCACTACCAGAAACCGGACATTTCGTGAGAGGGGCAATTTTTCATGAGAGTGGAAAATAAACTCTCACGAAACTAATATTTTCATGAGAGTGATGTAAATCCCGTCACGGAAACTTGTTTTCGTGAGAGTACTCCACGCACCATCATGAAAATCACCTGCTTTCGTGAAGGTTACTCTCACGGAACTACCAAACTCTCACGAATTCCATTCGTGAAGGCTTACACTCACGAAATTTCAAAACAACTAGTCATGAAAACTGCGATGGAAACCTCGGTGCCAACATCTACACGTGAAGGTGAACTCTCACGTAAATAGCAAAGTCATGAAAACCTGCGATGGAAACCTCGGTGCCAACATCTACACGTGAAGGTGAACTCTCACGTAAATAGCAAACTCTCATGAAATCCATTCGTTAAGGTTTACTCTCACGAAAAATCATAAAAGCACTCATGAAAACACCAATGCTAACATGATGGCAACATCCATTCGTGAAGGTGAACTCTCATGTAAATAGCAAACTCTCACAAAATCCATTCGTGAAGGTTTACTCCCACGAAATACCACAAAAACAGTCATGAAAATACTAATGCAAACACCTGGTGGCAACGTCCACTCGTGAAGGGGAACTCTCACGAAAATAGCAAACTCTCACGAAATCCATTCGTGAGGGCTTACTCTCACGAAATACCATAAAAAACACTCATGAAAACACAGATCCAAACATGAGTTGATATTTTTCAATAGAAAAAAATTCTTAAAATGCTAGAAAATCAAGAACACGGACCAAAGTTTTTTTCATTTTAATCGCAATGAAATTTTGCAACAAGTCTTTCTCTATCATACTAACTCCAAATGCAAAGATTCTTTTTTCTAAATGTTTCTAAAATCATGCTCTATCAAATGGAATGTTACTAACACTGATTTGAAACCATCTAGATTTCGAAAACTGACTCGAAGGTGCCATTTTAAAATAACCAAGGTTTGACCAAGTCAAACCTCTATCAAATGGAGCACTAAATGACCTCTCACGAAAAACTTTTGAATACAAGGGTGTTAGAACTCATCAAGATCTACACTTTTTATACAGGTAATTTTTGCATTTAAGAAAGTGTTAGTGAACGCTAGTCGCAAAACCATATATCACACAAAGAGTTTATGAAACTCTGACACACTAGTGATTTTACAAGTACACTTTCCCGAACACTTTCTCGGATGCAAAAATGACCTAAATAACAAATGTAGATCTCGATGAGTTATGAATTTTTAGTATTCATGACTTTTCAATTCAAGACCGTCTAGGGCCTCCAAAACTCGTCCGGAGCCGTAAAAAATTCAAAATTTAAAATTCGAGGCGTCAAAACTTCGAAATATGAAAAGTTGACTCTTATACCAAATGTAGATCTTGAAGGGCTCTACAAAACCGGTATTTATGACTTTTCAATATGAAACCATCTAGAGTTTCAATAACTGGCTCGAATGCGCCATTTTTAAAATAACCAGAGTTTGACTTGGTCAAACCTTGGTCAAACGGAGTACTAAATGACCTCTGCTGAAAAACTTTTGAATACAAGGGTGTTAGAACTCATCAAGATCTACACTTTTTATACAGGTCATTTTTGCATTTGAGAAAGTGTTTTTGATTTATTTAATATCTCAAAATTTGTATAACATATTTGGTCTAAAAATAGAAAAAGAAAAAGCAAATGAACGTTGGGCTACATTGGGCTTCAAAATAAGCATTACATTCGGCCCAAAACTAGTCCTGCGACATGCTTAGCCATTAGATCTAAATGGACGGCCAAGATGCCTCGGTTCTCAAATAAAAACTACTCGAAACCCTACCCATCCCTCTCCCCACACCCACTCCACGCCTCCCTTCATGCCAGGCCGGCGCCATGGCGACCGCCCCCCAACTCGTCCCTCCTCTTCTTGGTTTCCTCCCCATCTCAATCGTAGCTTCCTCACTCTCTCTTCTCCCTCACACAGTCCTCCACAACTCCCGCTCCCGCCCCTCCCGCGCGGCGCTTTACCAACGAGGCCCCGGGCGCGCCCCTCCGATGGTCGCCGAACGAACTCGGAGAGGCACGGCATAGGCGCCGGAGCCCCTCGACCGTGCGGCGACCTGGACCTCTGACCTCGCGGCGTGGACCTCGGCACCACGACGGGATGCAGAGGCAGGCAGAGCAGACCCACACCGCACCCGGATGCAGAGGCAGCAGATATTCTGGTTTCCCCTCCGCCTTCTTTTTTTTTCTCTCTCTTTCTTTCGTGTTAGATTATTTTGATTTCTCCCGGTAAAGCAACTACTGATTCAGAGCTATTACATAGTCTAGCTGTCACGGGTTACCCACTAGCATGTAGATCTGATGACATTGAAGGATCCTTAACCAATAGCATGTAGATCTGATTTCTTCATACACTCTTTTCCTAAATCGCTTTCTAGCTTTTTTCACTTTTAATTTATGGATGCCATAGAGACAATCCTTAATCAATATCCTTAAGCATTATGTTTGTAATTTCATATGCTCCTGTGATGCAACATATCACTATATCACAGTTTTTACCTGTTTATAAGATAATGAAAAAGTTGCAACGAAAGATTCTTTCAGTTATTTAAGTTAACTCATGAAGTATGTATATGACACCTTTATAGGTCCAAACATGATGCTTATTGTTGCCTTTGCTACTGCAGGCCACAAGAGTCAAAACAACATGGCCAAAAACAAAAAAAAGAATACATAGATTTATTTGGGGAAAACAAAGGGACACACAGCAGGCAGCTCCTGTGTTTGTCGATGTTCTGACTAACTGGGAAGAAGCAAGCTAGGAAGCTTGAGGCAACAAGTACTAAGAAGAAAAATATTTTTTTCCTCATGGCTGTGACTTAACAAGCTCCCACACACCTACTGAGGTACTATTTCTGTTCCAAAGTGCAAGATTAGGTTTTCAGTTTTGCATTGCATTGTTCTGTATTTCTTTGAGGTAATTAATGCAGCAACTGGTTTGTAGGGGCTTAAAGATGTTTGCTAAAGAATACCGCCTAGCTGATACTCTGTATATGCAATTTCTAAATGGTTAATTTTACCACTTCAACCACTACAAATGTCTTGCTAGTGTAGAGTATTGGACTGTTTGCTTTAATGTGCTGCAGCCTATATAAGTGACTGAACTCATATTTCTACTGGTACAACAAATATTGTCTTGGCATGGACAGATTCTTTTTGGTCTACTGACTAACTGGAAGAACATGTAGCATCCATACATAATATGTCTGTTAGAGATTGCTTCAGTTATTCAAGTTGTAACAAGCATGCCTTCTTTTCATTTCCTAGGCAAAGATTATAGAACTCTTCTTTGTTGTGCCTACTGATGCCATGGTGTACCATCTTTGCTATGCCTATGTTACTTACATGGTGCAGCAGTGAGGAAGTGGCCTCATGTTGATTGTTTTATAGCTACTGAAGTGAATTTGCATGGCTACTTAATTGATGTTACTAATTTATGGGTTCAATCTTTTTGGCAGGTAGCATAATGGTTAAAGCAGTCTAGGATGCATATTAATTCCCATATGTAGTCATACTTGCAGCACAGGATGTTGCCAGAGATGAAAGGTACTGAGTTATCACTACTTTGATCATTAAAAGGCAAATTTCTTAGAATACTAGTTCTTTTCTTGTTGTCTAAAAATATATATTTACATAACAGGTAGAGATGGAGTGCATGGTGTGCTGAACATATAGATAACCAAATATATGTGCTGAGATCAGACCGACTCTATTTTTAGCACAAGTGTTGACTCCATTCATGATGGGCTACTAATTTGTGTATTATTTGGATGGATCTTTGTCTGTCATGCACAAAGTGTATTTTTATATGTAGTTGCCACAGTGCATTTGAAATTTGGTTTGAGATGCCTCTGTTATGTAATTTTCATCAAGGCATTGACTCTCGAGAAAACATCCTGTTGTGATGATCTGAACATATTTTCGTGATGGTGTGCTCTCATAAAATCTTGTCACCTTTGAAACTCTCACGAAATTTATTGTGTGACTATGACTCTCACGAAATATTACAACTCTCACAAAATAATTTCGTGATGGTAAACTCTCACAAAATACAACAACTCTCACGAATTAACTTCATGACCGTGAGCTCTCACGAAATACCATTCCTCTCAAGAAATAGTTTCATGACGGTGAGCTCTCACAAAATACCCATCCTCTCACGAAATGGTTTCATGAGGGTGAACTCTCACGAAATACATCAACTCTCACGAATTAACTTCACGACGGTGAGCTCTCATGAAATACTCTTCCTCTCACGAAATGATTTCATGAGGGTGAACTCTCACGAAATACAACTAAAAACCATCATGAAAATACTGATGCAAATCTGGTGGCAACGTTATTCTCATGAGAGTGGCCGCCACGGAGAACTCTCATGAAAATAATCCGTGGTGGTGAACTCTCATGAAAATGTGTATTTCGTGAGTCTAATACCGTGAGAGGTGATGCATGACGGGTACTCTCACGCATTGTTTTCATGAGAGTAAAACCGTTTTTCGTGACTTTTTGCACTCTCACGAAATGTCCAGTTTCTGGTAGTGGGGGAGCATGTGTCCCATACTTTCGATCTAATCCATTGAATCGTGAATGAGTAATGAGAGAGAATGTTAAGAAACAATCTGATGGTTCATTTGAATGGATTTCAATGAGACAAGTTGGTGCATTAGTAGGGTAGATATCTATATCTATAACTAATAGTTGTGGCAAAATGTCCGACTTTTTTTTTATAACCCTGCCCAATCACTAGCTGGCTCGGTCTTGTAAATAGCGATTTGAAACATAAAACATAGCGTATGTCACTGCTTCAGAAATAGGTACCACCGTTGGTTAAAGTATGAATACATAGCAAAAGCCATATTGAAAAGTCCAAGTGATCGACTGAAATATTTGAAACATAAAAAAGATAGCATCATTGCCAGGCTTTCGCTTCCGTGTCCTCGTCACCGCATAAGCTGGTTACCGGTGGCCTGCACTAGTAGAGAAATAGTTTTGAAGAATACACACGTCACTAATAAAGCGTTATCAGTGCCGCTGTAACATGTAAAAAATGCGTCACTGATAGCAGTTAAGACGCGTCACTGATAGCATTGGCATAGCGTTCTATCAATTCTAGTCAGGGTTTAACCCCGTTCACAAAAAAAAAAAAAAAACAAATGTACATGGAAGCTCTGATTGACAGGTAGTCGTCATCATCCTTAACTGTTGCAGGCAATAATTGTGCAGATTATTACATTTTTTGTGCCCGTTACCACCATTGTCATTAGTTCCATGAACTGATGTAAGAAACATAGAAAAGACACACATAACAGGACGCGACTGTGCCAAACAATAACACAATTACGTAACCCTTAGCTAACTCCGTTCCAAATCACCGGGCGAGTTCTGTGCTCAGTGCTGCAATATTACTATAAGATCCCGTAGTTTGGCCCTCGGTGCTGGCAGTGTAGCTATAACTGCCAACCTCAACCTGCTCGAGAGCCATTTGCGCCTCAGGGTTTTCCGGCATTTGATCAGAAAATCGCCGAAGCTCCACAGCGACCTGTCCCATGGCCGGCCTTCTATTGCCAGGAACAGCAATGCATTGGCTCACGAGCTGCCCAACCACATTGATCAGTCCTCCCTTGCTCGCTTCCTCGACTATGTCAGGGTCTAGAAGTTCACTAAGTGTGCCATTTCCCATCTTATCCTGAAACATCACGGTCACGTTCTTCCATTCTTTGACCTGTGGATTCTTACCAGTCAAGAGCTCAATCAGGACGACCCCGAAGCTGTAGACGTCTGTCTTCTCGGTTATCTGGAAATCCTGCAGAAATTCAGGGTCAAGTTAGGCGAGCGTGCCCTTGGGCACCACCTGCACGTTGTCGTTGATAGTTGAGCACCCGAAGTCAGACACCTTGGCCACCAATCCTTTGCCGAGCAGAATGTTCTGAGGCTTGATGTCGCCGTGGAGCGTCGGGTGCGGCGGCGAATGCAGGCGTGCCAGGGCCTCCGCGGTCTCCGCGGCGATCCTTAGACGGGTTGGCAGCGTGACCCGGCGCCGCGGCATGCCATATAGTAGATCGCCTAGGGTCCCGTTGGGTACGAACTCGTACACCAGCATGGGCGCCTCGAAAATGGAGGCAGCAGCCGAGGAGCCTGACGATGTTTGGGTGGTTGACGCGGCAGAGCACGACCAGCTCCTGGACGAACTCCTGCGTCCTGGTCTCATCAATTTGCTTGCATCTCTTCACCGCGACGGTGCTTGATGATGCATCAGCAGCAGCGCCGCCGAGGATGGCCTTGTAGACGCTTCCATGTGCTCCTTCACCAACGACGTTGGACTTGTGGAAGCCACGTGTGGCCTTCACTAGGTCTCCTCTGTCATATAACTTGAAGGTGTTGTTGCCATCTGTTTCGAGAATTCGCGACAACATGCGGCCTCCATGCTGCTCAAAAGTACCTTTGTCTTTTCTTATTCTCCTTGTTGAGCAAAACTTGGGTTGACAGAAAAGCAATCAGGGCAACCAAAAATCCAGCCGAAATTCCTGGAGACGCATGATAATCAGAAATTAATAATGTACTCAAATAAAACTCGGAAAATAGTAAAACCATTTTTGCACACCCAAAACTGTCCTATATATATATAACCTGGTCAATTTGCCCATATTGGTTGTTAGCCTGGTATTGAAAATTTAAATAAATCTCATTTGGAAATGCATATGTATGGAATGGGCTTTTTTTTTAAGATTACACAATGCAACACAGATGCCCATGATACGCACGCACATTCAACCCTATGAACACACGTGACGCAAACCCTACCGCTATCAGCACTTCCGAAGGACTGGGCCGGTGGAGTAAAGATAAAGGAGGTACATCTATTTGATTGTATATCCCTGCCCTTGACGTCCAAGGCAATTTTATCAAAGACTCTTTTTTATCTATCTCATAAAACAAGTTAGGAGTTTTCTTTATTGCCCAGACTCATCCATAAACTACAGCAAAGAGTCGGGCTGTTTGAACCCAGACCAAAAAGGCCCGACAATATGGAGTTGCCTTACAAAATTGTTAGGGAACATTTTTCCTATTTTTCCATAAGGTAAATGAATTAGAAAGACCCTCCGCCCGTGTCATTCTCTCTTTCTAAGAAGTCAAATATTTTCAATTTTAACCAAATATGTCTATCGAAATATTGATATTTATGGTGCAAAATTAATAATCAGATGAGTCGTTGTACATTTTATTATAAATTTATTTGGAGATACAATTGTTTCTAATATTTTTTTACAAATCTAGTTTAATATAATATATGACCAGCAAGAACTCTATAGTGACACTTTTTGGAACGGAGAGAGTAGCATTGAAAATACTAGAATTTGTTTAAAGAAATGATTTGTGAGACTGCTGTCGGAGGGGCTCACCGGTGACGTGCTTCCGGGCGGTACTGCTGGCTGAGGAGGCGGCGGCTAGGGTTATGGCAGGGGTGGCGGCGCGTGCGTGGGGAGAGGATAGGAGGCAGCGGCGACTTTTAGAGAGAGGGAGACACAGGGAGAGAGGGAGAGGAGAGGTAATGGCATTTTGGCTCTTTCTTTGCTTAAACATTCAATTGTTACGCGGCCCCTTGTATTCATGGTCTCAATGTGCTTCTGCACCTTAGAAACACTGGTGAAACAAATTTAAAATACTGTTGGATATTAAGGGTATTATGTGCTTTTTTTTTGGTAAAGAAAATTCGACTGCAAGCCGAGCTCAAGCACATGAACTTGCAAGTTCGATAAAATAAAAAATTAATGTGATGCAGCTTAACAAAAATGCTCGTACCAGTGGCCACTCGTGCTCCGAGAGGGAAGGGATCTTTCTGGCATTTTGCAATAGATGGATTTCCTCGGGTACCCGAAGGACAATCACAAGTGAATGAACCAATTGTATTTTTGCACACTCCGTAGCACTTATCACCGAGAGCGCACTCATCAATATCTGCAATGAACACGTAACATCCACATAAAAAAAAAAAAAAGGATCATATATATATGGTACTCTCATATGTGTATCTTTTTTTTTTTTTGCCAAACACTCTTTCTGCAAACATTTCAACGGTGGAGCTTCTTATTTTATTCTACTCTCAGAAAGGGATGGGGGTGGGATGAAGCTAAAAAGAAAAGTTTATCCTTGAAGCTAAAAATGCTAGATTTCCAAACGGGGCCTGCTCAACGATATAGCTGTAGGCTTAGATTTGACGACCCTGCTGAAGGATACAGCTGTAGGCTTAGCCGGGGCTCATCCACCAGGGGGACGCTATAAATTTCCAAACGGGCCAATCTTGCTCGCTAGGCTGGCATCGCCCGGTGCAAAACAAGCATGGCACGAGCACGGTTTGGCCCGCCTCGACGGTGCCCGTGCCAGGCACGCACGCTGTCGTGCCCATTCCTGGCCCAAGAAGTCGGCACGTAGTGTCGGCTCAGGCGCCGCCCGCTCCAATGGCTAGCATGGGGGTAGCACGGGTCCCAGCCATCGGATCGTGTCACAGTCTATTTTGGCTGATGGGTCGTCCGAGGAAGAGGTATATAAGATGAAGTAAACCCTAGATCTGCATCCCAAATCCTTCCTCGACGGCTGCCTCCTCGTCCCCCCCCCCCCCACCACCACACGCTGCTTCCTCCTCCTTCTGTCTATCTTGCGAACTCCCGTCGCGCCGCCATAGCCATGTCCTCTCCGGATCGCCACCTCCTCCCTGTAGCCGGCCCCCTCCTCCTCCTTGGCTCGCCTCATGCTGCAGTAGCGGTGACGCAGCGGCGACATCAGGCTCGGGCGGCGACCTCAGGCGCTGCTGCGGGCCGACGATGAACAACCCATAGTGCCGTGCATCACTGTGCCGTGCCAACAGGACCTTAATATATCAATTTATAATTATGTGTCATGCATAAAGTAAACTAATAAATCTTATAACTACTAAACATGGAAGTAATAATCTCAGATACAATTAAACTAAATGTTTTCCTGAGTTATGTTTTTTCGTATTTGTATGGATCCAAGTGAATGACTAACTATATATAACAAGGGTTCTGAGACAGTAGAACAGGGAGGCTAAGCAAGTGGATTCACCTTGGCAGCCGTCAGTAAGGTAAGGGTTGCCGTCGAAGCCTTGGTTGCACTTACAGAGGTAGCCTCGTCCGCTGGTTGCGTTATAGCAGAAGCTGTTGCTGCTAACGCAGGCGTATCCAGGCTTTGTGGGTGCCGTCTTGCAGTTGTCGTCGTCCTCCCCGACGAACCAGTCAAGGACCACCGGCGCCATTCCACCACGGTAGGTGTTGAATGCCAACAACTCCTCCGGCGACGAGATGTTGTTGGAGCTGGAGGCCGTTGACGACGGCAAGCTCGACGAGTCCATGAGCGCAGCGAAGCTGCAGCGACCAAATAAGTCCACGCCGCCGTTGATCACAGAAATGTTCATGAAGTCCTCGTCGAACCACACCCGGTAAAACTTGAGACCCTTGGGGATGCTCGTCTGGCAGCATCCCATCCCGGAGCAAGGGTTTAGGGACATCTTGCCAGCAAAGCACATGGACACGCACCCGGTCTGGTACATCGCAGAAGCGTTGTTCTGGGTGTTGCCGATGTACGCCAGCGCCCGGCACCCTACCACCGTGAACTTGTTGGCCATGCTGGAGAAACTGTATTGGCCCATAGTCGAGCCCCATCCCTTGGCCACCATCTTTCGAGATGCAGCGTCGTAGCAGTAAGAAGAGATAGGCTGGAGTACCTTGGCTTCACCTTGCTCCAGAGAGATGTTGAGGGTCTCCACTATAGCTTCTTTTGGTGCATTACGATTGAGCTGTGTAACCATGAACTGCTTAAGGACACCGTTCCGGCTGTAATTACACGAGATTTCGAATCCGGGCATCCTGCAGCGAGAAGGTCCCATGCCGAACGGGAAAGGGATGTCTACACCGCCGCATGATGTTTCGCAGCCCTCACGACCAATATTACTCCCCGGCGGCAGCGGCGGCGGCGGCGAGCCAAGGCATTGGCACCAGCACCACGACCGCCGCACTGAGACACACTAGTCCTGCTGCTAATATTGATGAGTGGGATGCCATGACTGGCACTAACTAACTAGTCTTCTTGATCTGGTGATGGACTGGGAGCTCTGCTCTCTCTGTAAGCTACGTACTTGTCTGAACATTTTATCCAGAGGCCATGATGATCCAATTAGAAAGTGGGACGAGGACCTGTCACCTACCGCCGGTGACTCAGAGGAACTGATGCTTCTGTAGATCGAATAATTGATCAACTTTGTTTGTGTGAAACAGACCCTAGTGCGGAGCGGACTAATCCTTGCCCTTGTCGGGCGCATCAATCAAACACGTGGGTCTTTTTTTTTTTTTTGAGTTACGTAAGTACGTACATAGCGAAAACAATTTGCTTTGATTCCTCACTAAGCGCATTATAATGACATTCTTTTTAAGACGGATGGAATATGTCCTCATATAATGCAAAGAATGTATAGAGTATGGAAGGAACTATCACCACCTCAAATGTAATATTTCCTCATATAATAATGCTGAGCCACGTTGATTGCTACTTGTTGATTGCGAATTTGTAATTGTTGATTACGGCCTGTACAGTTCTTACGTATATTCAAATTTAGAAAACAGAAATCATATTCCACTGGATTATTACAAGGAAGCGGTTTTTTGCATTATTACAATAGTCCGTGAACACATTATTATCTTACTATTACTAATTGGAGGCTCCAACGGAGGCTCCACGTTAATTCTCACCGTATGCGTTAAGAAAAAGATAAATGCTAAAAATTCTCACATTAATCAGAAACATCCGCCATCAAATCCAAAGTCCGCAACCACTAAAGACCATTGGATCTATTTTACTACTAAGAAAATCTCCCACAGATATTATCTCTTTTTTAAAGGAGAAAAAAATCACGTCACATTATGAGAAAATCCATCCACCGATCGAGCCTCCATGATTAGTCATTAATAAAATATATTATTATAACAATAAACAAAATTGGTTACGTAGCCATTGGATCTACTATTTTACTACTAAGAAAATCTGCCACAGATATTATCTCTTTTTTTAAAGGAGAAAACATCACGTCACATTATGAGAAAATCCATCCACCGATCGAGCCTCCATGATTAGTCATTAATAAAAATATATTATTATAACAATAAACAAAATTGGTTACATAGAGAAAATCTAGATATATTCCACTAAGAAAATCTGGGTGTTTTACGGCTGTTCTGGACCAATCCAATCTAATTCATCTAGCGCATAGGCATGTCTTCTTCTCACGTCCCTCTCGACGGCGACCGGCGTTCCAATTCCAACCAGCGACAATATGGGCAGGCCATCGCTAACCACCATGGCCAGCCCTAGGCCCGTGCTGCCTTCCCTTGTCAAATCACACAGCCTTACTCGCTGCCCAGGCCCCAATGCGGATGTCGGCAAGACGCTACGTGGCAAATCTTGTGAATGCATTAGTACTGCTAGAGTTTGTCTTGCAGGTGTTGAGAGTGAAGCAGGATCTGAGGCCGGGCACAAAGGACCAACGTCCATGTGCCCTCTTATGTGGGAGAAGTGGCCAATTGGTATTCACATGTTGTGACCTCTTAATCTGATGGATTTAATTTCATATAGGCTGCAATTGCATGGTGCCCAAGAAAGATCTTGCATATATGTGCATACTGAATTCATTGCATGGTGACATCCGAGAGGCCAGGAGGAATCAATTTCCATGTACTACTTAAAATTGTCAAACATCCCAGCCTTACCGCTGCAGCCTATATCGACCTTTCTATTCTGTACGTATGTCATATCTTCCCTCTCAATCATGTCTTTCTGATTGACAGGTCCTGTGACTGTGATTGGTGGTTTTGATTGTCTACTAATCGATCTATTTTTGCTTGGCATACAGGTTTCGCTAACCTAGATGAGCGACCAAGATCGAGAAGAGAACGCAAGCTAGATTATTAAGGTCTCCTCGACGAGTTGCATACTTTTTCAACACATGCATGGATGTAGATGTAGCTCGCAACTTGGCAGGCGGCCAGGTCTCTATCTATGTTATTGGTATATATATAGACCTGTGGCGTGTCATTGATCCATAGGTACATACTCTTTCCAGCTCCTACTACATACTTTGCAATGAAGGATTTAAACATGCCTTGCAAAATTCATACCATTCTAAAAAAAATCGACGTATGCAGTGTAGGAGATCCAGGGTTGCTATGACTACTCTTCAGAAGAAGAGGGAGAGAGCACCGATTTTGCGTGATGATGGATGGAACTCATCACTAGGCCTAAAATGTTAATGACAATTTTGGCCCCTCCACCGCACAATCCTACACCATGCATGCATCCTGGTCAGAGTTCGAGTCATGATGCAAAAAGTCTCTTTGATAATCATTTAACCTTAAGCTACATACTTCTTTCATTCCAAATTGTAAGTCGTATCTTTCTTTTTTATCATTCCAAATTGTAAGTCGTATCTTTCTTTTTATCATTCCAAATTGTAAGTCGTATCTTTCTTTTTTTACATAGTTTTTTATATACACCTAAATATACATTATGTTTAGCTATATAGTGGAAGTCATGTATCTATAATAATGGAATATAGTTTGTGTACAAAAAGTGTCTGGCCAGTTCACCTGCGGGTAACAAAGATAAATTCATCACTAATAATATTTTGAGATGTGTGTTGTAATCACTATGTGTGCACTATAAGTCAAGTCCTCCTTACTATTATTTTGGATAAGTCAAGTCCTCCTTACTATTACTAATTATATTAGAAACCCAAAAAGACACATCATGTTAATTCTCACCATATGCGTTAGAAAAAAAAAAATATTGAAATTTTCACAATATCTTAAAACATCTAGCCTTTAATTTAGTAAACACTAATCATTATGCCTGGTAACAGGCATTGAACCATTTATAAAAAACACCTCTGCCCTTATAAAAATACATTAAATTACCAAAATTTTTTATCTAAGTTACCCAACATTTCCATAATGAAAGTTTTAAATAACCACTACATTAATTATCCATGTCTGCCTTGTGAAAAAATTATTCAAAATAATATCCAAATCTGTATCCAAACTACCCATGGTTGTCGTTGAGAAATAATTTGAAATAAACCTCTAAAATTGCATCCAAGTTACCCAGCTCTGCCATTATGAAAAATAATTATGAAAGATAAGTTAAAATAATCAGCTAGCTCTGTATCAAAGTACCCCAGCTATCATTACGAAAGATAAATCAAAGTAACATCCTTTTCATTCAACCTATCCAAACATGTCATTGTGAAAGATAATATAATGTATTATTTTGATATTTATATCTACCACATCATTATTAAAAATAAACAACAATATATCTCAAATATTTGTGTAAATACCAATATATATCATTATAAATCAATATCCTTATGTACAATACATATATATAATTTTAAACGGCAGACTTCTACAACCATGAAATTAAATAACCATAATCGCGGTCAGTGTTGGAGTCATGATGCAAAAAGTCTCTATGACAAACTTTTAACCTATAGCTATCTAGTCCTTCCATTCGAAATGGTTAGTCTAACATTTTTTACATAGTTTTCATTATACACCTAAATATGCATTATATTTAGTTATATAGTAGAAGTCAGGTATCGATACTGAGAATTTGAGCACACACAAATAATCATGTGATATAACTATTCAATTAATATGTGGAGAACAATAATTGAATAAAAGACAAAGAGATCTAGAATTTCTACTTAAACATGTGAAAAAAAGTTGCAACAAGTTGATTAAAGCGTTGCAACAAGTTGATTAAAGCTAAACTATAGACTTATGAAGTTTTCAGCGATGCAACAAGAGTTTATATATCTTAAGATTAGGTTTCCATTGAATACATACCCCGCTAGAAAAAGTAATAAATACTAGAAATTGTAACTAGAAGTCCGCAATATATCATGATACAAAAAAATATTAAAACTTGAAATTCTAACTAGAAGAACCCAATATAGCATGCATGTTAACCATCACGGATGCGATAGGAAAACAAAAGATAGATCCTAGAAATTCTCACAAAAATTTTAAAATCATGTGATCGTCAATTCAATATAACCTAATTAGCAATAATAATAACTATTGAATCAATTCTATTTTCTAAATAGCTATGTGAAACAATATAAAAAATAACCCAAGACTTTATATTTATATTATCAAGCTAAGCCATTAAGAACCAGGATGTAAAGTAGGCCTAAACTTGCATCTTATTAACCATGCCCTCCTATTATGATTGATAATTTACATAGCTCAATTTTCATCTTATTATTAGACAAATCAAATACAACCTCAAATCTACATCTATTTATCAAAATCTTCAAATACAAGAATTTTTAAGGTTACTATGGAGCACATACATGTCTGCACAATGCCCTCATGTATAAATATTATAATACAGTAAGATCTAACTAAAAAGTAAACATACTATATCTTGCTAGCATGTATGAGAAAAATATATAAACTAGGTTTGGTCACATAAAAAAATATTTCCTTAATAGTCCATATATGAATTGTTTAAAATCATATTAGTAACCATGAAATATAATTTATATAGGTTGCCACTTTAAATATGTTTATATATTTTTAACTAAAATGTTTGACACATCTATTTGGTGGTATATTCATAACTGCATATATAGTTTATTGAATGGAAAATTCATTATTTTATTTGACCCTTTAAAAATACTTTAGAGTAAAAACTTGATCATTATAGGACTTAAGTACTAAAATTCTTTGGAGGTTATCATTGCTACACCCATGTGAGATCTCACTTCAAGTTCTGTCACTGATCTTAAGCGACATGGTACACGTCCCACATGATGAATTATGTTATTGTAATATTGTACAATATTCATGGACGTAAAATCCTTATATTAAAAAAAAATGAAAAAGGAGAGTTAATTTAAAATATAATAAGCACATTTGTTTCAACTTATAAACTTGAGAAGGGAAAAAAAACATGTAGCAGTTATAAAATTTGAAAAAAAATGGATTCATTACTTCATAAGATACGTGATGCCACAATAGTCACATTAATTAATGGTAATGTTTCATACTAATTTCACATTAACATTATATAGAGGTTCCATGCAAAGGAAAAACATGACTGTATGAAATATATATAGATTAGTCACTGAAAAAATAGTAGTTAATAAGTTTGATCAAATTTGTTGTATGTGTGCCTGCCAATTGAGCTCAAATTTGATTAAATTTATAGTAGATTGTATTATTTTTATGTTTTCAAATAATGTTTTATGAAAATATATTTAATAGCCAATCTAATGATACTTCTTTTGTACCATGAATGTTTGTTTTTTTTTTATATAAATTTAGTCAAAGTTCAAAGTGTTTGACTCCTTCAAATCTGAGAATTGCATTTTTTGTGTGGATAAAGATAATACTATAGAGTATCTATTATGTGACAAGATAAACAAAGAGAAGAACATACAATTGAATAATCATATGAAGAGTGAGACTACTCATGGCATAAGCATATGCATGCATTTTGTTTTGCGGTGCTTTCATGCATCTATCACAACAATTTCGATGCCGAACAATTCAATGACCAACAGCCACAACGGCATTCCAGAAAATGTTGTCATCCATTCCAAAATGTAAAAGTAATCCAAATTTGACCAAAAACTATTCAAAGAACTAAGTTGGAGTCCAATCTGAAAGTCCCCGGCAGGCACAGCATTGATTCGTGACATGATCTCGGCTAACCACAAGACCCCGCTCCACTCTCTCCACCCAACTGATGCCTGTAGAGACTCGATCGGTGGCCGGCCTTACAAGAAGAGACTCGGTGGCTTACATGATGAGACTCGGTGGCTTTGGTTCTGTCGAGCGGTGTTGTCATATCACTGTTACTGTCTTAAGCGTAGGTACGATAGAATCATAGAAGAGCAGATGCATGTGCTGCTCAGTGGAGCTCCGCTCGGTCGTGCACAAAGTGGAAAGCTGTACGTAGCTACCTCTAGCACGACGTGCACAAAGTGGAAACCGCGCCAGCACGCCGACTAAAGCTTGCGAATATACGATGCACACTGCTGATGGTCTGTCATCCACGCCGCAGCAAGATCACCACCCCATACTCATTACGTGTCTACATCACTGCTCACTATCTCACACTCACACAGCATGCTGTTGGACTCTACTCCATCCCTGAATATATATATGAGGCTAGGAGGACAGGCTGTGGCAACACGCGCCATGCCAAGAAGGTTTCCAAAATTCTGCATCCACACGCCGAGTCACACGGTTGAGTTGCGAGGTTCCAACGTTAACGCCCCAATATACAAGACTCCACTCCACTCTCTCATCCAGGGGCGGAGCCAGGATTCAAACTTGGGGGCCATGTTGTTCACGAAATTTAGAATTCAAAACATGGAAGTCAAGATATTCATAATAATTTTTTAGAGGCTCATAGCCAATAATCTTCAGTTATTTGCTAGCTAAAGAATCATAACATAGCCACATCATCCTTTCAAAAAAAAAATAACATAGCCATATCAAATAGAAACCATAAAAGTGATAAAGTATGACAACAAGTTAAATAAAGGCTACTTAGCTACATAGTCATTCCAAAAAGTACATTTATCCAATGACGAAAAATTCCAAAGTATAGATTTATACAAGTTTTGGTGTGGTGGTTTAGTGAATAATGTGAAGTTGCATATTAGAAGCCATGCAAATGGACAGAAACACCCATGCACACTATAATAAAATTTAGTTGAGCAAATTGTATGCACTAATTAACATAATTAGTTACTAAACATATGCTATAATGCAAACAAAACAGAATGTTGGGGTCCCATCCGATGCCCGACTGATGGACTTGACAAGAAGAGCCCTTCACTAGTACCGATTCGATTTTGCGAGCACATGCCTGATCTTTTCCGTGGCGGGCGCATTTCCCACCCGCCACGGAAATGATTAGGCCCGTCGCTGGTGCGGGGGGCAGATCTTTCACGTGGCGGGCGCCTTAACGCGCCCGCCACGCAAAAAGAATCTTAACCGTGGCGGGCGCGTAATGCGCCCGCCACGCAAAATATATTAAGCGTGGCGGGCGCGTTGCGGCGCCCGCCACGCTCCTTCTTTTGCGTGGCGGGCAAATTAAGGCGCCCGCCACGCAAAAAAGCCCCGAGGCCTATAAAATCTGCACGGGCGCCCTTCATCTTCTCCACGGATCTTCCTCTTCCAACTTGTGGGGGAGGTTTTGACCCAAATTTTGACAAAAACTTTGATTTGGGACATTTGGCTTTGATTTGGGGAGGAGAAGACACTAATTGGTCGATAAATGCCTCTTTTCATCTTTCTTTTTTCCTCTTTTTTCATCCCCTCTCTACATCTAGATCCATGGAGGAGAGAGAAAACTGCCTTTCTCTAGATCTAGATCTATGGTGGAACTTCTTCTTTTTTTTTTTTTGGTTTGAGTACTATGTAACGGCATTTAGCTTTTTGGAAGAGCAGGGAGACAGGATGGAGAGGCACCGAGCCCACTGGATGTATGAGATGAGGAGGGTTGATGACGAATACTATGATGAGGTGAAGAAGTTTGTTGCTCGAGCAAAGCGACACAGCGAGATAATTCAACAGAGCCTGATTATCTGTCCTTGCGCAAAATGCAAGAATCTGAAAGCGTTCAATGACACCGTGGTGCGATCTCACCTAATCATGCATGGCTTCGTCAGTGACTATTTGGTCTGGACTTTTCATGGCGAAGAAGTTCCACCCTTCGATCCACCAGTCGATCCAGTACCAGGCAGTCCCCCGGCCGATCCAGTACCAGAAAGTCCACCAGCCGGTCCAATTCCATCAGATTTATTCGAAAGACACCGACGCCGACGGCGACGGCCGGCGATGACGGTGGTGGTGGTGAAGGGGACAAAATGAAAGCAGAGAATCCTATGACGCAGCCTGAGGATGTCCGGGTTTTTGAAGATTTGGTCAACCGACTCGATGAGGACGACATTCTGTTTGGGTGCCCGAGATGGTTGGAGAACTTCAAACAGATGAAGCAGGCAGCAATTGATCCGCTTTACAAAGACAGTCCTAAGGGTTGCACGGCGCTGAGTTTTAACCTGAATTTACTGATGTTGAAGTCTCGTCATGGCTGGTCTGACACTAGCTTCAATGAGCTCGTAAGTTACCTGGCCTCCACGTATCCAACGCCTAACAAGGTTCCTGCTAATACGTATCGTGCTAAGAAGTTGATCCGGCCGCTGGCGATGAAAGTGAAGAAGTTCGATGCCTGCCCCAACCATCGTATCCCCGTGATCGGGGCGACAAGACGAGAATTTGACCAGCTTGTCCGCACCGTGGCGCTTAGTCGATACAAGCGGAATGCCGGATGTCGCGTGGGACGATGAGCTCGATGAGGAAGCGGGACGGGCGAAAAAAAGTAGAAGGGGCGAAGAAAACTAGTGCGCCGCAAAGAAGATCATGTCAACGCAGGACGAGGAAGAGGAAGGTTACACGCAGAGGAAACGCCCAACCTGTCAATGTGGTACCTTCCGGTCATCGATCGCTGCGGGCTCTATGGGAACCCCGAGGATGCTAAGCACATGACCGGCATGCATCTAGCGATCGTGTAAAGGATGACGGAAGCTACGGCACCCTTCGGATGCTAAGCGCTGGCAAGACTTCGACGCCGCCTACCCCGACTTTGCAGAGGAGCCTAGGAACGCGGTTCGCATTGAGTACCGACGGAATGAACCTATTTGATGACCTGAGCAGCACACACAAAGACGCGTGGCGGTCGTCCTCACCATGTACAATCTACCTCCACATCTTTGTCAAAAGCGCAGGTATGTTTTGCTCACCATGCTCATTTCGGACCGGGCGGCCCGCAAACGATATAGATGTGTTCCCGGAGCCGCTTCATGGAGGAGATGCATGTACTTGCTTGATGATGGGGTCGATGGTTGATGCGCACCGCAGCGTAAGTTCACTCTTCGTGCCATCATCTTTGTCACCATCACCGACACCCCTACCTGTTTCATTATCGGGCGGATTAAAGGAAGACCGCCTGTGTAGCTTGCATCGAAGAAACCCGCTCCACTTACCTGAAGGGATCCACAAAAAATCGTACATGGAACACGAGGCGCTTCCTTTGCGGTAAAGCATAGGTACGAGATGCAAAAATGAATATATACTTTGACAACAAGGGCGAAGTCAAAACCTCACCCGGCACCGACTAGTTATGGTCCGAAGGTGTTTGACATGGTGAAGGACTTGGAGTGCGAGTTTGGAAAGAAGAAGAAGAAGAAAGACGATGATCGGGAAGATGGCACCTCCAAGACAAAGAAGCGAAAGAGGGATAAATTGGGGGACGGCGCCTCCGGCCGTTCCTTTCAAGAAGAAGTCAATCTTCTTCAAGTATCTAAAGTACTTGAAGATATCGCATACACCCCATGCGATCGATCGGATGCACCTTGAGAAAAAAATGTCTTCGAAAGCACGATCGGTCTCCCGATGGATATCAAGACCAAGATGAAGGATGGTGTCAAGTCACGTCGATCTTGTTGACATGGGCATCCGACCGAAATTCACGCTACACGGCTTCCGAACGGTAAAGTCCAACTCCCAAGCGCGCCTACAACCTAACGAGAGATGAGAAGTTGGCTATGTGTCGGTTGATTCGGGTATCAAGGTACCGACGGGTTTCTCTTCCAACATCAAGAGTCCGGTATCCATGAAAGACCTCACAATGACAAACTTCAACGCGCAAGACGATGCTCACATCATGCCGACGGTGTTCCTTCCAATTGTGATCAAAGCTATTCGTCCAAAATACGTGAAGATGGTGGTCACAAGGTTGTCATACTTCTTTAACCAAATCAACCGGAAGGTAATTGCCAAAGCGGATCTGCTGCTTACAAAAAGAGTTCATCAGCGGAAACAATGTGCCGAGATAGAGATGTGTTTCCCACCGTCGTTCTTCGACATTATGCCACACCTGATGATGCACATGGTTGATCAGATAGAACAGCTGGGACCCGTGTACCTACAGGTGATGTGGACCACCGAAATACTAATGTCTACCCTCAATCGATTCAATCATAACCGCTTACCCGGAGGGCTCTATGATCGAGGCATACACAAGCCAGAGAGGCCGTGGAACTGGTGTATGAAGTACATAAAAGATGGGAGGGCTATTGGGCTTCCAAAGGCATCAACATGAAGGAAGAACCTCGGGGATGGGGTGCACGGGCCGAAAAGCACGCATCGACATACATAGGGAAAAAGTGCTAGACGCTCACTACAACATCCTTCATCAATTGGTGATCATGGACACATACGTGAAAAAGCACCTCAAAGAGCTCCGCCCGTGCAAGTAGGAAGCGCAAGAACTGTCCGAAGGATTGGGCGGAGAAGGAACACAAGAACATTTTCCTCCAAAGGCTCCAAAAGCGAGAACATTCCCCGGGAGATGATGCGAGACGTGAAGAAGCTTGTGTCGGGGCCGTCCCATGCAGGTCACCACATGGCAAGGGTATGATGTCAACGGGTACAGGTTCCACACAAAAGAGAAGGACAAGAAGAGTGCATCACGTAACAGCGGTGTTCGATATGAGGGGCAGAACAAATGTGACGGAGGGAGAAGATGACATGCTTCGCACAAGTCGAAGAAATATGGGAACTTGACTATGGCGGTAATCGTTGGCGGTCACTATCATACATCTTATACCGCCAACCGAGCTCTAATTAAGAGAGATGGAGCACACTTATGTCAAATAAACATTTACTACTCACCTAGTTCCACTTGTATTCGAGAATATTTGTTTTGCGAGAACAAACACGGAAACAGGTGAGAGTACGCCAAATAAAGAGTAAAGTGCAAACCCAGAAATGCGCTTTGACCAAGGGGAACGTGGATGCCGTAACCGGCAAAACGGACCAAAACACCTCCTAAAGGCGACCTACACCGGGCCACCAGCCCACACGCTGGCGATGGCGCGGGGCGGGCCAAACTGGGCCGACCGCCGCGGGGCGCGGCGCCGCCGCAGCCGCCGTGCCCGATCCCGCCGCGCCTTGTCTCCGTGTCCGACCGAGGAGCCGAGGCGGTGCATGGCGGTGTTTTTCGGGATTTGGCGCCAAAACTCCCGCCGAAAACCACTTTCATTCTCCTATAAATAAGAGGCCACACCCCCTTCCAAAACACAACACACACCCTTGAGCACTTCACTCACTTTCTTTAGTCCTAGTTGTAGTTTTGAGCAAGGTTGAGCTTCAAAGAGGGCTTGTCTCCTTGGAAGGATCTTTTGGTAATATTAATATTATTATGGAGTTCCTTTCAATATTCAAGTCTTTATATTCTTATTGCAATGCGTTCGAACTAGAGTATAGTTACCCTCATGTTATCTTATTAATGTGTGAACTATGATCTAGTTGACATATTAGTAGATAGAACTTGGCTAATTATAGAATTAACCGTCATGTGTCGACTTCGCTAGAGAGTGGTCGGTTTTATGTAGATTATGATGGTTTGGTGTACCTTCGGGTTTACCTTTATCCTTGCTTGTCGATCCATAGGGTCGAGTCCCTGGGATTTAGGTAGTTTTCTATATACGTGGACGTGGCGCCCAGGTCTATAGTAATCATCGAAAATGCTCGGCATCCCACGGTAGTGAGGTAGGGGGCAGGGTGACAGCCCTGTTCCGCCCATCGTATTCCTCCACGCTCGGATGTTGAGTTGGAGTTCAAAGTGTCCATCGGCTAGCGACTAGCTGCGGCATCTCCTCATCATATGATCGTAATCCCATCATGATTTAGCCTCCTCACATGTTAAACTAGAGTTCACCCATGTGTAATATTTAGAACCACCTTCTCATTGTAGATTCTCTTTTATCCTTTTCTCTCCCTAGTGGTGTAGTAGCTTATGTGTGTTTGTCACTATCCTCGAATATCTATTCTTCTTACCCCCGCAATTGACTAATGGTTATTCATAAATACATTGTGGATCATCATCATCATTATGCTAGCTAAACCACACAAGCCTGCCTTCCTTTGGGAAAATATAAATCACGATACCCGAATACCACCGGGTGAAATGCTACAATGATAGATCCGTGCGCTATGGATTGATCAAGTAAACACATGAATCCATCTATCATCTGATATCTCTTAACGTGATCTCCGAGAATATTATTTATTCTTAGAGATTGCACTATGAAGTGCCAACAAGCATTTCAAGCCGCCGTTACTGTAAAATGGGTTATTATCTATTTCTAGTAATGTCGTTAAGAAATATCAACAAGCATTTCCGCGCCGTTGCCGGGAAGGCATGGTTTTCTAAAAAAAAAAAAATCATAAAGCTAGCATATGATGATTATAACCACATGTATGAATGATAGCCCTAGTCTTTGCAGGGTAACTCTTTTGTTTTCTTCCTGTTGTGGATGAAAACATGGATAGTATATGATCGGGTCGCAACCTACCGAACAACTTCGTTGACAATCCGGAGGTGTTGATCGAAAGAGACGGTCTTGTACCGTTAGACCTGTCGCCACTCCACCGGAGGTTGAACCCATCATCACCGTACCATCTTCATCAACACTCATGGCCAAGACACTCCGTGACTATTCAACCCCAGCGGTGGGCAATGTCCCCACCGGGCCAACAAATAACGTTGGAGACAAGAATTTTGAGATCCGCACCGCCTCATCATCACGATGGTACGTGCAAATCCATTGTTTGGATTGCCAAGCGAGGATGCCAACACACACCTTCAAAATTTCCTAGAGCCGTGTGACACCATTGTCATCAAGGACGTGGAGCGACGCCATCAAGCTCCGCCGTTTCCTTTCTCCCTTGTGGGGAAGGCGGCAATGGTTCTACAAGGACAAAGCTCAAGTCAGTACTGGAGCAAATGCTCCACGTTCCCTCGCACGTTTCTTCCCAATGGGTAAAACCAATGCCCCCCGGGCAAGAATCTCAAATTTCCAGCGAGAATCCAAATGAACCAATTCCCCGGCGTGGGAAAGGCTGCAAGAGTACATCCTTGCTCGCCCACATCACGACATGGAGACATGGCTCGTACTTAAACTTCTACAATGGTCTTACACCTATGTGTAAGGGCCATCTTGATGTCGCCGCCGGAGGGGCATTTGCCCTCACCGTTGAAAAAAAGCTGAAGCGCTCATCGAGAAGATGATCGAGAACCAAGCATGGGGAGAAGACAGAGCCCCAACGAAAAAAGAGGCATGCACAACGTCAAGGAGACGGACATGCTAGTTGCAAAGGTGGACCCGTTACTCAAAAAGATTGGGAGATCAAGCCACCGAGAAGGAAGTCATGAACAACACTCTACCACCTCCGGAAGCATTGATGACTTGTGAAGTCTCGTGGAGAGCTTGGACATTCGGGCAACAACGCCCCGAAACTCGTGAAGAGCTTGCCTTCATCAACAATGGGTTCCATCCTGGTAACAATAATAATAATAACAATAGGTGGAACAATCAAGGACGTCCACAAGGAGGTAATGGTTTTAATTACAATTAAAATTCCAATTATAACTCAAACCAACCTTCTTTGAAAGATTTAGTCTATGGTCAAGCTAAGATTAATGAATCTACGAACAAGAAAATATCTTATAATGATAAAATGTTAGAATCCATTAGTTCAAAACTTGAAAATTTATCTACCGCTGTTCGTAATCAATCTAGCTTTAATAAAATGATTGAAACTCAAATTTCTCAAATGTCATCCGCTATTTCGCTTAAATCAAAAGAAGGTTTGGCGAAGCCGAAACCTTCATCAAAACAATTAACATGGTGACAACGAGGATTGGTAACCCTCGAAGTCATATTTGCCCGATGTTTTGTAGAGTCACCATTTGTCGCAAAGAAGGCAGATCCCGGGCACCCAACAATCACTTGTGCAATTGGTCCGCACATCTTCAAGAAAGCCTACCGTGATTTGGGGGCAAGCATCAACATCATGTCCAAGAAGACAAGTGATGCAATCGAGATGTTCGCCACTCACCCCCATCAAAATGCAACTCCAAATGGCGCACCAATCCATCAAGACAATGAAAGGAATAGCGTAAGATCTTCTAGTACGGGTGAAGAAACGCTTACATCCCCACAGATTTTGTCGTCCCGGATATGGGGAAAAAATGAAAAGATGTCACTACTCTTGGGAAGACCGTTCCTAAACACATCAAATGCCACCATATCTGTGGGAACAGGAAGGATCAAGTTCCAACTCCCCGATGAAACAAGATAGTTGTCATTTTAACGGTTACAAAACCGTTAAACTAATCAGTAAAAGAAAACCCGAAGTCAAGCCCAAGAAAGCCAAAGAGCAATGTTCTATGATTCGTATCAAGTACAGATCAACCACCCAAGAGCTGAAGGAGATAGTAATAGATCCCAAAAAGTTCATGAACCTCCCTCAACTAGCCAAAACTTTGAGAAAACAAAAGCCGAGCCAAAGAAAAAGGCGGCTCCCAAGAAAGATGATGCTCCTAACAAAGGAAGAAGTTTCGAGGGAAAAAAAAGCCACTCCTACCAAACAAGTGTGGAGAAGGAAGGAACAACCAACCTCAACACCTTCACCATCAAAGATCACTACGAAGGTCCGGCAGGTAAAGCCAACACCCGCCAAGGAAAGCAATGAGCTTACACTAGAAGAAATTTTGGGAGTAAAAGCGTAAGATATTCAAATCAACCACGCTTTCTTCAAGACAAAGAGCACCAAAGGTAAGTCAAGAATAAATTAAGTATTTATTTATTTATTTACTCACAAAAATATATATATATATATAGATGAATCTTAAAATTCCTTTTTAACACTATATAGTATTGAATTTAATATATAAAAATAAATATAACCTATAAATAGAATTTTCTAACTCATAAAATAAAACTCTTGATTTTTAGCACCCCATTTATTCTGCGTTGAATAAAAATATATAAAACATATTCCAAAAATAATTTTTCATTTCATAAAATATTAAAATAAACTTGGGAAAATTCGAAAATTTGGGCCAACTGGCCGAAACCGACCAAGCACCAATGGTCGGGGACATCACGTGACCGTTGTCGCCACCCCCGCCAAAGTTGGGCAGCGGGGGGCCACCCGACGCCTTCCGCCGCGCTGCGGCGACCGCCGCCCCGAACGCCGCCCCGCTGTCCCCGCCTCGTGGCCGAAGTAGCCGTTGTTCTCGGTCCCGTGTCGATGGTGCTTTGCTCTATAAATACTCGAGGTGCCCGGAGAGCTCACCACCCCTCTCATTCTCACATTTTCACTCTCCCACTACACCTCTCCATTCTATCTCTTCTCCAAGAGCTTGTGCAAGAAACCTCTTGCACTCAACTGCCCGACGTGTCAAAGATCAAGAGCTAGTAAGATTTTTTTTCGAGCTAACATCACCCTTGTTCTAGTTCTTGTTCTTGTTTTGTTCTTGTCAACATGAGCGGGATAGGAAGAAAGATCGCCGGAGCATTCAGCAAGAAGACGTTGAGAAGGAGCTCCCGGCTCTCCCAAGGCTCAAGCTCGTCACACACCGGGGCGAAGGAAGCCCGATGCACGAAGACGACGCTCCTCCTCAAGTCCACCCACACTTGACGATCGACCCGGTGACGCTCCGTGCCTCGACCTACAAGATGCACGAGAATTACAAGCATATCACATGCTCAAAGATTGACCCTTCGCTCACGCGCCCACGCTTTTCTCGTGAAGCTCTTGAGAAACTAGGTATGGATTCCGAATTCCCTCGCATGTGGAGAGCCGTAGGATGGGCAAAGGTAGATCCTCTTGATGAATTAGGCTCTAAAATGCTCACTATCCAATTCTTGTGCACATTGAAAGTTCATGATGAGGGTATTTCTTTTCGACTTTTTCATACCCACCACTATCGCACATGGAAACAAATTGCTGAAATTTTGGGGTTTGACAAAGCGAAATGCCTAATTGATTTTGATGCAGCTCTTCGTGGGTATAATCGTGATGCTTTCTTCATGCAAATATCTGATATTGATTGCTCTAGTGCTAGATTTGAGGTCGTTAATGCAAACATACAACAACCATCACTAAGATTTATGCATAAATGGATGTCTAGCACTATTTTTTCTAGACATGATCCCCGTCGCATTCATGATGCTGAATTAAAATGTCTCTTTGCAATGCTAAAACAAATTAAAATTGCTCCTGTGAAAGAGATGATTAATTGGATGCTAGAAACCATCAAGCTTACCACCACTGTTTATTGCACTTCCCTTGTGACACGGATTGCTCATGGTGTTGGTGCGCTGGAAGGACAGAACGTTCTTTACATTCTTGACCCGCGCCCCGAGATCACGATCCAATCCTTGGTTCAAGGGCATCATGTTAAGCTTGATGCGGATGACCGCGAGAAAGTCATTTATTACTTTCCGTGCTATACAATAGAGATTCCACTTCCTAACCCGGAATACTCATTGTATAAGTCCTGCTTCACTTACCTTCGCTCGGATCCTTTCCGACCCTCCCCTTGCCTTCGGTCTCGCAGTCAACCAGAGGGTAGCAAGAGATGGGGCAGAACTTCACGATCACCCGCCCCACCACCGGACTTTGTGCGAGACCCCCGCACCCGACTCCACCGGGTTCACGCCAGGTCCAAGACATGGTTTCTTTTTCGGCTATGCGAACCCAGGTACATACCAGGCTTCGGTCGAAGTTACACCCCGCACCTAGATCGGGCAAAGGCTCGGCATGGGACAGCTCCTATGAGATCTCTTCCTGAAATCAAGGATTGCCTCCATCACCACGCCGACACACCGGAGGAGCCCCGACGATCCAGGACCTCAACACACGCATCCACGGTGCGGAGGTGAGTACTAGAAATATTCATGATACACTCCACTCCTATGTACGGGATCTGATCAGCGCCACCAGAGTACCCGTAGGAGTTCACCGACATCCGTGCACGAGAGGATCAGCGCCCAAGACGCGAGAGAGCCTTTTGGCTCCACATGGGATATAATCCCGACCCGTAGGCTTTGAGCCGCCTTGGGGAGGACCCCCACCGTAAGCCTTTAATTTCCCAAGTCATTTTCCTTTTCAAAAAAAAAAAAAAAAATTTGATAAAAAGCAACAAAAATATATTCCACTCCTATATTTGACATAAAAAGGTGTAGATTTCTCTTAAGATGAAATGATGAATAGTTGCTCTGTTTATGAATCAGCTTGCACCTAGTTTATAACTCAGAATTCCTTGATGTTTAAGTTTGTTGGCTAATACTGCCTTGTCCTAAAAACTTGATAAGCATGGGTTGCAAGAACATGATCCTTTTCTAAGTTATTGCCGGATATGATATGGTACAAAGAGACTCTACTATAACTTTGTTCCTAGAGAACTTGACATCCGGAAACCCAATCTAAAAAAAAAAAGAGAGAGATGAAAAATGGACAAGTGTCCGAGGGCGAGTAGAGCCCACATCTCCAAAAAAGAGAGGAAATAAAAGACACAAGTCTAGGGTGAGAAGAACCCACCTCTCCAAAAAAAAAAGAGAGAATATCACACTCTCTCAAGTATTCAAAAAAAAAGAGTATGCAAGTTCATACAAATGCTAAATAAAATCCCGGATGCATAGTTACTCAAAAGAATAAAAAGAAGTAGTAGCTCTACAAAACCGTTCTATCTTGCAATCGCCCAAGAATGTGGAGAAATGTTATGAGACCCATATGATTCGAGTAATAAGGATAGATGAAAATGCCAACTTATTTAAACAATAAGTGAACACTTGGTTATAAACCCGGTACACTTTGATTTATATCGGCATTGAAGCAACTCCCCGATCATCAACCAAAACACTTAGCTATTTGCTCGGGACGAGCAAAGGTTAAGCTTGGGGAGTTTGTTGGCGGTCACTATCATACATCTTATACCGCCAACTTAGCTCTAATTAAGAGAGATGGAGCACACTTATGTCAAATAAACATTTACTACTCACCTAGTTCCACTTGTATTCGAGAATATTTGTTTTGCGAGGAACAAACACGGAAACAGTGAGAGTACGCGTAAATAAAGAGTAAAGTGCAAACCCGAAAATGCACTTTGACCAAGGGGAACGTGTGTGACAGGGCTAGAACCGAAGCAAAACGGACCGAAACACCTCCGGAAGGCGACCTACACCGGGCACTAGCCCACACGCGAAGGATGGGCGTGGGGGCGGGCCAAACTCGGGCCGATCGCCGCGAGTGCGGCGGCCGCCGTAGGCCCGTGCCCGATCCCGCCGCGCCTTGTCTCCGTGTCCGCTCCGAGGAGCCGAGGCGGTGCATGGCGGTGTTTTTGGGGATTTGGCGCCAAAACTCCCGCCAAAAACCACTTTCATTCTCCTATAAATAAGAGGCCACACCCCCTTCCAAAACACAACACACACCCTTGAGCACTTCACTCACTTTCTTTAGTCCTAGTTGTAGTTTTGAGCAAGGTTGAGCTTCAAAGAGGGCTTGTCTCCTTGGAAGGATCTTTTGGTAATATTAATATTATTATGGAGTTCCTTTCAATATTCAAGTCTTTATATTCATATTGCAATGCGTTCGAACTAGAGTATAGTTACCCTCATGTTATCTTATTAATGTGTGAACTATGATCTAGTTGACATATTAGTAGATAGAACTTGGTTAATTATAGAATTAACCGTCATGTGTCGACTTCGCTAGAGAGTGGTCGGTTTATGTAGATTATGATGGTTTGGTGTACCTTCGGGTTTACCTTTATCCTTGCTTGTCGATCCGTAGGGTCGGAGTCCCGAGGATTTAGGTAGTTTTCTATATACGTGGACGTGGCGTCCGGTCTATAGTAATCATCGAAATGTCGAAGATCCCACGGTAGTGAGGTAGGGGCAGGTGGTGACAGCCCTGTTCCGCCCATCGTATTCCTCCACGCTCGGATGTTGAGTTGGAGTTCTGAAAGTGTCCATCGGCTAGCGCAGACTAGCTGCGGGCATCTCCTCATCATATGATCGTAATCCCATCATGATTTAGCCTCCTCACATGTTAAACTAGAGTTCACCCATGTGCATTATTTAGAACCACCTTCTCATTGTAGATTCTCTTTTATCCTTTTCTCTCTCCCTAGTGGTGTAGTAGCTTATGTGTGTTTGTCACTATCCCGAATATCTATTCTTCTTACCCCCGCAATTGACTAATGGTTATTCATAAATACATTGTGGATCATCATCATCATTATGCTAGCTAAACCACACAAGCCCCGCCTTCCCTTGGGAAAATATAAATCACGATACCCGAATACCACCGGGTGAAATGCTACAATGATAGATCCGTGCACTTGCGGATTGACTGAAGTAAACACATGAATCCATCTATCATCGATATCTCTTAACGTGATCTCCGAGAATATTATTTATTCTTAGAGATTGCACTATGAAGTGCCAACAAGCATTTTAAAGTGCCGTTACGAAAAATGGGTTATTATCTATTTCTAGTAATGTCGTTAAGAAATATCAACAAGCATTTTCTGGCGCCGTTGCCGAGGGAAGGCATGGTTTTCTAAAAAAAAAATCATAAAGCTAGCATATGATGATTATAACCACATGTATGAATGTCGTTAGGAAATATCAACAAAGAACCTACGTGTAACCGTTTTTCGTTGCCAATGGGTCAAGCACAGGGCGCTTCTAGTGGACGATTTTGGGCTAACCACCGTGAACCTTCAAAGTGTCCGTACAAAGATGATCGTGGGTGCTTGCATCGAGATGCCACACAAGTAGCCTACTACATGAACACGGAGAACATAAATAGACATATTGCCGTGGCAGAAAGCGGGATCGTGGGAGCCGATGGGGTCCAGAGTCCCGAAACATACAACAACTATGATGAGTTCCACCTCTTTACAGATTTTCCAAAAAGATTAAGGCACCGGAGGACGTAATCAATCCCGACAAGACTAAAATGATGCCATGGACCCGCCCGATGGCGAGAAGAAGACCACCAATGCACCGACACCAAAATGATATGTAGTTGCGATTATTACGATGTAAACAATAGTCCAAAAACAAATATCTCACCGCGAGTTTCGTGGGAAACTACTGAGGGGAGACTAGTGATTTTTGAACTACACGTTGTAACACTTTCTCGTATGCAAAATGACCTTTATATGAAATGTAGATCTTGATGAGTTATGAACTTTCCGTATTCATGACTTTTTGAATCTTGGCCGTGCGGGGCTTCAAATGTCGTCCGAATGTGTAAAATTTCAAATTTCAAATTTCGAGGTGTGAAAAGTTCGAAAAATGAAAAGTTCACCCTAATACCAAACGTAGATCTCGGAGAGCTTAACAAAAGTGGTATTCATGACTTTTCGAATCAACGACGTCTAGGGCTTCAAAAAACTAGAGCTTCAAAAAGTCACAAGTTTTGACCCTGGTCAAACCTTGGTCAAACGGACCACTAAACGACCTAGTTTCGAAAAAGTTTGAATACAAAGTTCAAAGTACTCACCAAGACTTTTTATTTCTTTCTTTCAAGTAATTTTGAATTACGTTTGTCTACTCGGCCTATATACTAGTACTAAAGCACTATATATTTGTAGCTTGAAATGTCGAATGAACAAGACCCGACCTCATGGTAACCTTGAATGGGAGTCGCCTAGCTCTAGCGAAAGTGGCGCGCGCTCTAGTACTTCGCAGTTCCCAAGTGGAGCCTCGTATAGCCCGTGTAAGGGTAGAAGGAAACGTCACGAGGAGGAAGAAGATCCTAATTTCAACCCGAGGGGACGGCCACACGAAGCAAGAAGCGTCGGGTTAAGGAAGTACAAAGCTAACGAGCTGCCACCGCTCCCTCCACAAGCAGCTCGAGCAACAACCCCCTACGCCCACGGCCACCTCTTCGGGCAAAGCAAAGGGAGACAAGCCGGAAGCGGAGAAGGGGAGACCATGGGAGGCACCCGAAGATCGATGATGTCCTTGTCATTCAAGAGTTGGGGCCGCGGGGCGAGCCACCAGCTGCCCACTAAAGTTGCCGCTAAGTACAACACTCAAATCTCGTGTTTCGCGTGAAAGATAAGGTCTCCATTCTTTGGGAAGACTAGAAAGCCGTCCCCGACAATCGACAAGTTACGGGTGTGGGGCGAGATTTCCCGGGAACGGTTCCGTATCCGCAAGGCGCCGATATGAAAAAGGTGGAGCGGCATGTATACGCCCTCGCGAGAAGAAGCTTCCTGAATCGAAGTATAGGCTCAACGTAGACTTTCTGAAGAAAGGACGCCTACCCTTCACCAAGTACACCATGATCTCGAGGAAGAAGTATGGGAAGAGTTCTGCAAAAGGCTAAACACGCCCGAAGCAAAGGCGAAGAACGAGAAGTTCACGAGCTAGCCAACGGAACAAACCGCCCCACTACATGGGCGTGATTGGGTACGTCGGACACAAGCCGGCGTGGCGGGCGAAGAAAGGAGAAGACAGGGGAAGTTGGGGAGCCGGATCCGTATGAGGGCTGTGATGAAAGGACCCGGACTTCCTCTACGGCCACAAGCCCAAGAAGCCGAGGCCCAAGCCCGGAAGGAGGTCGAGAAGAAGGTCATAGAGGCCACTGCGGCTAAGAATCGTGGGACCCTCGAGATTCGCTCGGGGACACGATCTTGTGACGTTGGCCTTGGGAAACCCCGAGCATCGCGGCCGCGTCCGCGTGGCATGAGCTCCGGGAAGAGTTGGGCGACGGTGGGCTCGTGGCGGTCGAGATCTTTGCCTCGCATCACACGAGGCGAGAGAGGTACAAGGAGGGTCTAAGACGGGAAGGCCGTGATGAGGCCTTGCGGCAAATGATCACCCGGTCCATCAAAGAGGCTCTCACGAGCAACGACCCCCGGATGGTCGGTCCCGAACCGGATGTTCCGCAACGCCGGTATGTCGGTGCCCACCCAAAGAACCCCAAAGCACCTCTCTGTTGACAAACAGGACCCGGTGGATGATATCACCGAAGAGACCGCATGCGTAATGTTGATACCGTCGGCAGGTTGGGCAAGAGGGAAGCCGAAGGGCCGAGGGGGGTGGTATTTCCTCCCGGATCTTGCAAAGAGTACGAAGCGCACGAGATCCCTCCTGAATGTGCTGAAGTCAACATTAGGTACGTGGCGCCAGAACATGAAGACTGGGAGCTAGACTATCCCGGTCATAACGAGGTCAAGACTCTAGGAACCGCTGCGTGTTACAACGCATCGTGGCGAAGGTGGACATTGTGCTCAAGATGTCGAAATTGACTTCACCTTCCGGTACACCAAAGAAGACAGCTAGCCGACCCGAAAAACCGGACCCCTATGGTGACTCTTCCGATGATGATGAAGATGGTGGGATGGCGGAGGCAACGACCCTCCTCATGGTTCCGGTACCCCCCTGCTAAGGACCCGGCACAAGACGAGCCTAAGGAGCCGGCACCTAAGGAGCCTAAGGAGCCGGCACCTTAGGTGCCGGCACTGAGGAGCCGACACCTCGAGCCGACACCTCGGGAGCCGACACATGAGGGGCGGCCGATATTTGAGGAAGCAATCGGGAAAAACACATTGCCGCTCCGAGGAGAGAATAGGGAACGAGACACCCATCTACACTCAAGGCCTCCAATGGACAACACCTCAAGCGCCGGGGAGCGAAAAAGGAGCTGGACCTAGCAAATGCCCTCCACCACCGAAGAAGCCGACATTCGATGAAGAGGAGGTCGAGCCGACAAGTACCCTAAACCCAAGAGGCCCCCAAAGAATAGATGTTCGGTCCGAAAGGTATGCCCCCGCTGAAACAACGAGTTGTAATATGTTATTAGCTACTTCTTTTCGCAACCGTAGCTAACATTTGTACCGCCGCTTTGCGGGCCAAAATCCCCACCTTATGTCGGGTTTGTCTCGGGCCGAATGCCCCTGGTTCGTTCGAGTTTGGGAAGTTCATGATACCAAAGGCCCAGCTCATCGATGCCGAGGAGTGGGAGACTCGGAAGTTCCATGCATGGTACATAGAGTGCGCAAAGCGTGGATTGCATAGCTTCAGTGTCCTTCTTCCTAAGGAGTGCTTCCACTACCACATCGATGTCCAGTTCGCCGTTGAATTCGAAGACATGTCGAGACTACTTCGTCGACAGGACATTGACGTTGCCCAAGTCAACTTGTTTGCGATGTAAGCGCAATTTTACTTGCACATGTCCCTTGCATCCGTATATACATTCTTTGTTTCAAAGGTACCTATGCCACAGCCACATGTCCTTGTAGGTTGAGCGCCGATGCAGGCCACAAGTTAAAGAATGGTATTATTTACCTCTCTCCAGCGCACATTAATGAGAGGCAGATCATCGGTTATAATCTAAGAAAGGACCATCCCGACTTGGTGAACTTGACTCGACGAGGAAAGACGAAGATCGGGATCGAACGCAAGAGAGCTAAGTTGGAGGTAGCTTCAAGACGTCATATCAGCAATGAAAAAAGGTCAAGGAAAATGGGTATCGATGTATTCCGGCGCCTTACCAATACGTAATAGGGCTCGTAGGACATTGGATCTGTTTCATGATCTTTCCTCGGACGGAAGGCCGTTGTCTTTGACTCACTACAAGGCTCAAACCCGCACGGCTACCGACAATTCAAAAAAATCTTGAGATTGTAAGTGATCGATGAACTCCTTATTCAATTACTAGAGTCGAATATCATATATCGTTGACAATATAGTGCATTTCAGACGGGCGCTTACAAGCACTACTTGAAGGATTCGAACTGGGCGGGATCGACGATCCCGAAGTGTAAGGAGCGCAATGGAGATACACTCAAAATCAGGCGAGATTTTCGATGCGTAAATGAAACATAGTTTTTCTTAGTACGACTACCTAGCTATTGCTTCGATATTACTAATAACACCGGTTTTATTGTGTGCGGTGCCTCAAACAACCATACGGATCAAACTTGTGTGGATTCTTCGTGCGTGAGTTCCTCGGGGCCTGCAAAAGGTACAAATCCAAATACCCCGACAGCTCAAGGACTCAAAGAACAAGTTCACGGGGGTACTACAAAAGGCAACCGACGAGATACGGTTCAAAGCGCAAGAAAGCGAATATCTGCAAGTTCGTTCTAGACATGGTAGTTCACGAAGGCCAGCCGTACTTCAATGTGGACGGTGAGCTAGGGCTATTTCCACAATTTGCGCCGCTAAGGAGATGGGAAGAGCTAGAGCTTAAGGACTATCTTCATCCGATCAACATATAGCTCGCAGTTTTTGTATGGATGTTGTAATTAACTAGTACTTGTTGGATATGAACAAATGGATCGATCGGTGAAACTTGTGTATATATATATGGATACGTCTAGAATCGATGTATATATATGTATATATGATATATATTAGAGTATCTGTCTTTCTTATATATATGTGTGTATGGTTTGATAGATGTATATATATATATATATATATATATATATATATATATATATATATATATATATATATATGGCATTTTATTTTTTTAAAAAATTCAAGCCGTGGCGGGCAACATAACCCGCCCGCCACGCATAATAAACTTAACCGTGGCGGCGGGCGTGCGCGCCCGCACGCGCATATGTTGCCGCGCCACGGCTGGGACTCTTATCCGTGGCGGGCACGGCCGCCCACCACCAGCGGAAGGCCACGATTAACCGTGACCTTTTCGTTAGTGACGGGCAGCCATGCCCGCCACGCAAAAAGGTTTTTGCCCGTCACAAAAAAGATTTTCAGTACTAGTGCTTGGAATCATTTCAACTGCATTATCTTCAATCATTTCAACGTATTGCATTATCTTCAATCGTCATGCATTGCATCATCCGTTCCTCGATAATACTGTATATTTTGCTGAAACTACCTTATGCTTTCCTTCGTAACATCATGGTCAGAGTGACACGATCGACTGACCAGACGAACATACTTTTCATTCTCCTGACGACTTATTTATTAACAAGATAACATATAATACTACTGTTTCTCATATGAAGAGCGAGACTACTCATGGCATAAGCATATGCATGCATTTATTTGTGTAATGCTTTCATGGGTCTATCACAACCATTCTGATGACGAACAATTCAATGACCAACAGCCACAACGGCAATCCAGAAAATGTTGTCATCCATTCCAAATTGTAAAAGTAATCCAAATTCAACCAAAAACTATTCAAAGAACTATAAACATTTGTGAAATCAAATAGGTATGCTATCTTACTATTACTAATTGGAGGCTCCAATGGAGACACCACGTTAATTTTCACCAGAAGCGCTTAGGAAAAAAGATATATTCTAGAAATTCTCACAATAATCAGAAAAATCTGGCCTTTGATTCGGTAGACTCTAATCATCATCAATGATAATAGCCATTGAATCTATTGTAATTTATATAAAAATTACCCACCACTGTTATTATTAAAGATATATAACGTAACCCCTTAATTTTTTGTCTAAATTACCCACCACTGCCATTATTAAAGATATATAAAGTAACCCCTTAATTTTGTATCTAAATTACCCACCTATGCCATTGGGAGGGATAATTAAAAAATAAATTACCCACTTCTTTAACGTTGGTAACTCTCAACTAAAAAAGATATATGGTAACTCAAAAAAAAGGTCATGCACGTATTTGTCTCATCTGAAGACGAAGGGCCTGTTGTATGTTACTAATTGAGACCTCACCAAGACACGAGTAACCGTATGTAGTTGAAGGTGAATATATAGCTTTGGATTCGTCAAGGACATATGATTGGTAGCATTTTTCTCGGGAAGATAGCTTTGATGACATGAAATGCTTGTGATAAGAGTCAGCTAGTCACATTTCCCTTTGGATTTTCTAATTACGACAAATAGGCTAACAATGATGACAAATA
This sequence comes from Hyparrhenia diplandra, assembly GCA_015847255.1. NCBI lineage: Eukaryota > Viridiplantae > Streptophyta > Magnoliopsida > Poales > Poaceae > Hyparrhenia > Hyparrhenia diplandra. The sequence goes on along the minus strand of JADLZK010006155.1, from coordinate 94,197 downwards.
TCTGTATCCATATTTTTACATCTAATAAAAAGAGCTCTTTTACTATACTTGGATTTTCCTCCCATTTCCTCTCATTTCCTCCCTAAGTTTTATTTTTTTTAAAAAGGGTATGCAAGTCATTTCTCAGCACCACCACTCGCTCACCCCGCACCCTAACCCAGACCCGACCCGACCCCAGAACCGCCGCCATCGCCCCCGCACCGCTACCACAGCACCGCCGCCATCGCCCGTCCGCGCACGTCCGGAGACGGCGCCGTCTCGCCCTGCCCTTGCCGGCGCCAGTGCGTCGGGGGGGCCGCGGCTGGGACCTCGGGGGAGGTCGCGGTGCGGGCGATCCGGTGGGTGGAGGGGGCGGGTCGCATCACGGCCGGCATTGGGCCCGTGGCAGGCAGCCCTGTGGAGGGGCCTGCTGGAGACCGGCGTGCTGCCAGGTTCATGTACAACCACATCACGGGGACCAAGGTCGGTGGGTACATCTTCAACGCCGACGGCCGGCGGCACACCCTCCTGCGCCCGCCTCGTCATCGCCATCACGCGGCATCCCTGCCGTGCCGCCGCCTCCGCCCGGCGCGGGGGCCACGGTGGTTGCCCCTCGCCGCCCTCCAGTCGAGGCCAACCTAGAGGTACCAACTCCCTGCCTGTAGCTATGGCTTTTCTTTGTATCAAATTGATATATGCAGTGACCAAGAATCACATTGACACTGCAATGCCATCTGTTACATCTAGTTCAACACAAAAGCCAATCGCTGTTGCATACTTGCAGACATCATATTCTGAAATCTGATTCAGGGAACTGAAACGCCATAACCATTTCCTCTGCTATATTTCTGCAGAATTCAAGGCTAAAGTATTGTACTAGAATAAACATTTGTCTTGAAAGTTGAAACATCCCAGGAGTCTGCTAGTTTACCAGCAAGAATATCATCAAATAAAATACTAATTACCATGTAATGGACTCGATATTTAGCCTCTGTTTTTTTCCTTAACTGATATGCATGATCTAGTGCAGTACAAGCACACACATTACCTCATTACCTGGCACTCCATGTGTGGCATTACATCCTGCCTGTGTCTCTTCATTTTGATTCAGGGAACTGAAACGCCATAACCATTTCCTCTGCTATATTTCTGCAGAATTCAAGGCTAAAGTATTGTACTAGAATAAACATTTGTCTTGAAAGTTGAAACATCCCAGGAGTCTGCTAGTTTACCAGCAAGAATATCATCAAATAAAATACTAATTACCATGTAATGGACTCGATATTTAGCCTCTGTTTTTTTCCTTAACTGATATGCATGATATAGTGCAGTACAAGCACACACATTACCTCATTACCTGGCACTCCATGTGTGGCATTACATCCTGCCTGTGTCTCTTCATTTTTTTAATGGATGGCACCTTAACAGTGGCATAGTAAAGTTGTAGTCCATGGAACGCTATTAATCTGCAGTTTTAACTCTAGACTTCTAGCATTTTTTAGAACAAGTTTGTCTGTTCTTGTAAGTACTCTACAAATCGCTGAATTACTTGGATCACATTCTTTTACTTTTGCTATAAGTGTATTGCTGCTTTGCATTAAGATCAGGTAGGTTAACTTCTCTGAGGTGACCAAGATTTCACTTCAAGAGGTTTATATCTGTAAAATTCTGAAAACCAGTGATTCCTGGAGAACCAGTAGCATTCAGACAGTTGCCGATTTATCTAGCAAAGGCTGGTAATTTGGTCATCTGTTCTGGTCAGAATAAGTGATGCATTGCTTTTTTTTTAGATAATGGAAATTATAGTGATGCATTGCTTTTGAAAGTGGCTCATTACTTGTGTGTTCAAAACTGGAGATAACAACCTTTCTTGTTTTCATTTTGTGCAGCAAAGCATGAAGGAGGATCTAGCAAACCTGATTGCACCGCAACTGATCAGACCAATTGTGCGGTGGCAACTATCTTTTGCAACATGTACCTCAGTTTCATTCCTTTGAGTGGCAACTATCGCATTCCGGTCTTCCAGAACCCTGAGTTCAGAATCACCAGAACATGCCTTCTTTGGCATGGGTGGATCTGCTGTGATACCTGTTCTTCATAAAAGCGTCCTCTTCTGACTAATGCGATATTTCATTGTCAGTCTCCGCCCTTCTAATTTATGTACAGTACTGGCCAGGGGCTCCTCCTTGTAGCTGTATGTGCTTCGTCTTTGCATCAGTGTTTTACTGTTTTTGGTCATTTGTCAGGTTGGAGAGAATAGGCAACATATGCAGTTTATATGTGTTTTGTGCATTGCTATGAGCCAAGTGCAGTCGTCCCCTAGCTAACAGCAGGGCCCCAAATCGTACAAAGAAAAGACTGTTCAGTGTGGTTCCTGATATGATTTCAGAATTTGGACATGTGTGACATGTTGTGGCCCAAATACATGCATGCGTATACATAAGCTACGTGTCATCATATCATATTATAAATGACTGAAAGCAAATCAAACTCTGTAAGATAAATAGAGAAATCTTAAAATTAACAAAGTGTGACCTCAATCACATTACCATAATCCCCATACAAAAATAACAAAGAGCAAAAAAACACCGCACTAGATAGGAATGGAACCAGCAACCTCCTGCATCATGTGCATTTGGAAATGTCGTTGAAACTAGTAGGCCTCGATGACTTTGGTGGTTAGAGTGCACCTGTCACCATATTTAATAGGGGCAAACATGAAAAAAATTACAGACTCCTTGGTATGCACAATCTTGACCTAAACGACCTCTAATCCCAAACCGCATAAAGTATAGTCATGTGAGAATGTGGTGGTACACATCCTTCACAACCATAAACTTGTGTCATATAGTCATGTGACTCAACGAGAGAGGTTCATGGTTATGATGGATGCATGGTGTCACTTCGACCAAGTGGTCCAAATCATTTGAAAAATTAATGGCACGGAATTGGAGACAAACAGTGATGATGTGTGTATTTCTATTATTGTGATTATTTGATGTTAAATGAAAGGAAAAATGTTAAAATACTCTAACCCAGTTAGAAAAATCTAAAAATTTGCATGAACAACTCATTTTGGTGTATGATCATGACGTAAAAAATTCAAGTGATTTAGAGAATGTGATGATACACTTACTTCACAACCATGAACATGTCTCACATAGAGTGATATGACTGGTAGTGAGACAGGTTCATGGTTGTGATGAATGCATAGTGTTTTTTTGTTCAAATCATTTCAAAAATTAATGGCAAGGCAATGGAGACAACCTACGATAATCTATGCGTTTGTATAATTTTCTAACTAATTTTACCTATTATTGAGATTATTTGATGGTAAATGGAAGAAAAAATCTTAAAATATTCTAACCCACTTAGAAAAATCTAAAAATTTGCATGGGCAACTCATTTTGGTGCATGATCATGACATAAAAATTTCAAATGATTTTGATAATCTTATGATACACTTCCTTCACAACCATAAAACTGTCTCACATATAGTGATGTGACTAAGTGAGAGATGTTAATGGTTGTGATGAATGTATAGTTGTACATGGTTTAGATTATTTAAAATTGTAATGACATGGTCTTACACATATATTTAAATTAAAACAAAGGTAAAAATGAAAAAAAAAACATTTAATTAAAATAGAGAAAGATAAATAGGAGCATATAACCAAAAATGCAGTAAAAACAAAAATAGTGCCCCTGCGGGTTTTGAACCCGGTAGGTGAGGGTCAAACTGTAGGGGCTAAGCCATTATGCTACTCAAGTGTTTTTATAGGTTAGTCGATGATGTTTGTTTTAAACGAATACACTTGAATAACGAACATGTGAGCCCCAGTCAAAACTCTAGGGTCTTGTTTGTCTGCCACACATTTTTGGGCTGGTGGCGCTGATGAGAGTTTGTGCAAATTCGGCCGGATCGAGTGTCACGAACGTACGGCGCTCGCCGTGACTGTAGGACCACGAAATTAATTTAGAAATACCAGCGACGAGTTATGCTGTCAGCCAAGTGCAAGGTTCAGTCAGATCAGCAAACTTTGACCCCGCATGCATGCAGTTTAGAAGCGCTATTAGTTTGTTGCATGTACCATGAATTTGAGTACAGCTACAGCCAGAGGCCAGGGCGTCGCCTCCCTCGGGTAGGAGACTACCAAACGAAAAGATACTCTTGCGGCAACGCAGTGGGTAACAAGCACATGAGACAGACACATGAGACAGATGAACAATGTAGTAGTACTACTGTCATTTTCAGTTCCTTGTACACATACACAGTTAACTTGTCTGCTTGGTTTAGACTTTCAGAGCAAGATGCGATTAAACTATTGTAGCCATTACATAATAATTCCCTAATTAACCACCAAAACACTAGCTTGACACTTCGACAGCTTCGCAATTGCACAATGGATAAACTAGAACTCCCTTTATTTCATTGTTTGGTCAGATACCAAGCAAAGAAGGATCTCAAAAGTAAAACCAACAAACATGCACCCAATGCAGGTAGAGGTTAACCCAATTCAGTCTCCGGGCTATCCTCCCTGTATTCTTTCAACTTGATCTCTGTATTCTTTCAACTTGATCTCTTCCCTGCTAGGACCATCTTCAGCAGCATCTCCAAGAGCTCAGTTCCAAGGCTCTCTGCCTGTCAATAATGGTAGTACAAGCAAATGTTCGTGAAACTGAATGGTGAACTTTCAGAGCAAAAGTTCTGTGGAAGCTTGTCTACAGAGTGATAGATGCATTAGGATTATCTCATCTCAGTGTACTCACCATCTAAGAGTGCCTTGCACAGTTCTTCCTTGGTCACATTGAGTGCCCTTAGTATTATCGCAATGTTTTTTGATTTCTTCAGGTCGAGGACCTTGTTCCCCTGGCTGCAGAAACTCGAATTTGTCCCCTTGGTTCCGGCAACAAGAACAGACTTTGAACATGACGGCAAGTTCATCCGTGTCTGCAACTGGCTGGGCAAGTTCATCGGCCTGAGCTCCGGCAAGCTGATGCTGGAGACGGTGGCCATCGAGCCCCGGCCATGCTGGTCATCGATCCGCCGCCGGTGAGGGAGGGACGCCCCCCATGGCCACCGTGCTCGCGGCCTGGTGGGTCGGGGAGGGCAGAGCCGTGTCGGGAGGCGGCGGCACACAATATCGCTAGCGGGGATCCCGCTGGATCCGCCACCGATGGGGGAGGGGCGACGCGCCATCGCCGCTGCTCCGTGGTGGTGGGTGGGTGGGTGGGGGGCAGTGCCGGCGGCGGTGGCCGTCGATCCCACCGCGGACGGACACGACCTCGACGTCGTTGCAGGAACAAGGGCGATTGGGCGAACGAATGGCAGGGTGGTGGCCCGGTCTCCTTCCATCGGGCGGTGGCGGAGCCGCCGCCGCCGGGCGTTGGCGGAGAAGAGGAACAGTAGAGGAATTTTGTAAAAAAAAATAATAATAACAAGAACTATACTAAACGTATCATAATCTCAAAACTATACTACTCAACACATAATTATGAAGTTACCGTTTTACCCTTAATCAAAAAAATAATTACGAGAATGCAATTAACGCCTAGTCTTAATCCCCAAATTTACGGAGGAAACGAGAGGAAATTTTTTCCCCATGGCCCACCACCATAGACACATCATTTTCCTCCCGTTTCCTCCACCCCATTTCCTCCTGTTTCCTCATGCCTTCGTTGTCGCCGGATCGATCGCTCTCGTTCGATGTGAGCCATCGAATATTTCCCCAATTATTGTAAAAATTTCCTAATAAAATATCTACCATTATTATTAAAAAACAAAAGTTTAATATAATTTACTAACATTGCTTCTAAATTACACAATTTTGTAATTATCAAGATAATTAAAAGAATGCTGAAACTTTGTATTTACATAGTAAATACTCATAGCTATTATAACAAAATATAATTTAAAATACATCCCTAATGATTTTATAAATTATCCACATTTGTAATCTCGAGAGATAATGCAGTGTCCTAAGTTTGCATTCACCTAATCATATAGACAATTGTGCGATAGATATCTGTATCGATAATATGATGCATTACCTCTATATCTTTATCTACCTCAACCATTATAAAAATAATCTCTCGATATTGTGTGATGTGTAAGGACTAAGATAAATATTTATGTTAGTAACTAATGAAGCATGGAAAAAAATGTTTACATTTCAATCGCATTACAATAACATTAGCAACCCACTTTGATTTATATGAATATTCCATGATATTTAATAGTATAGTTTATTATTTTAATGTGTTTACATTTTTTGATTGAAATATTTTGCCATAAAAATATTAGTAATTTCATTTTGAACAACCTATGATGTGTAAAATAATACTACACCTATAATTATGTAATATAACAAATTTAACATGTTCTTGGGTGCATGCTGAGTTTCATTTTAACATGTTCAAAACAATACTACTAGGACAAAGATTTTTTTAATAAGAATTCATTTTTAAAGAAAATGTAAAGAACATTAGAATTTTACTTATCGTGTGAAAAAACACAACATCTCAATTAAAAGTTAAAAACCTAAACAATAGATTTATAAAGTCACATAAAGGATACAACAAGTCTAGAAGAGTTTATATAATATATCTTAACATTAGGTTTCAATTACATACATATCACTTCAAAAAAAGATAAATACTATGAATTCTAACTAAAGATCCCAAATGGAGTCACATGTTATTCTTGACAAAACCCAAAGGAAAATAAAAATATCTTAGAAATTCTCTAACAAATCAGCAATATTTGACCATTAGTTCGCTATAATCTTATAACCATTGATAATAATAGTTGTTGGATCAATTCTATTTTCTAAGTAATTATCCAGCTCTGCTATTGTTTAAACATATAAAGTTACATGTGACTCTATATTTATATACTACCCACCTATGCCATTAAAAATATGATGCCATGTAGACCTAAATTGCATCTAATTATATATGTACTCCTACTATAATTGATAATTAACATAGCTCAATTTTTATCTTATTATTAGAAAAAATAAACACACCCACAAATCTACATCTAAATTAGTCCCTGTTTCTTTATTAACAATGTAAGATTAGATTAAAGCCCTATTTGTTCAATAACTTTTTAGTCTCTGTGACTAAAACAAGTCCCCGAAAACCAAACATGAACGAATTTTTTTTTCTCTATTAGTCCCTAAAAGTATATGTTGGAGAAACTTTTTAAAAAGTCCCGGGAACTAAAAAGTCCTAGGACTTTTGAACCAAACATCCCCTAAAGTGAACAACCGTCCGCACCTGCATGCATGAGCAATAAATATATATATATGTTTTTCTTCATCACATTTTTTTTTCAATAATTTCTAATTTAGTAATGTACTAATAAATTATTTAAAACCATATTAGTAACCATGTCATATAATTTGTTTAGGTTGTAGTTTTACATAAATTTATACATTTGAAATCAATTTTTTTACATGTCTATATTGATAATATAACCATATCTGCACATATAATTTTTTGATTAAAAAGGTTCAATCGTCTTGACAATTGTGGAATACGACCGGTGGTTATATTTTTTTTTGTCCCTTTGAGAAAAACTTTAGAGTAAAAACTTGATCATTATTGGGATTAGGTATTTAAATTCTCCTAAGGTTAGTATTATGACCCTCATATGAGATATAACTTTAAGCTCTATGACATGGAGACATGCAAATTTTAAATGATGTCAAATGCTTTTAAGAAATCTACTCAATGACCGAAAAATCCTTATTTTTGGAAAGTTCCAAAACAATTGTTAATAAAATATGTAATAAATACTAGAGTTTCAACTTAACATGTGGAGAGAAAAATTTTATAATAGCCAACAAGATTTTTTTTTTTTTGAAAAACAAAATTCAAATTCATGATGTCATTAGATCTGTGATGAAACAAGACCCACTATAATTAATTTTATGGTTTCAAACTAATTGCATATTTCAAATGTCACGCATAAGAAAAATATTCACATTGATGAAAAATACATATAGATTTGTCCCTTCAAAAAACATAATAAAAAAAGTTTACCATAACTAGATATTGATTACATACTTTGTATTATGCCAATTGTGTTAGAAAAATAAACAAATGAAAAATGTGTTAGAAAATCATCAAAGGAAAAAATATGTAATTTAACATAAGTAATGTTTTATCAATCAGATGTATTTAGCAACAATTAATGCATGTGTTCTAAAATTCTAACCCGTGCGCGAGCACGGGTTGATAGACTAGTTGAAACAAATGCTCAGGTGATCAAATGCAATTTTAACGCATGCATGGAGTATTAAATTTAGATAAATAAAAAACTAATTGTGCAGTTTGGCTGAAAATTATGAGGACGAATCTTTTGATCCTATTTAGTCCATAATGAGACAATAATTAACAAATACAAACGAAAAGTATTACAGTGATCGCGAACCCAATATATTTCACCAACTAAACACCCACAAACAACAACAAAGAAAAAGGATGACGTATTGATTGCTACTTGTTGATTGCGAATTTGTAATTGTTGATTACGGCCTGTACAGTTGTTACGTATATTCAAATTTAGAAAACAAAAATCATATTCCACTCGATTATTACAATAATCCGTGAACACATTATTATTGAAACAAATGCTCAGGTGATCAAATGCAATTTTAAGAAGGCGCATAATGGATCATTTGCATGTAAACAACACATTCTTGAAGCTAGAGCAGAGCCATGTGCCAAACAGTACCACCCGCTCCACAAACTCCACGGCGGAGCTGCTCCATGGTGGAGTCCATGGAGCGCGAGCTGAAAAACAGGAGCGGAGCACCGCCAAATCTGTCATGACCTGCATCGGAAGGGTCACCCGCCGCCGTTTAGGGTCCAGGCACAAGCGCGTGCGGCTTGAGTGGCGGCCGCCGCCGCCGCCCACCGTGATCTCGTCATCTGCTTCACCATTAAGTAATGGTTATTTAGGAAATCAAATTGGAAATCAAATCAGATTTCTTTAGATGCAAGTCTTCCCGGACTATAAATACGAGAGACTTGTAATCAGTTGAATCAAGCGAAAAATTAAAGGGGTAGCTCCCCAAACAGCTTTTAGCTCTCCTCTCTCGCTCTCCCACCCTACCAGCGCGCCGCCCGCCGACCTCGCCACCGCACGCCTGCCGCTGCGCCGCCGCCCGCCCGTGCCGCGACGCACCGCGCGCCGCCATTGTTCCCCATCGTCGCTCGGAGTTGCCAGACGTCAACATCGGCGTCTCCTACCGCCGTTCATCGTTAGCCTCGTCATCTACACCCTCACGCCGCCAATCATCGCCACCCATCGCCATCAAGCCGGTCGCCGCTCTCCAACGCCGCCGCCGCCCTCGCCCCCTACCGCCGGCGCGCGTCATCTCCCTCGCACGCACTCCCCAAAGAGCGGGCCGCAGCCGCCAAGGCGCTGCCCTTTTTGTCACCAGCGCCGCCGTCCCAGCCTCGTCGCCAACGTGTCACTTCCGCCCAAATTGATCCGGCCCCGGACGGCTGGTTTCCGGAGACTAGGACGATTCCCACCACGGATGGCTTCCGACCAACTACCACCTAGCGTGGGACAATCGCGTTCATGGAGAAGCTCCAAACCATCTTCGGCGACTACGGCGGAAAGCTAGACGGCCTGAGGAGCAGCGGCCGCGGCGCGGCCAGCCGCCACGGCCAACGACAACGCCGCCCACCACATCCACGACGAATCGGCCGCCGCGACGGCAAGAACACCGCAGACGCGGTCTTGGCGCCCGACCTACGCCCCGACGTTATCTCGCCATCGACGACGCCCCTTCCACGGGTGCCACCAACGACAACGGTGCTCCCATCGGTGCCGCCAACATCGTCCCTCCACGTTCACCGATGCTACGACGCACGGACATGCCTACCCCGAGGATGCCCCTGCTATCATGGTCCAGGCGGTCGAACAGAGGCCACCACCGATGTCCACCGGCCGCTCGACGAAAAGCCTACCCAACTAGGACAACATCATGAGACTCCAAAGAACGGTCCGGATAAGTTCCGACACACCAACAATGTCATCTTTGACATCGAAACATCGAACGTCAACGTCACTATGGGCGACAAGACGACATCACCTGACGTCGACATCGACGTCGCTAGCGTCGACATCGACATCCTGGACGACACCGGCACCAAGGACACCAACGGCAACGACGCCCCTCCCAAGGGCGCCACCTTCGACCATGACGTCCTTGACATCGCCATGCCTACCATCGACGACAATGACATCGCCCACACGGGCGCCGCCAAAGGAGGGTACAATGAGACCTCCCTGAGCGCCAACAACATCGACGACGACGACGCTACCATGGGCGCCATGATCGTGAACGACGTCCTCAAGGACGCCAACAAGCAGATGATGACCCTCCCATTGGCGCCAACGACGTCACCCCCGACGTCCTCGTCATCACCATGCTGACCACCGACAACATCGACTCCAAGGACAACAACTTCAAAACCAGCATCCTGAACATCAAGGACGACATCCCGGACACCTATGCCAACGTCGAGGCAAACGCCGATGCCCCCCGGGGCGCGCCGCCAACGGTGATGACGCCCCTCCAATGGGCGCCACTGCCGACTCTCTCAGAGCCACGACACCAGCTCCTGCATCCCCGCCCCCACCTGCAGCTGCCAATGTCAACACTGGCAACCAGGATGTCCCCCCCATGGGCGCTGCTATAGATGACATTGTTGGTGTGTGCCTCCGACGTCATCTCTGCCATCGACGACGCCCCTTCCACGGGCGCCACCGACGACAATGGTGCTCCCACGAGCGCCGCCGACATTGTCCCCTCCACGTTCACCGATGGTATAAGCAACGGACACGCCTACCCTGAGGATGCCCCCTCTATTGTGGTCCGTGATCAAACCGAGCGGGAGGCCACCACCGTCGTCCGCCAGCTGCTCGACGAAAAGCCTACCCAACTAGGCCAACGTCTTGAGACTCCAAGAACGGTCCGTATAAGTTCCGACAACACCAACAATGTCATCTCTGACATCAAGAACATCGAGAACGCCAACGTCACTATGGGCGACAAGACGACATCACCTGACGTCGACATCGACGTCGCTAGCGTCGACATCCTGGACGACACCGGCGCCAAGGACATCAACGGCAACGACGCCCCTCCCAAGGGCACCACCATCGACCACGACGTCCTCGACATCGCCATGCCTACCATCAACGACAATGACGTCGCCCACACGGGCGTCGCCACAGGAGGGTTCTATCGCAGAAGCAAAGCTTTGGGAGGTGTCAGACTTCACATCAAAGTACTATGGTGACAATCTTCCGAGCTCGCATTATCCACCCCCTCGTTACAATGCTGAAGAAAATCAATCAACACTCAGCCTTTTCCAAGGACAACTAGGAATGGCAAGTGGTTCGACCATAAAGATCTTGACACCTAAAAGAGTGGTGCAAGAGGCATGATATATATACTTACTGTTGGCGGTCACTATCATACATCTTATACCGCCAACTTAGCTCTAATTAAGAGAGATGGAACACACTTATGTCAAATATACGGTTACTACTCACCTAGTTCCACTTGTATTCGAGAATAATTGTTTTGCGGAACAAACATAGAAACAAAGTGAGAGTACGCCAAATAAAGAGTAAAGTGCAAACTCGTGAAATGCGCTTTGACCAAGGGGAACGTGGCGGGCCGGCCGAAGCAAAACGGACCAAAACACCGAAAGGGGATCTACACCGGGCCACCAGCCCACACGAAGGATGGGCGCGGGGTGGCCAAACTGGGGCCGACCGCCGCAAAAGTGCGGCGGCTACCGCAGCCGCGCCGTGCCCGATCCCGCCGCGCCTTGTCTCCGTGTCCGAAGTTTGAGGAGCCGAGGCGGTGCATGGCGGTGCTTTTCGGATTTGGCGCCAAAACTCCCGCCAAAAAACCACTTTCATTCTCCTATAAATAAGAGGCCACACCCCCTTCCAAACACACAACACACACCCTTGAGCACTTCACTCACTTTCTTTAGTCCTAGTTGTAGTTTTGAGCAAGGTTGAGCTTCAAGGAGGGCTTGTCTCCTTGGAAGGATCTTTTGGTAATATTAATATTATTATGGAGTTCCTTTCAATATTCAAGTCTTTATATTCATATTGCAATGCGTTCGAACTAGAGTATAGTTACCCTCATGTTATCTTATTAATGTGTGAACTATGATCTAGTTGACATATTAGTAGATAGAACTTGGCTAATTATAGAATTAACCGTCATGTGTCGACTCGCTAGAGAGTGGTCGGTTTATGTAGATTATGATGGTTTGGTGTACCTTCGGGTTTACCTTTATCCTTGCTTGTCGATCCGTAGGGTCGGTGTCCTGGGATTTAGGTAGTTTTTATATATACGTGGGACGTGGCGTCCGTGTCTATAGTAATCATCGAAATGCTCGGCATCCCACGGTAGTGAGGTAGGGGCGTGGTGACAGCCCTGTTCCGCCCATCGTTTTTCCTCCACGTTCGGATGTTGAGTTGGAGTTAAAAAAAGTGTCCATCGGCAGCGCACTAGCTGCGGGCATCTCCTCATCATATGATCGTAATCCCATCATGATTTAGCCTCCTCACATGTTAAACTAGAGTTCACCCATGTGCAATATTTAGAACCACCTTCTCATTGTAGATTCTCTTTTATCCTTTTCTCTCCCTAGTGGTGTAGTAGCTTATGTGTGTTTGTTACTATCCCGAATATCTATTCTTACCCCCTGCAATTGACTAATGGTTATTCATAAATACATTGTGGATCATCATCATCATTATGCTAGCTAACCACACAAGCCCCTGCCTTCCCTTGGGAAAATATAAATCACGATACCCGAATACCACCGGTGAAATGCTACAATGATAGATCCGTGCGCTAAAGTATGGATTGACTAAAGTAAACACATGAATCCATCTATCATCCGATATCTCTTAACGTGGTCTCGAGAATATTATTTATTCTTAGAGATTGCACTATGAAGTGCCAACAAGCATTTTTAAGTGCCGTTACTCGGAAATGGGTTATTATCTATTTCTAGTAATGTCGTTAAGAAATATCAACAGAGCACCCAACACACCATTGGAAGGGAAGCCCTTGTGGCGTAGGATGCGAATGGGGCTTTGCCAATTAACACAGTCAAATGCTTTGTGGAAATCCGGTTTCAAGATGATGGTTGGGGCTTGTCTCCGGTGGCAGCAGATGAAGGAGCTCTGCGCATATGCGAAACTTTCGAAATGCAGCGCCAAAGGACAAAACCAACAGTCACGCCCGACAAGGCGGAGGTATCAACGGCCGGAGCCTAGGTTAATGAGGACCTTGGACAAGCATTTAATAATGAAGTGATGACTGTTGATATGTTCATTTTTTTCTTTCAACAATGATTGGCAAATCGGAAGGTCCCATGTTTTAGATTGTTTGCCATTTTGTTTGGCCATTGATGACTAAGGATGGCAATGGGTCCCACGGTCCACAACCCGCCATGTCAGCCCACGTGGCACCTAGGGGCCCACAAGTCGGTAAGCTAATCCACACGAGCTAGGTACGCTATATTAAATGTTAAGTGCAATCTCTGATGATGTACACAGGACTTTATAAGTATACTTTCCCATGATAGAAAAATTCCCAAAAAATTTGTAAATTCATTATTTGATTTATAGAATTTTATCATGTAATTAGTTCCAATTTTATTACATGATAAAATTATATTATAATATTACCCTAATGATTTAATTAGGGATTAATATTATAAAATCTATATCTCATGCATACTAACTCCGTTTAAGCGTGAAACGACTTCCATAATTCATCTAAAATCTAGCTCTATGCATCTAACCCATTGCCACCATAATTGTCTATGTTTATTTTGTGTGCTATAGTTCGAGCTAGGTTTATCGCCCGATCGCAAGTAGCTTTCGACGACCGTTTAGGAGCTTCCCGTCCGAGGAAAGCTAGAGACGTTCGACGCCATGCCGATTCGTAAGAACCTCCCGGCAAGTCCTTACCCCCTAATCATGATCTTAAGTATGTGATGCTAATGATAATGATAATCGGACTAGTATGTAGTGGTATGAGCCCGATAATGTAGCTGTGGAGCTAAGCCGCATGACGTAATCGTCCACGTTGTCTACGCTCATACGTTGTAATTAAGAGTAACATGAGATCGCCTAATGAACCCTAACCAACAAAAGAGGTGGGTGATAGTAGTTCATAGTGAGATGGATTACTATGGGAATCGCTGTGTGAAATTCCTGCGGAGAGATACTTGCCTCCCTAAGGACCGGTTCATAGACCTTCTACCTAGTGTAATATTTCGTACAGCCACACGCCGGGATGGGGCGGCTTGATTCCACACCCCGTTGGGTTGAGGTATAGCTTCGATCCAAGGTGGCTGGCGTAGGCAAACGACCTATCAGGAGCAGACATGGGGAGAGTGGCCCCATGGTCCGGTTGGCGTGATTTATGATTAATGATTGTGAGTATGATGTTTGACAATATAGGTTGGGTAATAAGGTATTACCTATAAAGTCGTGGGTGATTTGGTATCACCATATTGTCTAGGATGATGCGTCATCCTTCCAACCCCTGAGAAGTCGTGGTGAGGATTATACCAACATACCTAGGGTGACGGCCCAAGCGGTACGGGATCTCGTTAGGCTGTCGAACCATAGGCCATGGTGTAGACAATGCCTATCGTGTGGGAAATTTGTACAACCTCTACGAGTTAATTAAATCTATTCGAACAGCCACGTCCTTGGAATGGGCAAGTGCTAGGCCTGAACATCTATGATTAGATATACATTAATGATGACTAACCCGTGGTGCCATGACAGTGATGATATGACATAACCCGGAACTAGCGAGCAGCGATTTTAGAGACTCTGCTGGGGCCCAAAACCTTAATAATTGCATCCACCTAGTTTGTAGTTGCTTTGAGTATGTTTGTACTCACCTCTCTATTTTTACGTATATCGGCACATGTGAAGGTAAGATCGACGACAAGGTAGAGGACCAACGTATCGTAGGAGTTCGCGAAGTGTTTGCTTAGGAGAAGGGCGTTGAAGCCCGAAATTCATCCATGCACAAGTCCGCTTTTGTGGAGTATGGGGCGTGTCATAGTTATTCCGCCGCTTCTCGGTT
Organism: Hyparrhenia diplandra; assembly: GCA_015847255.1. Lineage (NCBI taxonomy): Eukaryota > Viridiplantae > Streptophyta > Magnoliopsida > Poales > Poaceae > Hyparrhenia > Hyparrhenia diplandra. The sequence goes on along the minus strand of JADLZK010006155.1, from coordinate 79,045 downwards.
GGCCAACTCGATATCGTAACCCGACTAGTGACTCTTCGCCGCCACCGTAAGCCCTTTCTATCCTATATTTCTGCAGCTCGGTTTACTAATATTTCTGTTTACCATTATCTGTTACTAATAGACGTGTTTGTGGCGTGATCCTGGTGCAAACACGTGTGATTAACAACCCATTAAAAGTGGGGCGTGACGGTTGGGATGTTTTGCGAAGGTATTGCCACATGGTAGACTACCTATCCCAAACAATGATGATTACAACTTTAATGCACACACATATGAGGGAGAGTTCTTCCAAGAAGAAGGGCTACAAGGTAAATTTGTGGTAGAAATAACCGAGCCAAACGAAGTGGAAGTAGACAATCCAAGTGTTGTTGATGAGGAGGATGAGGAGGTTCGAGATGCAAAGGACTTATAATTGCTTGATCGATTACTTGAGGACAATAGTGATCATGAGGATCCTCCTCCCATGGATCCCGCCAATCTTCATATTTTGGGAGAAATAGACATGGATGGTAGTGATCATGAGGATGATGAGGATTATGGTCCGATAGTGCTTGAAATCGTGACAAAGATGAGGATTATTTCTAATACATGTAATACTATGCATCTCTTATAATAATTATATTCTATATATTTTTCATCTCTAAATAATTGTGTTGTGTTTATTTTGAATTTTTACTAATGATCTCCATCTAATTGCGAGGTGATTCGGATAGTGCCTCCTTCAAAGCTCTTAAAGAAATTGGGTCGAAAATTCAAGAAGCTTCGGGAGATAGCGGCACCGCCACACCCACGACCACAAGGTCGAGGCAAGGGCAAGGGTAAGAGTCGTCCCTTCCGCCACCACCACCACCAGCGCTACCACCGGAGGAGGAGGAGGAGGAGGGACATCGACCTCTCGGCTTTGCTGCAAACTGCGGCAACGGGAAGACGAGGGGCGAGGGGCCGAGGATGAGGGCGAGAAGGAGGGTGATGGGTGTTGACACCTGTTATAGCATAATATTACTAGTCAACTAAACATGAAATAAGGGCATAAAATGAATATCAACATAAGTCTAGGGGCTTTACTAACATAATTCCATGAGCTTTGGTTATTTATATCTTTTCGAGGATTAAATAGATAAAAGCATATAAAACGGTGAGAAACCTAAGAGTTTGCATCCCATACGATGACAAGACTCGACCGTGAGGCAACTCAATCCAAAAAGCGGACTCAAACATTCTAGAAGACACCTGAAGACACCAGGAGGAAGGAGATTTCACTGTGCCACAAAGTCCTAGCGGTCGCCGGCATGATTCTGGCGGTTCTTTGGGCCGTCCCATCGGTCGACCTCGATTTCTATGGCGGTTTACCACCCGACAATGAGGTTGTATCTATACCGTTGTTCAAGGTCGGTTTGATCCAATGGTCATCGTTCATCGCCAAGGCCTATATAAGTAGACCCCCTACCCCAGGGTTAAACCCTAATTCATTATTCAACTCAATACTCAACAGGCTGAGGCTTGACCTCTCCTCTCTAGTTCCAATCTAGATTAAAACACCATGAAGAACTAGAAGCCTTAGAGTGAGTTGAAGAGCAAAGCATCAAGTTGAGAGATTAGATCTGTAGTACCCCAAGAGAGTGACTAGATCTAGTCTTGAGAGCTAAAGAGTGGGTGGAGGAGAAGGGGAAGCACCGGACCTGTTGGTGACTCCTCTATGCTTGTACCTCTGGGATCAAAGGCCTTGTGGCACCTGATCCTGAGACTTCTATAGTGGATCAACTTCTTGTTTGAGTAAGTAATTGTGTTCTTATTATTCTTATTGTTCACAACTCTTATTTGAGTACTTTAATCTGTAGGACGCTATAGATTAGGGGGGTAGCTTAGGTTTAGGCTTGGTGCTTAGACCAAGGTTGCTTGTGAATGCACCCTACCTTCCGGAGCGTGGTAGTTCGTGGTAGTGCCAGTACCATTGATTCCTTTGGAGTCCACATCCCGTTGGATAGGCCAAGAAGGACCCGTTCTTTGGAGGATTGCATGTTTTAGATCCATGTTTTCCTTTGAGTATGTCCCCTTAAGACAATATCAACATCGCTTACAAGGATAAGAACTAGACAACCATAGGAATCTTGTTACCTCTTTATCCTCTCAAGTCCTTAATTCTTTGCTTTCGGGGGATTAGTTATATGCCTCGGTTATCTTCACATCATTCTCCCCGTGGATTCGATTTTTAAAACCCTCTCCCCGGTGAAGTGCTCACCGGTATCCGTTAAACTTGCGGATTATACAAACTATAAATATTTACGTAGGCTTATCAAATACCAACAATGAGGGAGGAGGAGTGGGGAGGGAGTGCGGGAGGGTTCGTCTTCCTCTACTCCGGTGTCTACTTGCGAGGTCCCTCCACACTTCCACTCGTTATTCCTCCGCACCAACGTCCGACCATTATGACGAAACCTCCAAGGTAATTTATTTTACATTTTGGCACTAATTTCTCATTTGTTAGGTTGAAAATCACAATAGGAACTAATATTTATTCATTTTCTCTTGGGTAGGTCTTTTGTTGTTATTGCTAACTCGATGAAAGGCCACCTTCCTAATGGCATTCTTGGTATTTTGGCTAGGAAGAACTACCCTGGCGAACTTATCGTTGCGGGACAAATGCGATCTGTCACATCATTTCACCCGTACCTCAATTTCCGCGTATAATTATGATGTGAGTGGCGGCAGACTTTTGGCAACAAGGGAGCGTGTGATAAAAGAGTTGTGGGTAAGTCTATGTCGCACTTCTGATGAACAAATACAACCCATGAATTTCATAATTTTTGCAAAAATGACTAAATGCATTGCTTCTCTATGCAGGATTTCTTCAATTGCCGGCCGGGATATGAAGCTCTGGCAAATAATGTGGCGACAGCTGCCTATTTCAAATTGGTGACAGACAAGTGGTACGAGGCACGCCTCTTGGCCCGAGGCTCAACAAGGAGGAAATCCGTCAGAAGAATTTGACCATAGAACAATACATGCTGGTAAATAATGAACGTTCATACTAAGTTTAAGTATGCTTAATTTGATATTCTAATATGTTTTCTACTTGGTGTCCTGTAGATGATCCTGTGGTGGTGCTTGACCCATACGCGGTCCTGGGAGATGCAGGTAGAGAAGTGGGTCGATAAAGATTGGGAGAAGATCCACAACGACCACCGGGAGCGGCATGCCATGATGCCAGGTGTACCACACCATCAAGGCAACCTTAGTCTCACGGCCTACGCAGTAAGATATGTAAGTCTTATCCAATTCTTATTTTCTAATGCGCATCTTTAATACTTTAACCATCCTACTTTTTTTTATGACACAGGAGTAGGCACATGGCGTGCCACCGAGCACGCTCGAGGCCTTTGCTTGCTCCCACATGTGCAAGGTGAAGGATCCCGTGGTTATCCACAACCTTGAGGCTCCGCCTGATGCCTACACCAACTCGACCGCCTACACCCTCCTCACTTAGTACAGAGAAACAACGAGGGTGGTCTTGGGGAAGGCTTTGATCCTCGGCCACGATAATGATGGAAACATCGTCATGATGGCCGGAGGAGGGAAGAAGAACGGGCGGTACTGGATGGGCGACAACGTCATCAACCCGGCCACCACTTCACATCTCTATGACCTCCGATCAAAGAGCAAAAGCTCGGGGGGGGGGCGGCCATACGCGAGCGCGCAACCACTTACCGGGGCTACGATGTCCCGACTCGAGGTAATTTATTTATTTTTATTCAAGGTTGATTCATCTTTACATTACTGTTTCCCTAGGATCTAACTTTGTGTTGAAATAGGCCTAGATAGAGGAACATAAGAGGCTCAGGGAGGAGGTTGAGGCGAGTGAGCGGGTGAGGGCTCGGGACGGACGGGGACAAAACTTGGAAGCTCTCTAGCGTCGTCGCGTGTTGGAGGCAAGGTTGGTGAAGAGCCGCCATAGAGATGCCCTTCGGCTCCACCGCCGGTCTTCCCTCCACCGCTCGTCTTCGGTCCACCGCCGACCTTCCCTCCACTAAATGGAAGCTCTCTGTGAGTTTGTCTACCTTACCTCCAAATATGCATATACAAATGTGAATGAAAATGATGCGGAGTTTCGAATGCACCATGAGATGTGAATAAGGATATGTGGTTGTCGGCCATCGAGCCGTTGTTTTGTTGTAGGTTTTGGAAACCCCTCCGTGCGGGGGAGGTGCTGCTGAAATTTCTAACAATTTATCTTCCTTTTTTTTTTTCAAGTCAATAGAATCTACCTTGAATTTTGTCTCACAAATACAATATCTTTGCCTACGTGCGGGATCAATCTCATGCCTCGAACCCATCTCGAACCCATCTCGAACCCTTGGGACCGAGGTTGCGAGCAACAGGCGATGGGGGCGTTGGTACTGAAGTTGTGATGATTTAGGTGATGAACTTGTTACTTGAACTCTGGAAGTCTTTGTGATGGTTGAACTTGTGAACTTTTGACTCATTGGATTTTATGTAATATATGTGCTATTTGTGGAATATTGTGCTATATATGTGATATATATGCAATTTGTGATATATATGTGTTGTATATGCAATATATATGTGGCAATTATGTGCTGGAATAAAAAAAAATTCTTTGCCATGAGCATATACCCGGCCCACGGCAAATTGACCACAACTTTGCCGTGAGCGGGCCCAATGCTCACGGCAAAGATAGATTCTTTCCGTGAGCCACGCCGTTAGGGCTCATGGGAAAGGCCGCGGGCGGCGTTTAGGAGGGGCCTTTCCGTGAGCCTTAATGGGGTGTCTCACGGAAAGAAAGGCTCACGCCCTCACCCTAACACCCCCCTCCTCCCCCGTTAGCGCTTTCCGTGAGCCGGGGGGTACACGGGAAAGGCTAAGTCGTGAGCCCCTCGTGCGGCTCATGGGAAAGACTCTTTGCCGAACCCCCGTTGGATGTAAAGGATCACTAATCACAGCATACAAGTCAAGAATGGTTAACCTAGAACAAAGAACGCGCAAGAACACGAGATCGATCGGCTGAACCGCCGAGGTCGCCCGAGAGCGTGCCCCTTTTCACTTCTCACAAATAACCGATGCTTACAAGTGATTACAAGCGCTAACTGCGCCACAACACATCCACACTACTTATACCCAAGTAGGTTACAACAATTTTCAAATTTAAACACTCACACTCAAACGGCTAGATACAAGGAAACCGCCTCGACATGTCCACGCCACGCTCACCGCGTTACGACGCGCTGACCGTTCCGGCTCCTCGCTGCCACCTAGGTTCAAACCGTCTTCTCACGTGCTTTGCCGGCTCAAGATGGACATTGAACACACACCTGCAAAGAAGCTTAACCCAACAATCTCCCCTTAAGCTTGATGCACCTCAAGCCTTCGGACTCAAGCAAATGATTCATGACACCAAGCATCACTTGCATTCGGTGGCTTTGTCGAGTATCGCCTTCTACTACGTGGTGCTCACCCTCTTTCTTTGCAATCTGCTTCCTTTCGACACATTCCCTTATGAAATGATATTTTTATCTCAATGTGCTTACTCTTTCCATGGAAAACTGGATTCTTCATTAGAGCAATTGCGGGGGTTGTTATCAACAAACAATGTCACCATCTTTGGAGCACTTGTCGTGAGCTCTCCCCAGAGCTTCTAAGCCAAACTGCTTGTCTTGCTGCCATTGTAGCAGCCATGAACTTAGCCTCATAGGAGGAGATAGCTACTTGTCTTCTCCTTCCGAGAATTCCACTAATCAAGCTTTCATTCGGGTAAAATGCCATACTGCGGTGCTTCTCCCTCCCACCGGTCTCCACCATGGTCACTTTGTCGAATAACCAACAATTTGTTCTTCTTTTCCTCCTTGAGTATACACCAACCCAAGGTCCACAGTCCCCTTCAGATATCTCATAATAACTGTTTGGCCCTTGTTGATGCTTCTTTGTAGGCTTCTCCATGAACCTGCTTGCCACACCTACTGAGTATGACAGATCTGGCCTAGTGTGTAACAGATATCTCAGACACCCTATGGCTCTTCTATACTCAGTTGCATCAACCCTCATCCCCTCTTTATCAGCATCCAGCTTCATACCAGGATCCATTGGAATTTTGGCTGGATTACAATCCTCCAAACCAAACTGATTGAGCACTTTCTTAGCATAGCTTGACTGCTTGATTGTGACACAATCCTTCTGCTGATCCACTTCAATTCCTAGATAGAATGACAGCAGCCCCAGATCACTCATATCAAACTCTGATGTCATCTGTTTCTTGAAATTTTCAATTTCAGTAGAATCTTCTCCTGTCACAATTGAGTCATCAACATACACTCCAACCACTACAGTCTTCCTCCCAACTCCCCTTGTGTACACTGCTGGTTCACTTGGACACTTGCTAAACTGCAACTTCTTCAAGCTTCTGTCCAACTTGACATTCTAGGCCCTTCGAGCCTGTCTCAAGCCATATAATGCCTTACTCAGCTTCAACACTTTATTTTCTTTGCCTTTCTCCACAAAGCCCTCTGGCTTTCAACATAGACCTCTTCCTCCAATTCTCCATTGAGGAAGGCTGACTTTATCAAGATGGTGTACTTCCCACCCCTTATTTCTTTGCCATGGCTAGTATCAACCTGATGGTATCCAATCGGCCCTTGGTGCAAATACCTCTTCAAAGTCAATTCCTGTCTCTGAACATACCCCTTGGCAACCAGTCTTGCTTTGTGTTTTGTTACCACTCCATCTGAATTTTTTCTTCAATTTATAGACCCACTTAAGCCCTATGGGTTTCTGGTTAGGTGGCAAGTCAGACAACTCCCAAGTGTTGTTCTTCTTGATAGAGCCGAATCTCACTCTTCATAGCATCCATCCAGTTCTGATCAGTAGCTGCATCGGTAAAGCTTGTTGGCTCTTCCATGACTATCAACGGTGCTTCCATCTCCACTTCTGTGTTTGGTTGCACCTGTTCAGAGTCTTGATACACCTCTTCTAGATCTCTGAACCTCAATGGTGGCTCATCATAATCATCACTATCAAAAGTTTCACCACCATTCTGCAACCACTTTGCACCGAGCGTCGATCTTGATTTGTCCAAATTTTCAGTTTCTCCACCTGTTGTCGGATTTTCGTCAGACATCTCCTGATCTCCCCGCATTGCTGCTCTGAGTCGGTTCCTGTCCACCTCAACATTGCTACTCGGCTAGGTGCCTGTCCTGTATTCTCATCTCCTTGAGCCCCTTGTGAGTTAACACCACTCACTGCATGTCCAAAAACACCAGAAGGAAATTCACCATCTCCTGCTTCCCTGTTTTCAGAAAATTCCATTATTTCTGCATTTTCCCAGTTCCACTTAACTGACTCCTCGAAAACAACATCTCTGCTAACCACAATCTTGTTGCTTCGTGGATCATACATCCTATGTGCCTTGCTCCCCTCCTCTATGCCAAAATACACCATTGGCATGCTTCTGTCCTCAAGCTTCTTCAAATGTGGCTTAACACACTTGACATGTCCCTTGCATCCAAACACTCTCAGGTGACTCAGATTTGGTCTCCTACCATTCCATGCCTCATATGGAGTCCTGTAACCCATGGCCTTGGTAGGCAGTCTGTTCATCAAGTACACAGAATGCCTCACTGCTTCTGCCCAAAACCTGCCTGGTATCTCCATACTTTTGAGTAAAGCTCTTGTCATTTCCATCACACTCCTGTTTTTCCTCTCCACCACTCCATTTTGCTGTGGTGTGTATGGAGCTGTGAACTGGTGCTTGATCCCAGCAGCATCCCACAGATGCCCTGGAATGACTTGGCAAGAAACTCACCACCCCCTGTCGACCTGAGTATCTTGATCGGGTTTCTGAACTGTTCTCCACATCTGCCTTGTATCTCACAAAGGCTTCAGTTTGCTTTGATCTTTTGACTTCAACATATACACTTGAGTCCATCTTGAGCAATCATCTACACACAACATGAAGTATTTGTTCCCTCCTGCTGTTGGTGGGTTTATGGGCCCACACAAATCTATATGAACCAATTGCAATGGCTCATCTGCTCTCCACAATACAGATCTTGGGAAGGACATCCTGGTTTGTTTAGCTGCCATGCAAGCTTCACAAACTTGATCTGGATGCTCAACTAATGGCACACCTCCAACCATTTCCTTGTCTACTAACTGTTTCATTGCATTGAAATTCACATGGCCTAATCTACCATGCCACAGCCATGCCTGATCAGAAATGCTAGTATGCAGACAAACAGGTAACACAGGTGCCAAATCAATTCTGTAAAGTCTGTTCACAGTTCTCTGAACTCTAATCATCACTCTACATGTTGCTTTCTCTATTACCTCTATCTCATCATCATCCATGACTACTTTGTAACCAATTTCAGTTAGTTGCCCCAAACTGACTAAGTTACTTTTCAACTTTGGTATATAATAAACATCATGCAGTAACCACTGATCCCCAGAACATGCTTGAAACAGAATTGAACCCTTCCCCATGATATCTACAGTAGAACCATCACCAAATTTTACCTTACCAGAGACATCATGGTTGATGCTCCTGAATTTCTTCAAATCTCCTGTCATGTGATTACTGGCTCCATTGTCCAGGTACCACATGTTGGTGCTTGGCTCCCCCTCTCCTGTGAAGTGCAGCTCGGGCATCACCTTCTTCTCATTCAGATACACCTCTGAATACAGCACCGCTGGCTCAAACTCAGCCCTGGTGTGATGTGCCTCCTCTTCTTTCTTCTTCTCAACTCCTGGACATCTATTTGCATAGTGTCCATTCAAGTGGCATTTGAAACATTTGATGTGTGATTTGTCTCGTCTGCCAGTTGCCTCCTTGGACGCATCGCGCTGACCACCACGACCTCCACGTTCACCACCGCGGCCTCTTCCCCGGCCACGGTAACCGGCACAATCACTGGATCTCCCAGCACCTGATCCTTCTCCTCCAACCTTCTTCTGGCGTGCATCCCACTCTGCCTGAGTGAGTAACACCTGCCCGCCATCTGAGCACCCTTCAGTCTCCTGCTTGATGCGCTCGTCGTAGGTCTTGAGCCGGCCGACAGCGTCCTCGAACGTCATCGCCTTCAGATCACAGGTTTGCTCCAGCCCAGCGATCAATTGGATGAATCGCCTAGGTACTGTGGCAAACAACTTCTTCACCAGAGCAGTTTCTTCTAGTGTCCCCCCAAGGTTGCTGTTGTTTGACGAGATTTTTGTACCAAAATCTTCTCTAGTTTGCATTTGCTGGAAAAGGAAGCTAGCAAGCGTGGCGTCCATGTCCGCACTCGTGTATGCCTGGCTTGGTGTTTGATGGATTTTTGTACTAATAAAATCCATATATATTGGTGTATGTCATCAAGAGTAAAATATATATATGCAAAGACGTATATACATATACGCTTGTCATATACTGATAGACACGAACGTGCAAGCTAAGAAGCTAACTGAAGTTTGTGTGCATGTGTTGCAACACTATATATACATATATACATGCCTCACCATGCATGATGTCATGCATCTCGACGTGAAGCTAATGAGCTAACAAGAGTGCATATACGCATATATGTGCTTCATGGGCTAATAACTATGAAAGTTGCAGGGTCATGCACGTTGCATGTACCTCGGTCGGATAAAGGACAAGTGCAACTACAATACATATACGTACACGTATACGGCTGAAAGTCGTTGTATGATGTGTACGTACGCCGGCCCAAGTCATGTATATTTTGGCTTGACACGACTCAGTACGTGGTCTAGAATATTCTAGAACCTAAGTATATGCGTGTTTGATGGATTTTCGTTAGAATAAAATCTATATATACACATATATGGATGTGTTACGTATTGGTAAAGCCAGGCAAGGACACAAAGCTAAGAAGCTAGCAAGGCTTTTAAGCTTAGCAGGGTGTATATGCATATACACTTGCCCTTGCATGCATGTAAAGAAAGCTAATAACCACGTCGTACGTGAAGGTTTTGGCAAACAAAGAGGCTAGCAAGTGCTGCTACGATGTGTATGTGCACTCGCGTACGTTCAGAACCGGCCGTAGTACTCGTATGTACGCCGTTCTGTGACACGTATTTTCTGTATAATTGTACACCAGCTAGGCCAATGCGGCAAGTACGTGATTTAATCATCAGCTAAGCACATCGTGTGCGAATTAGCGAACCAGATATATACGTGTACATATATACATGTATTGTTGTTTGTTCCAAATAGCAGGCCACTACGATTGAGTCCACATGTCAGGGACCTTACGATAGAGTGGCTAGCTAATCGAAGGACGGGGTTTTTCACGAAGCGTTATCAGGTGCACATGGCCAAGATATTTTTCTTCTAAAGATATTTTGATTGAGCACGTGGATAAACATGAGTCTAATCTGACGTACGAAGAGATAAGTACGCACGCTGATATCTCGGCGCTCAACAACAAACTCCTGGCGGCGCCCGTGCGGCAACCGGCCTGCCCCTCAACCCTAATGCTCAGCCTATATAAAGAGGCACAAAGGTCCCATCGTGGGAGGGACCGGAACACACTTGCATCGAGGCGCCGTCAGGCTGCCGAGAAGCAGGGAATGCACGTCCGCAACCATCGTCTCGCATCGCCGCCGGCCGGAGGAGCACCCAGGCGCCCTTGAACGGGAAGGACGACGAGCATCCAAAAGGGCAGCCGCCGGCACGGCCGGCGTCATGTATCCGGAGGACCCAAGGGCGATGGCTTTGTCCACGACCTGATCTACACCGCTACGCCGGCTATCGTCAACATGGATGGAGGACGCCTGGCCGATTCAATCACCGGAGCAGTCGAAGGCATCTCTACCAGGCGCCCAGACGGTAGACAGGCAGCCTCCGCTAGATGAAGCTGTCGACAAGATCCAAATCCGGCCAACGCTGAAGGACGCCCGGCTCAACGTTTGGACGGCCTCGTCTGCAGCTGTTTGCCTGCATGCACCACGACATGGCTGGAGGACGCCCGGCTCATTGGATCAGCCGCCCCCACGGCGCCATCCATCAGGAGCACGGAGCTGACGACGACGGAGGATCACGGAACGCAGCAACTCGTGAGCGCCCTGGCTTCACCAAGGTGCCGCGCCGCTGGTGGCCGAGCGGTGCTGCAGCCTGCAGCTCTCTGCGCCTGCCGGAGATGAGGGCCAGCCGATCACCACGAAGGACAACCGCCGTGGCCGCATCATCGAGGTGCATCAAGCCAGTCGCTACCGCCACGCGATGTGTGTGTCAAGACGACTCCCTCCTTCCATATAGCTCCAAGATGACGCTTGGATCGCCTCAAGATGGTTCCACACGTCCCAATGTGCACCACCACGTCGAGCGGCAAGGAGACCCCGGCAGATGGCCTACCAGTACCATCCATTAGATGAGATCGCCACCACGCCACGGCAAGGCAGACGACGTATGTACACGTTGCCGGCAAGCCGAGTGAGAAGCGCGTCTTGGCAGTCCACCAATACCAACGCCGATCTGGCCGGCCTTCCTGAGAAGGCTGCACGTCCGTTCCCAGAGCCAGACTGCGAGAATCATCGCGTCTCAAACTGGCAGGCTTCCGCTTGCTGGCAAGGCCAGGATGCAAACAAGGCCAAAACGACGAGGCCGTGCATGCGCATGCAGGCAAGCCGAGTGCATCTACGTGATGCATCCGCATGACGCCCCTGCCCCGGCTACCATGCACCACCAACAGCGTTCACAGCGCTATCGAAAGCCGGCGACCGAACGCACCTTTGGTGACACCACCGGCGAGTGCACTGATGAGCACCATCTGCCCGGTGTCCACCTAGCACCTCTTCGACGGGCAGCTTGTCAGCGATGATGCTGACTCTGGCCGGCCATGCCGTCACGAGGAGAGGAGCCGATCCTCCTGTACAATGAAGCGTGCCAGCCATGACTAATGGCGGTGATGTAATACTTAATTAATCTCTCTAGTCTCTCTCGTATTCTATCTTATGTGCAGGACATATGGAGGGATGATCATAGACGCCGATGATCATAGATGCCATCGACCCCGACGACGGCGTTGACCCAGAACACACACGAGCTTCAGCTACTACCACCACTACGCACCAGCCCATGCTGACAAGGCGGACAACATGTGCGAGTGAAGTCTCCATCAACTACTACAACTTCAACTGCACCACGTGCTGGCATGCACGTTCAAGTCATGCCCCTACGCGCGTCTACGTCATCTACGTCAAGTCAAGTGCCGCGTACATCGACGTCCAAGTTCGGCATGCTGACATGCCTATCATCTACCGTGTCAAGCGCAAGTCTTCATCCACTACGACTACTCTACATGATCAAGTCCACGGGGGTACCACGACAATGCTGCCGAGGAAGTCCAAGCCAATCCAAGATACATCAACCATGCAAGTGCTGCTACCACTACAACCCATGTGTCGTTCGACACCGACGAGGCGGCGACGACACAGCGGCGTGGCTAATGCTCTAGCCACGTTCTACCGGCTCATGGACCGACGAGGCCATGGATACGCCCGACGCCAATCCATCTACACCAACACATGCATGGAGGCGTGAAGCGGCGATCGGCGGCGACGACTACAGCAGCTTAATCGGAGGTGCTCCGTGATCTTAATCACGGGGGTAATTAACTAGGAGCTTTCGAGGCCCTAGGAACCATGAAGACTACATCGCCTATGTCGGTTGCCGCTAGACGGCTATCTAAAGAGTGCACATTTGTATCGGGAACATATATTTGTATTTTCCTTAAATATGAATAAAGTTTGTGTTCCCTCTATTTATTTCTTTTTTTGTACTTTAGTACACTGGCACGCTCCAGCGCATTTATTTTATTTACGCCGCATGAGAGATCCTCCCTTTCTTGAGCGATTTTTTCTGCGGAAACAAATTTACTGTATCGACCGACATCCCCGTCAATCTCCCTACATACTTGATCGAGTGCTTCATCATCCTTCATCCGGATATTGTTGAACTCACATGTCGGTGTTTGCAACCTCGCCTCTTTGACACGATCTACTCCAACATGCCTGGCCTTCATTGCATCCCACACCTCCTTACTGTGTCTTCTTCCCGGCCACTTGCATCGAAAATCATCCGAATCGCTTGAAGTAAATGAGCCTTCGCCTTCTTATCTTTCTTGGCCGCCTCCGCCGCGCGGTTGCCCCATCACCGCCGCTTCCCCGACGGCTCCATGACATCCCACACTCCTTGATCTTCCATGATGGCCTAGACGCCGTATGCTCCAACCGATGTAGTTGGTTCTTTGTCAATGGAGGGTAGGCATTGTCTTGACCGCCATGCCCACCGCCATTGCCACCGCCGCTGCGCCTTCACTCCGGCCACTCATGATCCGTAACAAAGAAGGATGTATGCGAGATTAGCGGCTCCGATACCACGTGTTGGATGTAAAGGATCACTAATCACAGCATACATGTCAAGAATGGCTAACCTAGAACAAAGAACGCACAAGAACACGAGATCGATCGGCTGAACCGCCGAGGTCGCCAGGGAGCGTGCCCCTTTTCACTTCTCACAAATAACCGATGCTTACAAGTGATTACAAGCGCTAACCTGCGCTACAACACATCCACACTACTTATACCCAAGTAGGTTACAACAATTTTCAAATTTAAACACTCACACTCAAATGGCTAGATACAAGGAAACTGCCTCGACATGTCCACGCCATGCTCACCGCGTTCTGACGCGCCGACCGTTCCCGCTCCTCGCTGCCACCTAGGTTCAAACCGTCTTCTCCTGTGCTTTGCCAGCTCCAAGATGGACATTGAACACACACTGCAGCAAGCTTAACCCAACAAACCCTTCTTTCCCGTGACCTCGATGCCGTGAGGAACTCACGGGAAAGCCTTCCCCGTGGAGGAAAGGGCCTTTCCGTGAGCGTCCCACTCACGGGGAAAGAAGGCAGCCCGCTAGTGAACTGATCTGGGTCACCGTAGGGGACAGGAGGATGCCGCGATGGTGCTGGAGGAGCAAATGATTGCTATGATTTCTTCTAGATTACTGTCTTTTTTTACTCTTTTTTTTTTTTTTATCTCTTATAATGCTCACTACTATCCACAAACATGTAGGACCATGACTTCATAGTCCACCTCTCCACGGCGGCGGCGCCGGCTGCGAGCCATGCCGATATCGACACCACGACCACCGCCGCACCAAGACCCACTAGTCCTGCTACTAATGCTGATGAGTGGGATGTCATGACTGACACTAACTAGTCTTCTTGAGCTCTGCTGTCTTCGTAAGCTACTTGTCTGAACATTTTATTTTGCCAGGATCGTGCTTCTGTCCACAGATCATGATCCGACTAAAAAGTGGAACGGGGACCTGTCACCTACCGCCGGTGACTCAACACAACTCCAAGTCATCTGAACCTACCGCGGTGACTCAACACTCGGGGACTGTTTGGATTGGAGTCACCTCTTTTTAAGTTACTTTTATGCACTTTACTTCCAAACAGGAGTGACTAAAATTAAGAAGTCAAGGTACATCCAACTTTTATATTTTTGTCAGGTTTAGTCACCCGACTAAGAATCCAAACAACCCCATTAAGTGAGTCAACACTAGGGTTTTTTTTTTATATGCAATGCATATATACACCACATTAAGTGAGGGAGTATATATTCTTTGGTCCAATTTCTACCATTTTAAATGCACGTGGGCCATTGCTGGCTCCATCCACACCGTCCAGGTGTGTAGAATGATTCGTCATTATCAACAAGACGACGATTTGGGCCCAACGCAATAATATATTGACCTCGCTAACCTTGCCCACTAATAAATAATATAGGCATATGAGACTTTGTATATGCAATGCATATATACACCACATGCCCCAGAATTTTCAAATGCTCGAGGCCTTATTTATAAATTATTTGGTCCAGGTGTATTCTCTGCTTTAGTGCGTCGGGCAAAACTGCTTTCTATATCTTTAGTGCAGGTGCGTGGAGATGAAATAATTGATCATGATTACAATCACCACTACTAGGAGCAAAGAGTGGCCTATCTGCACGCTAAAATTCGTCATAAAGTACTCCGACGGAATATTGGTTAAACATAACTAATCATATGACACATTGTGATAATCAATCTTTCATGATAGTCTATTAGATATGGAAGTGGTGTATGTTGTTCGGCACTCATTCTTTGAAGGACCAGCACCGCTATGAAAAACCTACTATAGGTATATGAGAAATTTTTACCACGCTTGGAATTAATATGGGCCCTCCATTTTGGTCCGATCCAATGGTCAAAAAGCTAGAGGAACCATATAGGAGGAATCAAGTGGCAGGTAGGAACCGTGGCATAAGAATTGAATTATAATAAATATTGAAGGGTATAATGGTCTTTTTAGTTAAATGAGGAGTAGCTTCTCCTTAAAACAAATACTTCCTGTGAATAAAAATGTTTGTGAGGAATCAGCTTCGGAGAATTAAAAAAAAAATAAAATAAAAGCGCCCCGCTCCGTCGCTCTCATCCGATTGTCTCCGGCGCTCCCACGGAAAAACGCCGCCGCCCCCACTTCACCGCCGCCGCCCACCGCACTTCCACGCCACCGACGCCGCCGCGCTTGTCCGCCCATGCCGCCGTCACATCCGCAGCCGGCCGTCCGCCCTCACGCCCGCCGTCACATCCGTCGGTCGCGTAGAGGTAGTCCATGTTCCCGACGGCGCCGCGAGGATGAAGCTGATGCGTCGCGCGCAGGAACTCGTCCCGAGTACCCCCGCCCGCGGGGCCGAGTGTGCAGGAGATGACATGAGCCACGAGAGGAGGTCGCAGCGGCGCCAGGTCCCCGACCTTGCGCAGCTCGGTAGCGGCGGTCGGCGACGGTGTGCTCGGCGAACTCCCGGCGCTCGGTGCCGATGCCGTGGAGCCTCTTGGCCCTCCGATAAAGGACGGCGTGTAGAACCTAGAGAGCGAGAGCACCGTGGCGCGCTCGAACGCCGCGGGAACAGCGACGCCGGGGAGCCCGCCGGCCAGGCACCCAGCCTCCACCTCGAACGCGGCGGCGCAGATGTTGTCGAACGTGAAGCATAGCAGCATGTCCTGGAGGTCCATGGCGTGGCCCCGCTCGCTCAGCGTCTCCAGCAGCGGGACCGGGCGAGCATGCACCAGCCGCTCGATGGTGGCCACCGAGAACTGGAGGAACCTCGCCGAGTGCATCTCGGCGCTGGAGACGATGCGGAGGCGGCCGGCCGGCCGCGGCGTCCGTAGAAAACAGGATCGGTTCCAGAGAATCTCTGATTACTAAAAATAGAAGCTGAAGATAATTAAAAGTACTAAACTGCCCCTGATTATGTTAATTAAGTGGAGGAACCGGCCAAATGGGAATGGACGGGAGGAACTGATGGTTCCTCCAAGCACAGTAAAAAGTCTCATAGGTATATTCTATCAATTGTAGTACAATGGTTGAACCCCGTTCACAAAAATAAAATAAATCAGTTGTACAAGGAAGCTCTGATTGACGGCAAGTCGTCATCATCCATAATTCCCGTAGG
This sequence comes from Hyparrhenia diplandra, assembly GCA_015847255.1. NCBI lineage: Eukaryota > Viridiplantae > Streptophyta > Magnoliopsida > Poales > Poaceae > Hyparrhenia > Hyparrhenia diplandra. The sequence goes on along the minus strand of JADLZK010006155.1, from coordinate 62,536 downwards.
CAATAATTGTGCAGATTATTACATTTTTTGTGCCCGTCTCCATCGTTGCCATTAGATGGACGTACGTAAGAAGGTGCACCAAGCATTCCATGAACTGCTGTAACAAACATAGAAATGACCACACATAACAGGACGCGACTGTGCCAAATAATAACACTATTAACGTAGGCTTTAGCAAACTCCGTTCCAAATCACCGGGCGAGTTCTGTGCTCAGCGCTGCAAGATTACTATAAGATCCCGTAGTTTCGCCCTCGGTGCTGGCAGTGTAGCTATAATTGCCAACCTCAACCTGCTCGAGAGCCATTTGCGCCTCAGGGGTTTCCGGCATTTGATCTGAGAATCGCCGAAGCTCCACAGCTACCTTTCCCATGTCCGGCCTTTTGCTCGGAGCAGCAATGCATCGGCTCACGAGCTGCGCAGCCGCATTGATAAGTCCTCCCAGTCCCTTGCTTGCTTCCTCGACTATGTCAGGGTCTAGGAGTTCACCAAGGGTGCCATTTCCCATGCTGTCCTGAAACATCACGGTCAGCTTCTTCCATTTTTTGACCTGTGGGTTCTTACCAGTCAAGAGCTCAATCAAGACGATGCCGAAGCTGTAGACATCGGTCTTCTCGGTTATCTGCTGGTCCTTGAGAAACTCAGGATCAAGGTAGGCCAGCGTGCCCTTGGGCACCACCTGCACGTTGTCGTTGATAGTTGAGCACCCAAAGTCAGACACCTTGGCCACCCATCCTTTGCCGAGCAGAATGTTCTGCGGCTTGATGTCGCCATGGAGCGTTGGGGGTACGGCGAATGGAGGTGCGCCAGGGCCTCTCTGCGGTCTCCGCGGCGATCCTCAGACGGGTCGACAGCCACACCCGGCGCCGAGGCCTGCCATAGAGTAGATCTCCTAGGGTCCCCTTGGGCACGAACTCGTAGACGAGCATGGGCGCCTCGAAATGGAGGCAGCAGCCGAGGAGCCTGACAATGTTTGGGTGGTTGGCGCGGCAGAGCACGACGAGCTCCTGGACGAACTCCTTGGTCCTGGTCTCATCAATCTGCTTGCACCTCTTCACCGCGACGGTGTTGGATGATGATGCATCAGCAGCAGCGCCACTGAGGGTGGCCTTGTAGACGCTGCCATGTGCTCCTTCCCCGACGATGTTGTCCTTGTGGAAGCCACGTGGGCCTTCACTAGGTCCTTTCTGTCGTATAGGGTGAAGGAGATGTTATTTTCTTCTGTTTGAAGAATGCGCAACAGCATCTGGCCTCCGTGCTGCTCAAAGTAGCCTTGTCTTTTCTTGCTCGCCTTGTGGCGGAAAACTTCGGCGCAAAGAAAAGCAATCAGCACAATCAAAATTCCTACCGAAATTCCTGGAAAGAAATGGTAAATGGGAAATTAGTTATAATGTATCCAAGTTCAGTTGATCCAGGAAAAGCATTGTGTTGATACTATAGATATACTATGGTGAACAATATCAAAGTTATTACTCCCTCTATTCCAAAAACTACGTATCTATAAAAGAACCAAACGAGTCATAATTTCAAATCGAGGGAATATATAATTGCTAGCAATAGTCACTAGAGGAGACGGGCACTACTAGGCTGCGGAGAATTCCTGTCGGCTCTGAAAATAAGAGATGGTTTTTAGAAAACCGACGCGAATAAAGGGTTATCCTGTCAGTTTTGAAAACATGACAATTTTGGTATAACATGATAATTACATGTCACAAAAGATTATGTTTATCACAACTTTATTGGAAATGATGGTTGTTTATCATAGTCATGTTTTAGTCTTAATAAATGCTACTTTAGAATGCTTGCATTGGCATGCTTTAGTGCTATATTTATGGTGATAGTTGTGGCATGCTTGACTGATTTGATCATTATTTTTAAAAAGAAAAAATGTTTACATTGTCCATTCCTATTAACATTGTGTATTCTATGATCATAATTGAAAATCCTAAAACTAGTATTTCGAGTTGTGAATAGGTAACAATAATCGAGCAATAGTTCTAACATTTCCAAATTTCTGACCATGATTTTGATGCATCCATGTGTAATACTGCAAAATATTTAATTTGATATAAAAATAACACATAGTAAACATAATCAACGTGCATATGATGCAAGTGCTTAACTAATATGAAGATGGAGATCAATATGATGAGGAAAATTTCCTCCAAAAAAGGTATGATGAGCAAAATCATATTTAGAATACTGGATACAAAAGTCTTGACGGCCAAGGCAAGGATTGGATGTGGTGGACCATGCAAGGGTGGAGGGTAAGTTAGAGGCTTGGGTGGACACACTGGACCATTGCGGACGTGAAGTTAGAGACGGAGAGTAGGGGTTTGATACGAATGGACTCATCTCTACGTCCAAACTTCTCCCCTATCCTCACTGAGTTTGAAAAATGTGTCCATAGAAGTGATTAACTCGTGGAACAAATAATAGGGTTCAGTTGAGTGGAGTAGTAAATTTTAACAGGCAAAGCCACAGAACCGATTAGCGTGGAACTAAAGATTGCTAAAGGCTATTGTAGTTTGTTTTTCTGTGGTACAGTGGCACTACTCTGTTTTGAACTTTCTAGAAACCGATTTAATCGGGCACAGAGGTAGCAAGACATAGTGCATGCATAACTTGAAAGCTTTAATGCAATCATGACAAAAGTGGAAACTTTGATGCAATAATGACAGTGAAAGTTTTATAAAAAAAAGGACTCCCTCTCCATACTTGAAATTCTTGACGTTTAGGACATGATTGTGGTAACCAAGAAGCAATTAATGAGGGGTTAGTTTTCCATCTATACCCTTAATAAATATGGTTGCGGGTGCTTTTGTACAAGAAAGTAAAAAGCAATTTAACTAGCTAACGTGTGGAGGCTTGAATGTTGCATCTCAGATTCGAACCCCAATGGCCACAGCTTCTTGTTGCCCCTCCGTTTTTGCATGGCGATTGGTCATGCAAGGCCTTGCTTGCTATACTTGGCGTTTATAGTAACGAAATGATTTTGCGTCAACTTGGAAAATCTTTTCCGTTCTTGGGCGCACTGATTGCCCATTAGGGTTAATCCCCATGATTTTACGTGGCGGGCACTTTTTATTTACCATGGTGCACATTTGCCCGTCACGTAAAATAGATTAACCGTGGCGGGACTTTATAAAAGGCCTGTCACGCAAAATATAGCCATTTTCTGAGGCGGCCACATTAAAGAGGCCTGCCACACAAAAACCCCGAGGCCCACAAACGAGCCCAAACCGACCATTTTATCGGGCCATATATATACTGGATTTAGGTTTTCTCCCATCCTCTTATTTCCTCTCGATGACAGCGGCCCCTTCCCCTCTCTCAACGCGACGCGGGCTCCTCCCCGCGACCGGGCGGTGGCAGCCCTCACTCCAGCGACGCGACGGCGGCGGCCCTCTCCATGCCTCGGCGGCGGCGGCCCTCGTTCTCTTCCGGCGGCTTGTGGCGCTCGGGGGCGCGGATCCCGCGCCCCCTTCTTCACCGGGCGGCGGGGCGGCACTCGGGGCGCGATCCGTGCCCCCTTTTCTCCGCGGGCGGGGCGGCGCTTGGGATCTGCGCCCCCCCCCCCCTCTCCGGCGGCGGGCGGTGCTTTCGAGCGCCCGGATCCGCGGCCGCGTTCCCTCCTCCGGCCGGCGGCGGCAACCAACAGATCGGGCGGCCGCTGCGCGGGTCCCAGACTTAGCTCCAGATCTAGCCCGTCTGAGCTTTTTTTTTCTTTTTATTTCTTTTTTTTTTTTCATTAACCACGGCCGGCACAGGCTGCCCGCCACGGTTGATCCTCCATTTTCCGTGACCTTTAGGTGCATGACGGGCACCGTAGCCCGCCACGCAAAATCGATTTCACCCGTCACCTAAAATGATTTTGTTACTAGTGATTTAGCCATGGTGAACCAAAACATCAACAATTGTGAAAACGCCGGTACTGCCGGAATGTCAAGAAAAAAACGCGAGTACGGGAGGGGTAAGTACAATTATTTGAAAGATAGGGGAATAATCAAATAAAAAAGTATCGAGCCAGGCTGAATGGGGCCGACCATATGGAGTTGCTTTAGAAAACGTCTGAGAGGAAGTAGTGAGATTTGTATTTAAAGAAACTAAATCAAGCAAGTGTCATGACCCAAAAAGGGATCGCCGGAATAGGACCCAACAAGGGGGGGAACGCCCGTCGCCCTAGGGCCCAAGGCCTTGGCGCGCCTCCCTGGCCCGCCGCCATCGTCCGTCCGTAACGCGCCATGTCGGTTGCTTCGCAATTAAGTAAGGAATATTTAAGAAATAAAGATAGGAATAAAATAGGGAATAAATAGATTGCTTGTAAAAGAGGAATTCCAATCTATAAGGAAACCTCTAGATCTTTCTTAGCATGCAAGTCTCCCTCGGACTATAAATACAAAGGAGCATGTAGTCGGTTGAATCTTAAGAAGAAATAAATTAAAGGGGTAACTCCCAACAGCTCTCCAAATTCTAGGCTCTCTCTCTCTCTCTTTCTCTGTCTCTCTCTCCCCTCACCTCGCGCACGCCGCCCGATCGCCGCGCTGCCCGGCTGCGCCACCACGCCGCCGCCCCTCCTTTCCTCTCTCTCTCTCTCTCTCCGCTACCTCGCGCCGCCGTCTTCGATCTCACGTCACCTCGCCGCCAATCGTCGTCATCACCACCGTCTACACCATCTCCGCCGCCATCAAGTTCGCCGTCGACATGTCGGTTCCGGCCCAATCTAGTCGGGTTTGACAGCCGGTATCCGGAGACCGGGGCGATTCCCACCACCGACGGCTTCCGACCATCACCAACGCCAAGATCGGATGGGCCGGGCACAAGATCGCCGAAGCTCCGGATGGGAATTTGCGAGTTTGCTTGTCTCGTGAAGGAGATGCGAGCCAACTTCACCGCCCTCCTGGAGAAGCTCGACCAGCCTGCTACGACGACCACCAAGGACGACAACCCTACGGGCGACGCCAACATCAACGACACACTCGCGGCAACGCCCGGCTCGCGGTCATGCGGTGGGCGACTCCCTCGACGACGGCTACTACCACGCGGGCGCCACCGACAACAATGGGTGTCTCGAGGCGCCGCCGGCGTCGTCCCCCTCCACGGCGAGCACCAGCCCACGTCAACCCCATGGGCGCCCCCGTTGTCGCTATCCAGATCAGATCAGAACCGGAGGCTACCACCGACGTCCACCAGCTGTTCGACGAAAAGCCTACATAACTAGGCCAACGTCTCACGGCTACTACAATGGGGCGAGATAAGTTCCCCGGTCACTACCAACATCATCTTTGACATTGGAAACATCTGGAGTGCCAACAAGGACGACTCAACGACGTCGCCTGACGTCAGCACCGACGTCGCCAATCTCAACCCCGACGTCCACGACATCCTGGACAACAACGGCGACCAGGGAACAACAACGATAACAACCGCCGACCAGGGACATCACACGCTCCCACGGTCACCAGGCAAGTCCATCCCAATCAACAAGGAGCTTCTACCTCTATCACCCATGCTACAACAATGTTGCTCAACGTCGTCAACCAAGACGTCTTTGACACCGGCATCATCGACGAGAACAACGACACTTTCCCGAGCGTCAACAACATCCTCGACATCACAATTGACGTCGCTAGCTACAACGTCGTCGGCATCGACAACGACGACGACGCTACCATGGGCGCCATGAACGGCAACGACGTCCTCAAGGACGCCAACGCCAATGACGTTTCCCCTGACGTCGACTACCTCTTCCCCATGCCTACCATCGACAACAACTACAAGGGCATGAACCACGACGACCCCCTCGCGGCCAACCTCGACACTGGCAACTCCGACGTTCCCCGCATGAGCGCCACGGCCGATGAGAACACCGACGCCCCCAGGCGCCACCAAGAAGAGCGGCCGTTCACTTGCCAACCTTCGATGACGACAATCTACTATACCTGCTGGACATTCGGCCGACATCGACAATGGTGGCGAACACCATCAATGAAGCTGCAGCTCCAGCAAAGGCGACACCATCAGCTCCACGCAAGCGGACCATCAGGTACGCAGCCGCCATCCCGACGACAATGGCACTCCTCTTTATTTGGCTCCTCTGCATCACCAAGGCGCCACGGGAGAACGGAGACACCGTACCATGGTACTTCACTCGCGGTTTTTGGGCGTCCTTCAACGGCGACACCATCAATCATCGCGTCATCGACTACTCGGCTATGGCGGTCGGGACAACGACGAGCCAAATCGGTTGGCTCCCTAAAGCGACGACATCTACGCCGATACGACTACGCCAACAAGCCTTGGACTGCAATGCACCACGAGGCGCCCTACGGTGGGCATGAGGATGCAATTAAGCCCACCCGGTTCGGCGCTCCCGTCTCCTATGAGGTCCCCAATACGCTCGACTTGCGCTTCACCGACAACGACGCGAGGTACATACCACCCACATCAACCCCCTACCTCGTCGACTTCATCACTACCCTAGAGGCTCCCATCCTTCATCACCTGGCAACACGAATGGACGACAACCTCCTTCGCATCGCCGGAACCATTAAGCTCCAACCAGGAGCAACAACTTGGGCGCCAACAATAGAGATTGTCTTCCTTGGCAACTATCGTTACTACGTCACGACCTTATACAAGGTGCTACGGGATGTTCTCCAACCAGCAAAGGTCACCATCTCCATCTTCGTCCAGCTCATCAACAATGACAATAGTGCGAACGACAGTAGCGAGGGACGCTACAATCAGTCGTGAGGGGGGAGAAATGTCATGACCCAAAAAGGGATTGCGAATAGGGCCCAACAAGGGGAACCGCCGCCGCTTTTTTTTAGGGCCCAAGGCCTGGCGCCGCCCTCCCGGCCGGTCGCCGCCATCGTCCGTGAAAACGCGCCACGTTGTTGCTTCGCAATTAAGTAAGGAATATTTAAGGAATAAAGATAGGAATAAAATAGGGAATAAATAGATTGCTTGTAAAAGAGGAATTTCAATCTATAAGGAAACCTCTAGATCTTTCTTAGCATGCAAGTCTCCCTCGGACTATAAATACAAGGGCCATGTACTCGGTTGAATCTTAAGAAGAAATAAATTAAAGGGGTAACTCCCAACAGCTCTCCAAACTCTAGGCTCTCTCTCTCTCTCTCTCTCCCTCACACCAAGTGCACGCCGCCCGCGCTGCCTCCGCCGCCTAGCACGCCAGCGCCCGCCCCCTCCTTTCCTCTCTCTCTCTCTCCGCTACCTCGCTGTGCGTCTTCGATCTCGTCACCTCGCCGCCAATCGTTGTCATCACCACCGTCTACACCATCTCCGCCGCCCGTCAAGTTCGCCGTCGACATGTCGGCCCGGCCCAATCTAGCCGGGTTCTGACGAAGTTATTTTACAAAAATTATAGCTAGAGATGCTCTTAATAACAATATATAATAATTTTAAAATACAATTGGAACTAGTGAGATTTGTGTATAAAAATTCTAGCCGTGCATTTGAGCAAGTTAATTCTTTAGTTGTGAACCAAAACCATCGAGTGAAACAAAATTTGGTATTTAAGGTATACCAAATGTAAATTATCAAATAGGAAGTATAAGTTCCGACTCCCTATGAAAATCTCATGGCCGAATGTGCCTCTAACCCTCGAAGTGCCGGTGAAACAAATTTGGGATCTCCATCTTGGATTTTAAGGGTACATGGCTATTTTATTTTTACTTAGTAAACAAAATTTGGTAGCAAGCCAAAATGAGTTCAACATTGTGAATTAACGTGCAAATTCCATAAATAAAAATCAATGTTTGCAGCTTAAGAAAATGTTGGTACGTACCAGCAGCCACCCAGGCTCGGGGAGGAAACGGATCTTTGTGGCATGGTCCATTAGATGCATTTCCTTGGGTACCCGGAGGACACTCACAAGTGAATGAACCATTTGTATTCGTGCATACTCCGTGGCATGGGTGGTTTACACTGTCAAAGCACTCATTAATATCTGCAATAATAGAACGCCCAGTTATTAAACATAACTTGTTTGAGCTATATGGAAAAGCATGCCAAAGGATCGTACCATTATATATATAATTAGTTTATTTATCCACAAAAAAGTATGTGTGTGCTCTGAACACAGCCCCTTTCCCCGGCCCGACGCACCCACACAGCGCTTTCCCCCACGCACCTTTTGTTTGTTTTTTTTTCTTAATTATGTTGTCCCTCACGTGCAACTACAACCAACACACGTACACTGATTATAACTAATAAAACAGAAACAATTTCAACTCTGTGTACTTTCAAGTTACAACTTCATGTATCAGAGCAACCACAAGGTGGCAGTAAAGTAGTCCATTAGAATAAATATTCAATGTGCCAGTAAAGTAGTCCATCAGAATAATTATTCTTTACGATCTAGCTAAACTATTGTGCCAGTAAATATAGCTGTTCATAACAAAAATGTCCATGGACATACCTATAAGAAATGAAGAAATGTTTTTTTTATCTCCTTGTCCACCCTCTTTCTAGCTCATCTGGGAGGTGGAGGAGATGGTTGGATAGAAAATTGTTTAATCCGTGGTCGAACCCACACCATGGAGTATTTGTACTTGTTGGCTAAGGCATTCTGAGCAAATAATACTAACTATAGAGGGGCTTATGAGGGAAAACCATGTATATAGACTACTTAGTCCATATACATTACAACCAACACTTATTTAACTACTTAATTCAATCTCACAACTTAATTCAACCTGACACGTATGCACCAAATTTATATGTTGTTCAAACTTTTTAAACCTTGAGTCTAATTGATGAACCGTTTAAAAATTATTGTTGAAAACGATGTGCTGAACCAAATGAGATTGAAGTATGTTTTGAAGAAGTTTTTCAAAATATAGTTACAACATATTATGGCATGCATAAAGGATTGTGAGATTGTAAAACAAAGAGGCTTAGGAAAGTGGATTCACCTTGGCAACCGTCAGGAAGGTAAGGGTTGCCGTGGAAACCTTGGTTGCACTTACAGATGTAGCCTTGTCCGCTGGCTGCGTCAGAGCAGTTGCTGTTGATGCTAAGGCACGCGTATCCAGGGTCTTTAACTGCCTTCTTGCAGTCGTCATAGCCTATAGACCAGTCAAGGACCACCGGCGCCTTTCCACCAAGGGAGCTGTTGAACGCCGACGGCGAGGAGGAATTGCTGAAGCTAGCCGACGACGTGAAGCTGGACGAGTCCATGAGTACGGCGAAGCTGCAGCGACCGAGGCCGCCGCTGTCGTCGATCCCAGACATGTTCAAGCGCTGGTCGAACCACACATGGTAATACTTGAGACCCTTGGGAATGGCCGTCTGGCAGCATCCCATCCCGAGCAAGGGTTTAGGGACATCTTCCTCCAAAGCACATGGCCATGCACCCGGTCTGGTACATATCAAGAGGGTTGTTCCCTCTGGTGTCGCCGATGTACGCCAGCGCCCGGCACCCTACGACTGTGAACTTGTTGGCCGTGCTGGAGAAACTGTACGGCGAGCGCTCGGACAAGTCCCACCTCCACCCATCCCACGCCTCCTTCGCCGCAGACGCAGCGTCGTAGCAGTAATAAGAGATTGGCTGGAGCAGCTTCACTTCACCTCGCTCTAGAGAGATGCTGAGGAGCTCCACTATAGCATCTTTTGGTTTGGTAGGATCGACCTGTGTAACCATGAACGGCTTGTGGACACCGTTGCCGGTGTCCTTACACATGGTTTCGAATCCCGGCCGCCAGCAGTTGTCACCCATGCCGAACGGGAAAGGGATGTCTACACCGCCACATGATGTTTGGCAGCCCTCACGACCAATACTACTCTCCTTGGCGGTGGCGGTGGCGGCGGCGAGCCATGGCATTGGCACCAGCAGCACGACCGCCGCTTTGAGACACACTAGTCCTGCTGCTAATATTGATGAGTGGGATGCCATGACTAACACTAACTAATTAACTAGTCTTATTGAGCAGGTGATGGACTTGGAGCTCTGCTCTCTCCGTAAGCTATATACTGGTCTGAACATTTTATTTGCCAGGATATCATCGTGCTTCTGTCCAAAGGTCATGATGATCCGATAAAAAGTGGAACGGGACCTGTCACCTACCGCCCATGACTCAACTTCAGTCTTCAGAGCAACCAAAGTACACTAAGGGCTCGTTTAGATAGCAAATTTTTGCAACTTAAACTACTGTGGCACTTTCATTTGTATTTGATAAATATTGTCCAATCATGAGCTAACTAGGTTTAAAAGATTCGTCTCGTAATTTACAACTAATCTATGCAATTAGTTATTTATTTTATCAACATTTAATGCTCCATGATGCGTCCAAAATTGATGTGACGGAGAGAGTGAAAAAAATTGAAACTTTGAAGGTACCTAAACATGGCCTAACCAACAGCAGAGGAACTGCTGCTTCGGTGGAATAATGGATCCACTTTCAGTGTCAGCATCTTTCACTGTACCCATGTCGGACGCATCAATCATAAGACCCCCCCTGTTTCCCCATCAAACACGTGAAAGATACTGACACTGATTAATACATTTGATAGAAGTTATAATGTAATTTTTATAATGAATAGATAATATTTTTTTAAGAATTATATAGTACAACCCAAACATCCACACAGACATCCCTATAAATATACATAGGCAATTAATGTAAGCACTTCTGAAAAACTGAACTTGATCTTAGATGGACAGGTTTCACAACAAACAACCCAAAAACTAATCTATGATCGATTCATAAGTGCATAATAATTAAAAAACCATACGTAACACATAGTGATAAAATCATTACTACAAATCAAGGCCCATAGATATACCCCTAAGTGTGAACATGGCTAAAGCAGGCAAAGCAGGCAAAAGTAGAGGAGCACACCTTGCTAAAGCTAACGTTGCGCATTCCACCACAGCTGTCGTACGCATGCCCCGAGATTAATGGCAGCTGAAATATTCGATATGTTCCCTTGGTGCTTAAACTTATATTAGATGTCATGTCTCCAGCAAGATCCTCGCGTCTTCCTTGGCTGAGCCCTTCCATGACCATGAGGCGACCAATCAAGGAGCTCTGCTCCCCGTCTGCCGAGCCACGATCATTCGACCGGAGCCCCCCAAGCGATGGAGAGTCAAGCTGAATATCCATCACATGTAAAGTTTTTTAGATAACAGAATATAATAGCCGATCCTTCGTATTCACTGAATTCTTAGAGCTTGAGACTTGCAACCAAGGACCGAGCCTAGAAATCCACTAAGCGGGACTTTGACATAGTGTCGAATAAAACCATCTTGGTCTGTTTAAAAGGATGTACATGCAAGATGACCAAGGTAGCATAGCATTATTGGTGGGGGTGTGTTATGCATGGAGTGTTGCACGCGCAACACAAAGATTTATATTGGTTTAGGCGGCGTTCCCTGTGTCCATTGTATCATCTTGTTTGAATTACTTGTACGTCGTCGTATATAGATGACCTCTAGGTTACGTAGACGCTGATAATAGACTCTTAGTCTCTACTCACCCTTATGTACTCTTGGGGTAGGTATATAAAGAAACATTAGCCTTATCGTCTAACAAATATTCTAGCTAATTACAATAGAATCCAACTTGTTGGTTTGTAGGCATATATTTACACCTTGCATATCAAGCCGACGAAGTGTCCCTCTAGGTAGATATCACCTTTAACCATTCAGCATCAGCCAGGCCCACTCTCGTTAGGGTGAATCATGTATTGATCACACGGTTCAAACATAACATGGTGGCATGATGCAAGCGATTCTCTCTCATGCTACATGCTTTGAGGCCTAGTGACTCTTTGGCCACAATCTCAGCTTGCATTGCCACCACGAGCACAACCAGTTTCACATGAAGCCCATTAAGGCCCCCCTCTCCATAAAACCAATACTTATAAAAGGAAAATTGGCTTACCTCAAAAAAAATATATATAAAAGGAAAATAGGCCCACCCTTCCTGGCCTCTCTCTTTTGGGAGAGGCAGGCAGGCAGATGCAAATGTTTGGAGCCGGAGCTCCCCATGTGGCAAGGTGGTGCAGTTGTCCCACCTACGCCGATATATATGATGGAGAACCCCCACCTTATCTTCTTCTTTTTTTTTCCGCGTCTCCCCAAGCAGAGCAAGTGGCAAGCGGCGACAAGGTGAGCGGAGGCATCGGAACGCCCAATACACCACATCAGCCCAATAGCCTATCAATCCAATTCCGAATCTCCACCCCTAGACCGTCCTAGCATCTTCATGACGGTGACTCCCATCTTTGGCTCCCCCTCTCCTCCTTTTTTGTAGGGGCGATATCCCTTAATTAAGCAAACCGTTTTTAAAATAAATGGTTTATAGGGTGATTTTTTTAGCGGTCCCTACAAATCATTTTCACGGCATTTTTTTATAGTCGTGGGAGTTCCAACCAGCAAACTCACCCTCACGCTGAGCCTCCTCTACTATTGCACCTCACGCTCACTTGTGTTTATATTCTACTTCGGTTCCCCACCTGTAATATTAAACCAAGTGTAAATTGGTTGTTTGATGCCCTAAACGAATTCAAATGAATAACTTGTCAGCTACAAAGTTTAAGTAACTTTTCAAATACAACATTGATTTAGGAAGTTTCTCCATCCGAGGTCTTTATAAAATTTGAATTTTGAATTTTGAAAGTTCAAATCTAGTTTTTGCATGACAAGATGATTTCAAATTAAAAAGTTGTCAACTACAAAGTTCATAACTTTTTACGATCTATAATTTTTATTTTGGTCTTTTTTTCCATCTGAGATCGTTCAAAAAATTTAAATTAAATTTTGAAATTCAGACCTCGCATTTTGAAGCATCAAATGAATTCAAATGAAATAGTAACGCATAACAAAAGATTTATAACTTTTTGAGATCTACAACTTATAGTTTGGTCATTTTTTTCATCTTAAGGTCGATTTTTAAAAAAAAAAATCAAATTTTGTACTTTACTTAAAATATTCAGCGTCAATTTATTTAACCGGCTGGATATTGAGCGGCTGAAACACCCAATCGCCCTTACAATATCGATTTGTAGGGGTGGCTCGTTTGAAACCATTTGTAAGGGCGGCTCAATACCATTTTGTAGTAATGCCTGTCTAGATTTTTTTTTTTTTGAGATTACCAAGATAACGCAGGCGCTCAACACGCACGCACACTCACCCCTATGAACACATTTTACCCCTATGAGCACCTTCGGAAGGACCGAGCCGGCAAATCTTGAAATTCCTCACCACTCCTCGCTATCGGCGGGGACGTCGCCTACTTAATGCATTAGTGTCTGGATGGTGGCTCCGCCGTGCCTCCCTTCTTGGGTGTAACTGCAGCTCGCAACCATCGTGCCGTAGCTGCAGCCCGCAACCCCTTGACGTTGCGCCGTCCTAGCTGCCTGCTGTGCAGCTGGGTGGTGTCGTAGTGACACTGATTTGTTCTTCAAATATATAGGTGGTTCTTGGATTCTTATTCAGTTACTGTAGGTTGAATTAGTGGATTGTGATAAGGCGTTATGGACTACTAAATCAATATAAATTTACTGTATATTTATGTGTATGTAGGTGATACTATGAAAAATATATGTTGTGTGTAGTGTATGAGATCTATCTTCTTTTATCCTATTTGTTATTCAGTTACCGTGCCGGGTGACAGGGTCGGAGGCATCGGCGAACAGCCGAACACCCACCAACAGCCAAAAGATCCATGTCTTTTTGTACTTATCCAATGTTTAGCTTTGTGATGGATATGCGAACATGTCAATGATCTATAGTTCTGCTAAAAAATGTAAAATGGTCTATAATCAATATCTTGTGACTTCTGTCAAACCTTTTTTGTTTTTTTATAGAGACAAATGTCTTTGCTAAGTTGGCATGGCTCATCAGGTCTGCCAGACTCACTGGGCCGCACCAGCAGCCCGCCAGCACGACATGGCCAAGGTCCATAGGCCTCAGGTTGGAAATAAGCACTTGGATGGCTCGTTACACCACCCGTGCCAACAGAGCCCATGCCTATGATTCATGCCAAAATACACATTTGCCGTCCCCGATAGCGAAACAGACGACATCGTACGCGGCACACGTCTCGTTTAGGCAAAAAAAACATAATGTAACGACGGCCGGAACGCAGCGACAAAACATCTGTATCTTGCGGATTCAGGGATCATCCGCAGCAACCAGCGTATCATCAACTCCGACGGCTGGCCGAACCTCCGCTTTAGCAACGGCTCCCGGGCGGCAACTTTGTCGATTAGCAACTAAAAGTTTTTCCAAACGGGCCAAGCCCGCTGGGCCGGCACGGGCCCGGTCCCTCCCAAAAGCCCGGCCCTAGAACGTTACGGCCCGCCAAATACGGGCCGATGCCGGGCTGGTTTTCAGCCCGTAGTGTTGGCACTACTAGATAGAAGAACCGGTGGCGGGCAAAATATATTTACGGTGGCGGTTTTTCTGCCCGTCACCGTCGTAGGGTCATAGAAAATAGTGGAACTTCGGTGGCGGTTTTTTGCCTGCCACCGCATAAAAACCCAAGCCCACGGGAGCCCATCCGGGGCCCTCGCCGCTGCCATCCGCCGCTGCCATCCTGCTGGGTCGCCGCCGCCCGCCGCTGGGTCGCCGCGATCCATCTCCATGCCGTAGAAGGCCGCCGCCGCCGCTGAAGCTGCTGCCGATCCGCGCCGCCGGGCTCGATCAGGGGATCCACGCAAACAGCCACCTAGAACCGCCGCGTCGCCGCGGATCCGCCACCGCCGGGCCGATGGGGATGGCGCCGCTCCAAAGCCGCGGATCCGGCTGCACGCTGGGCTCGGGCGCCGCCTGGCCGCGGATCCGCCGCACGCGCGCTCCGCTGAACGTGCGCTTCGGCGCGCCGCCGATGGCGTCCCGCGCGCGCCACCGTGGATCTTGGGGGTCGCCACCGAGGGGGGAGGGATGGGGGCGGCGCCGAGGAACGCCGTGGAGTGGGGCGCGCCGGGTCTCGGAGCGCAGAGGGAGGCGGGGAAAACGAGAAGTGAGGATAGGAGTGGGTGAGTTAGGTTTGGGAGTGAGAGTGATATATATATCGGGACCTTCTTATTGGGCGAGATGGATTTTGTTGGCCCGAAGTTTTGCGGTGTTCTCGCCTTATTTACCATGGCGGTTTTAAAAAACCGCCCGCGGGATTATCGATTTACCGTGGCGGTTATTATAACCGCCACGGTTAATAAGAAATAACCGCCACGGTTAATCATGATATTAACCGCGGCAGTTTTCCAAATGTCGCCCACGGAAAATCATTTGGAAACGTCGTGCAAAATCATTTATGTAGTAGTGTGGCCCGGCCGGCCCGGCTACCCGGCGGCATGGGGAGGCACGGCGTTTGGCCGTTGGATGGGGCGTGCGATTATAGCCGTTGGATGGGGGGCGGGGGGGAGAGGTGTATATATACCCTCGAGCGCCCCCCCGGCCTAGCCATCCCAACCCTAACCCCGCTCCTCCTGCCTCATCCGCTCGCCCACGCCGCCGTCGTTCTTCCTCCCCCCTTTGTTCAGAACCCTAGGTCCTCTGCTCCTCGCATCTCTTCTCCTTCTCCGGTGGCTAGCCGTCGCCGCCGTGACCATGGTGCTTTCGAGTAAGGACGTGAGGTGATCGATCCGGTGATTTCCGCCCTCAATCTTCCTCTTTTCCCTCTTCCCCTTCCGGAAGCCACCGCCCGGCTGTTCGAGGACACGCACGGCCCTCTTTTCCTCTCTTCATCATCCTGAACGTCGATTGAGCCAAGTGCTCCGCATCCCGGCCGAATCTAGGAGCGGTCACGTACTCATCGACCGGCGGCGGGCCGAGGCTACCTCCGGGGCTCCGGTCTGCAACCATGCCTGGAACGTCGGAGGAACTGGGGGGCAGGGCTCCGTGGGGCTCCGACTTCGCCGAGGCCACCTCCGGGGCGTCCGGTCTGGGCCATGCCCGGCGCCGGGGCTCGGGGGGCTACCTCTTCCGCATCGTCTTCGGGGCTCCGGGCGTAGTGGTAGGTTCCTAACCCTAATCTTTTCCTATTCCCCTTTCTTTCTGATTCCCTAGCCGGCTAACCCTGGTCCTGTTTTTGCTTCTACAGTCGTCGAGGTACCGGGGATGGCGGAGGTTGAGATGCCAGCGCCATTCGGCATTCCGCAAGTAGGGGAGTTGGACCACAACCAGAATGATGAGATGCGCATGTGCGGGATGGCCGGGATGATGATGAGGATGCTGAGCTCTTCGGCGACGGCGGTGCTGCTGATCCCCTTCAGGTCGGCGACTTCGACTCGCCGGTAGATGAGGCCGATGCCGAGGCGAGCCTACTATCGGTTCAATCGACCTTCTACTTCTGGCATGCGGGACCGATTTTGAGAAGCACTACAAAAGAATCCTATCCCCGGGCGTAGGGATATCAGGTTTGCTGCCACTTGCATCCATTGTCGTAAGCGCTACTCTGCTTATTCTGCTAATGGCACTGGCCACCTTACTCGACATATTGCTAAGTGTCCTAAGAAATTAGAAAAAACCCGTGGCATGACTCAGTCTCATATTGCTTTTAATTTGGATGGTACTATTCGTTGCTAGGAGTATAGTTCTGAAGTAGCTCGTGTTGAACTGGTTAAAATGCTTGCTAGATTGGACCTACCCATTATGATTGGTGAAACTGAGGCTTTTAAAGATTACATCAAAAGAGCTCATAACCCTAGTTTTCACTGTCTCTAAGCAAACCACCAGGTAGAGACATGTTTAAATATTACAATGAGAAACGTGTTGCATTGATGGATTGTTTGAAGGATAAAGCTGTTTCTTCTATTGCTATTACCTCTGATATTTGGTCCGGAAAGGCTAAAGAAGATTATCATATATTGTGGCTCATTTTATTAATGTTGACTTCGCAATTAGAGAAAAAAAAGGGTACTAGGTTTAAGGTTGATTGATGTGTCCCATAATGCTGAGAACATTGATGAGCGTATTGAATCTGTTTTGAATGAGTTTGGTGTACTTAACAAGGTTTTTTCGGTTACTTTGGACAATGCTTCTGCAAACAAAAATGCCATGGATAAACTCAAACCTATACTCAAAGAGTATTTGGGTTACGAGCTGTTTTTGCATCAATGCTGTGCTCTTCATATTATAAATCTGATTGTGAAAGAAGCATTGGCTGCTTTGTTACTCCTGGCCTAGAGGATATTAGAACAACAATCTCTTTTTGAACTCCTCTAATCAAAGAATTGCTGCCTATAACAGTTATTGCATTGCTAGTGGTGTGACACCTAGAAAGTTTGGTTTAGATATGGATATTAGATGGAACTCTACCTTTCTAATGCTTAAACACTTGATGCCTCACAAGTCTAGTTTCAATACATTTATTGAGGCCAATTATCCTAGACCTCTAGGTAGTGGTTTTCTTTTGACTGAGGATCATTGGGCTATGGCACAAAAAATCTTGTTGTTTCTTGAGCTGTTCTATAACTCTCTGTTGATTTGTCTAGTGTTTACTATCCTACTTCACCACTAGCAATGCATCATCTTGTTAAGATTGCTATACACCTGCATAGGTACCAACATGATGAGCACCTCGGACTGTTTATCCAACCTATGATTGACAAATACCATAAGTACTTTGGAAGAACATGCGATCTTTTATTCTATTGCATTCATATTGGATCCTAGAGCTAAAATGAAGGGATTCACTGCTGCCCTTAGAAAGTTGCATACTCTTTTTCAAACTGACTACACTAATAAGCTTTCGGACACGAGGCTCTTCATTTTAAAATGTATAACAGGGTATGAAACAATGTATGGATCCACAAGGCTAAAAAGGGTTGTTCCTACATCCGTGATTTGCTAAGAAGAGGACAGCTTGGGCTGAAATCTATGATGATGATATGGATGTGGATGTTGGAGATGGCTGCCCTTCCCTCCCTTCAGTCTTGATCATTCGGGGGTGTTTTACGCCACTTCCTTACTGCAGGCAGCAACTTCTGGTTCAAACTGTAGTGATCTTGCATCTTACTTGGGTGTGGCGTAGTGAGCCGGTTGGATGATGATAAGTTTGACATCATGAGTTGGTGTGAGCACAAACTTACTTATCCTGTTCTTTCAATTCTTGCTAAAGACATTTTACAGTCCTGTTTCTACAATTTCATCGAGTCTACTTTTTTTAATAACTGGCGATCATCGAGGAGGCGGTGCGGGAGGTGAACCACGAAAGTGTGGAAGCTCTTGCCTACATCAAGGACTGGGGGAGAATGTCGAGGCAGTTACACGCAGCACTTGGTGGTGGATGTGGAGCTGGCAGATTCATTTTGAAGGACTTAATCTTGATGTGGACTAGATCCCTATTTATGTAATGGCTCTGTAATAACTATGACTCGGTACCTGTGGTGATGGATGTAATGAACACTTTAATAGGGAGCTGGCTGTACTCTTTTTTTCCTGTTTAGGGTTTCTCACAAGGGTGAGTTTTTACCTAAATCGGTTTTAATGAGGCAGCCATTGCACAGCTACCCCCTTAATATATTTTGTTTGCATAAAAATGTCTTTGCATTGCTGTTTTTCTGACTTGTGATTTGAATTTTGAATGTATGACTTGGTTTTCTGTTAAGAACTTTGAATTCTGAGTTGAATGATATATTGTTTGTGTTGTGGGACTTAGTGCTATTGCCAGCACGGTGCACGCCGGGCTGCGTGCACGGTGGCTTACGGCATGGCACGCTCAAAGGCAATAGGGCGTGCGGTGCCTGAGTCTGAAACGCGGTTGGCACGCCCGGCACGGCAAAGCTCCTATACGTGCCTACCGGGCCCGGGCGAGGCGGGCCGTGCCAGGCGGGCTAGTGCCCGGGCGTGCCAGCACCGCCCGCTTGGAAAACTGTATTTGCAACCCTTGCAGTCGAAAACAGAATAACAGATGTAGCCCGCGTTGACAGGAGGGAGAGTGGAGGGTGGACAACATCTTGTGATCTATATACACGCATGTATACACAACACAGCATGGCCAGAGCAGCAGAACCACGGAAAGGGTGTGTTTATGTGCGTGCGTGGTGAGAGAAAGGTTCAGTGAAGCAGCTCCTATGGCTCGTGGCATTGGGTGCTCCGTACCGTTGCTTTCGTGTTGCAGCAGCTGCTGGTGTCCACGTCGTCGCCCTGTTGTGCTTTCGGCTCGTGGCGAGAACCTCTTCACCGAGGGCTTCACCGCCATGGAGCTTGCTAGCCGAGGCGTAGTTCCTGGTGCAGAAGCCCTCTGACATGCGCTGACCGAGCGCCAGCGAGTTGAGTCGACGGCGTGCGGCGCCCGGATGTGGGTCGCCAATCGACAAGCCCATCAGCGCCACCCACCGGGTGTGGCGGCCCTTATCGAGAGATCAAGGTGCGTCCCGCGAACTTCTCTATCGCTCTCTGCATCATTTCAGATTTTCCTCTCACGATTTCTCTAACATTAAAAATGCATATGATGATGTCATGGAGAAGAAGATCTACATCTCCGGAAGTGTGGTAGTTCTCCGAGGGCGGCGATGTGCGTGCACGCATGTCCAGAGGCATCCGGTGATGCAGATGCTTTGGCGGCCCAGCAGCTGGCGCCAGCCCTTTTCCCTGCCTTGATACTGCCATGTCTAGGGCGGCCGGGCGGCTCACCTACAACCACAGCTGACCAAGAAGGTGGTGGCTGCCGAACGCATTTCACGACAGGTGGATACGGCTCAACGCATCCTCATCGACTTTTTTTTTTTTTTGACAACTTTAAACTTTATATATTCAGCAGCCAATTTACATAGAGGTCCCTCCAGAAGACCGAAAAACAACATGGTCGGAGATCAGATAAGCACAAATCAAAACATATCGAGGCGATGATTGTGACGAACTTCCCCGGCCGGAAGGGCGTAATAATGGCGCATACACCGATGGAAAAACGCGCAAAGAGACGGTTGAAGATGGGTCAACCGAGCCGATGAAGAAGAACATTCCGGACGACCGAAGGGTAATTAGTAGCCGTCGACGGAGGTACAAGGTGATGCTCGAAGTCGAATCCCTGATGATGGCGATATGTCGTGGAACCAGCGCCCGGATGGACAAGTGCCTAGCAGGGGGTCTGTATTTGCATGAACATTGGCTGCATGGTGAAGAACGTGGTGGGAGTGGAGCGTAGGTGGTGGCGGGTGGAAGGTGGGCGGATGACGCAGTGAACAGAAACAAAAGAAGAAATAAAAGAAAAGAAAAAGATAAAGGAAAAAAGATAAACAAGATGGGAGACTTCCAGGAACGGATGAGGATGACCACCTATGATTGCTGCCGCGTACACGTTGCTGAGCCGGGGAAGGAAACACTGATGTGCATGCAGGACACGTAGCTTTGGGCCCCACTGCGGGACCCACCATGTTGCATGAGTCCATGAAAAATCTCGCCAGCAACTGGCGAACGGCGTCGGCGACGGCGAGCTTGTCAGCGATGTTGTCGAAGAGGGGCTCGGGTGAACGTTCGTCGACCGCGATAGGAGGCTACAAGGCCCGCGGCCAAGATGCGGGAAGGACTACTACTTCAAGTTCGACGTGTACAAGCAGTGTTCTAGGAAGTGTGGAGCTTCAAGTTTTATAAAATCTCCGTATTTCACTTTCAATTTTCAACAGGTCCACGTCCTTATTAATTGTAGCCAAGCGTACATATTGGACTGATTCTGCCATCCAAGCCACTCGAATCACATCCACTTCACCAACTTTATCATAGAGCAATATCACCTAGAGTTGAGGTTTCAGAGCAGTACCACTTCGAATTATTTCACTGCACTCATAACTAACTTTCACATATATGTTCGTCTAGATATATTGGGATGAAAAATGAACAAATTTTTCTCTCAACTCACTCCAATAAACTTGGATTGAGGGTGGATACGAGTGCAGCTAGACAATCCTTCAGATTTGGGGGTAGCTCCAATGACTTAACTTGTACAACATTCGTTCTAAATTATAATACATTTTTAGCTTTTCTAGATATGGTGTTTCTGCTATGTATTTCGATAATACTCTGTCTTTAGATACGTAGTAAATCAAAATATATTATAATTTTGGAATGGAGGGAGTAGCTTAGCTCCACCTCAATGTGAAGAGAGGCTAAATTTCTGGTGAAAATACTACTAAACGTCCTTTCATTGCTTCCTGGGCACGCATCCCATCCTTTGTGGTTTCTAAGGAAACAGGAGGTGGGAGGCTGAGATGGATAAGATGCGCACGGGGAAGGTGTGTAAAACTCTATTGGACAATGAGTATTTTCAATTTATTTGCTCTCTATTGAATTATAAATAAATATACAAATTAGGTTAGAAGATTTCGTTAATATTTATTATTGTTTATGACATGACTTTATTTTACACTAGCGTGTCGCATGTGCATGTCAACTAGTAGTATTAAAATCCTTTGCCCTCATGTATCATTAGTTTTTCACGTTGTCGATTGTCCATTAGACATTTTGAGCATAGTTGGGGCATATCCTTTCCATCCCAAAAAATAATGTTTACGGTTTTTGAGAAGAGTCAATTTATTTCAAGCTTGTAAGAGGGCATGTAGCCAGCATCTACAACAGTGCCCAATAACAACTCTCAATCCCGTTTTTTGGCAAAAAGGAGAAAAAGTCTCCTCCAACAGTTGCCCAATAACAGGTCCTAATCTTTGGGGAATTGGAAAACATCGGCAAGGAAGCGCGCATACCTCGCGCACTCGTCGGCGCTTCATGGCTTGAGTGGAAGTTTCTGAAATCGCGCCGTGGAGCTAAGCGGTTCCTCTGGCGCTTGACTTCCGGTCCTCCGGCGACCCGTGCCTCGTTCTGTCAACTCTACCGACTTGCCGAGCCGGCGTCCACCATCGCCCGGCACCATGGCAGCGACGCGGCGAAGACGGCGACGTGGACAGCGGAGGGCGGCTGCATAGCGCTTTGGGACTCAGCGGAAGGATACGTCGGGAAGGGCGACCTGCGCCCCGGCTGCTCGCGTGACAACCAGCGCCCCATACGCCTCGATGGCCCGAGCCTTCCGGCACTATCACCATCGCGCGGGGCGTCGGGATGGCGAATTCAGGTGAAAGGCTATGCTGCTGGCGCCGAGTGCGGGAGTGAAGCTCATCCTCGCCGACTACTGCGCTGCTCAACATTAAGCTCGACGAGGACCCAGCTAGGATCACAGGCCCCTGTGCACCCGGATGGTCATAGTGCGGAGGCTCGCGTCGCGTGGGCCGGTGGCGGCGTTGGTGGGTTGGAGGTTCTCCTGGTCACCGGAGAAGATGTTAAAGGCTCCCACGAGTACTAGGAATCGCTCGTGATGGACATGCGTCGCGAGGAGGAATTCCACCAGAGAGGATACTTTTCGGATAGGAACGTCGTTAGCGTACCGCGATGCTTGACGTTTGTCTGCCGGTCCTCGGCGATGAAGCGGTAGTGCGGGGAGCCACCAGCGTTACCACACCGGCTTCCGCTGTCGCCCCGAGGATGGCCGGACAGAGCCTTGACGTCGAGATTATCAGAATGATCGGCATCCGCGAGGGAGAGGAAGATTGACATGCGTGCGATCAAGGAGAGGAAGAAGTCATCAGCGGCCCAAGATCAACTACGCCAATTAATTTATTTACAGGTGGACCCAAATTTGTTTTGGAAGTCAAGTATTGGGCAGTGTTGGAGATTGATATTTTCTTTTCATTCCAATACGTTTTTGGGAGTTGCTAAACTCATGTATATTGGGATCAAATTATTGGCCACTGTTGGAATATGCTCTTAGAAGAGCCTCAATTAGGTCCTAGGTTCGACTCCCTATGCAAGTGAATATTTCATAATTTAACAGTTCCGTTGGCAGCAAAGGTATCTGGGTGGTGATTTATCAATCGTGAGGATTTACTGGTCGGGCCTTGTTTAGTTGGCAAAAACTGGAAAAACATTGTTGGAACTCCTGTAGCACTTCTGCTTAGCACTTTTCGTTTGTTTGTGATCAATATTATCATATCATGGTGTAACTAGGCTCAAAGATTCGTCTCGTAATATACATCTAAACTGTGTAATTAGTTATTTTGTTTACCTACATTTCATACTCGAATATATATGTCTTTTGGTGTATTTAATGTGATCACGATGAAGAGAGAGAAAAACTTGGAATTTGAAGGGGGAACTAAACAAGGCCCCGGTCTTCAAAGATACTCAACATAGATTGAAAACAAAAGATCTTGTGTTTGGTGGCGAGAGTGGCGACAGAGGGGGTCTCGTGATTGATGCACCCCGGCCGAGTGACACAGGCAAAAGACTAATCTGCTCTGGGGTCTAGTTCACCCACCCACCAAGTGGTTATTTAATGCTGACAAAAGACGACTAATCAGGCAGATTCCGTCGAGATGTTCAGAGAAGCAGTGGTGATGGGTCCGGCAAAGCCTTGCCGCGCGCATGTCGTCGTTATTTCACCATCTGGCCGCCTGCTAGCCTAGACAGTAGAGACCGTGTCAAACAAAAAAATCTTCTGTGACCATCATCATATTACTCCTCAGGACAGCATGCATGCATATGGAGAGGGTGCAGAGAACTCAGAGCTCCCATCACAAGCGCAAAAACGAACCGCTCCCTCCATCCTAAGAAGGATGACTTTATAGGAAAGCGTGCCCGTCAAACTTTTTAAATCACTTTGACTAGGTTTGAAAAAAATATGTGCAACATTTTATATCTTCAAATAAATTTATTAAAAAACTACACTTAAAAGATCTTTCCGATGATACTAATTACTTAGCATAAGTATTTATATATTTAAATATGTGATTGCGGCAGTTTGAAAACGTTGATTTCTCGAGGGCGAGAATGACATCTATTTTGGGGCCGGAGGGAGTAGCTAGTTAAGCGTTATAATCACTGACATCCCACTCATCTTTAGTATTGGCAGAAGCAGGACTAGGGTTGCTGCTCAGTCGCGTGATAGTGAATTACGCCGCCAAGGATAGTGGTATGCGCCCGGCTGCGAAAGATCCGTGGACATCCATTTCGATCGGTATGGGACACGATGATCCACTTTGCGGTTTATCGGGATTCCAAATCCGCGTGCCAAGACTTTGGGAACAGCGTCCGTAAAGGCGTCATTTTTTCTCTAGCGTTGCACCTAGCGGTTAGTTTATACCAACCTATCACCGGCGGATAGATTTTGACGAAAGTGACCGTCGTCGGCCGATCTCAGGCGAGGAGATGGCCGAGGGGAGGCCCGATGATGAAGCGTGGCGCCCGACCTTTAGGCGGTTGGGGGTGGAGGGAAAGAGGAGGGAAGGTGGCGGTGGCAAAGGTGGTGGCGGTGTGTGTGAGAGAGAGGCACAGAGATTATTTCTTCATTGCTTGTCTCCCCAAATTCTGAGACCGTTACTTATATAGCCCTCCTAGTAGGACTTGTAATCCCAGCAATCTCTATAAAGGTTTTGTTATTTGGTTGGAATACCTTTTACAAGTAATTCTATTTTATTTTCTAATAAGGGTTTTCCTTATAGAGTTGGAATATCCTTGCACGCAAAAGTCATAAAAATAATCCTATCTTGATGGCCAGGCGAAGGGAAATGAGGAAAGCAGCCCGATGATGTGAAACGTGGCGCTGCCACTGTACTTGCCCCACCCAATGGGTCCGGCCGTGCGCCCGGTTGGGCTGTCTAGCCCGATCGATGGGCCCAATTCTGGCGCGTGACATCTCCCGTTCGTGGCGCGTCCAGCCGGCCAATACTGAGTTGGCATGAATGTGATGCCGATTGGCCGAAGTCGTAGCGGATCCGTGGCGAGGATGATGGGACCCGACTTAGCGTTGAAGTCGTTGGAGATGCGTGGCGTCCTGCGTCATCGAAGGAGAGTCGAGTGCAGGCTGCGAGTAGATGCTGAACTTATAGCTGTGGGGGCTGCCGCGAAGGGCTGGTGATCCATCCGCGGCGCCCTCATGATGAGGGGCGGGGATGCGGGGCGGCTCAATGTATGGCGTGCAGCGAAGTCTTTGAAGTAGTAGATGCCGCGACCGCGTGTACTGGCGTGGATGTTGCCCTCTGAGAACACTTGGCCGTAGAGCGATCGAGACCGGCGTGAGGGCGAAGGCGGCGATGAGAGGAGGTCAGCCGGGCGTCTTGTGAGCGGCCTGACTGAGGCGCCCGGGGGTGTCCACGCGCGTCGGCGGCCCGGCGTTGTCAATCGCGAGAGGAACTCTTGGCCGTTGTCATCGAGAGAGAAGCAATGTGGGCGTCGTCGAGTCGACGTCGGTACGCGCCATGAGCCGAGACTGCCTTCGCTGCAAGGCCTGCTCCTCACGTGGGACGAGTCGAGGTGGAAGCCCACTACGCACATGCGGGGAGGGGACGCCACCTTAGAGGAGTATGTTGCGGAGGAGCTCGGGCTGAAGGGGACGTAGTAGCGGTGGAAGTACCTCAAAATCTTTGTTGTAAAGGTTCCACCGGTGCGATGCGCTGAAGCTTCGATGGCGCTGGCGATGATGCCGAGCTCACGGTTCGTCGAGGTACCTAGGTGTACCTCGGTGAGGAGAATACGCTCAATGTCTAGTACGTCGATCGCGCCTCCATGGCAGCTGGCCAAGCGCTGCTCGACTGGCGATGCCTGCTAGAGCGGCGTCGATGTTGGTGTTGGTGTCGGCGACATTGTCGTTCTGCGGTGGTTGCGGGCATGTCCGTGCTACTCGGCGTAGCGGCTATGCGTCATAGCGGCGTGCAAGGTCGATGGCCTCCTCCATCGAGTTGTAATCCAAGCAATATCACTAAAGGTTTCCTTTTATACGGTTGGAATACCCTTTACAAGCAATTCTATTTATTTCCTAATAAGGGACTTCCTTATAGAGTTGGAATATCCCTTACACACCAAAAAGTCCTAGATTAATCCTATCTTTGATGACGGCGAAGATGGAGGTGGGGAGGTGGCGGCGGCGCGGCGCCGGGCCGATCGGCCCCCTTTGCCCTGCCGCCCCCCTCCCTTCCTGGGCCGGCCGTGGCCGGTTGGGCCTCTTTAGCCCACCCATGGCTGGCCCAATTTTGGCACGTGATCAGTATCAAAACATTTTTCTTCTGACTGAACTCCTGGCTTGTATTATTTATTTATTAGTTTCTTCCCTAGAGAAAATGCTACAAATCATTAAGGTCAGAAGTTACTCTCTATTCATAAAAAGAATACAATTATGGAAATTGTACCGATCAAACTAGCTTAATTTTGACCAAGTAAATACTAAATAGTATTAGCATTTATGCCACCAAAGAAATTTACTGTAAAATTATATTGTATTACTAATCTAATGGTAGTTATCTCACCTCATGAATATAAGTACCTTTTTCATATAATTTTAGTCAATAAATTGTTTGGCTCCTCGGAATATGAGAATTGCATACTTCTGTGGACAGAGGGAAGCAAATACCTTATTAGTGTGTCAACACAATAGTGTTGCAGATCAAGACCTGGCCTCATTTTTAGCATTAATTAGTGAAACTATTTTTTGTCCCATAGATGCTTGTGATTGATAGCAACACTAAAAAAATCAAGCATGGGTCCATTGATCCTGGCTTTCTTCTGCTCTGCTCTAGGGTCCAAAAACTCCCTAGTGATTTCTTTTCTACTCACTGTTTCTCCCTCACATCACTCCAAACCTACTTTGTAGCCTAGTCAGTTAGTCAGCTAGAGACATGGACGGCTGTGATGAGAACGACCTTTGGATGGCTCTCTCATCACAAGAATGCCCGCGGCCTGTAGTCGAGAGGAGGACGTGATGGTCCGTGCGCTCACTGAGTCAAGTCTTTGGCCCCCAATGCCTCTGCAATCACTGAGAAGGCACATGTGCTGACCTGTGTGAACAGACATCGGCTTGCACCGTACCAAATGTCTGTTCTTGCTTCACCCAAATGAAGCGTGATAAAATTGTAAGTGATTTGGCTATTAACATGTTCTTCCTTCACCGATTTTCAATGAAATATTGTTTCATATTAGTTAAATTTTAAATCATATTTAGAATTAACATTATTTTTGGTATCGAGCAAGCAGATTCAGTGACCCGTAGTGTGGGGGCCAGGCTGATGGACCAGCTATGGAATCCGGATTAGTTTCTAAAAAAGTTAATAGTTTTTTTAAAAAATATATAGTGACACGTGGAGACATGGATGAGCCACTAATGCTCTGAATTCTCTCGTGCAACATCAAGTTTTAATAACCTAATTCACACGATCATTCCAACTGATCCAATCAGGGACACACATTAGCATCATCAATTTAAATATGACGAAAGAGTTAAAGCCTAAGCTGGTACGTGAGAAGAGAAACAAAAAAATCACACGTAGAATTGGTTATACCTAAATCCATACGGTTTTTATGCTTTTCATATAGTAAGAAATAAATAGATCAGAATCAAAATTGGGACAAGACTACGAACAACCTCGTACTATGTCTTCCATGCGGTTTATGTGGAAGTTAAAGATATATAAAGTCTTACAAGTTCGAGTGAACTTCAATACACACATATCAGCACCACCGAATACAACAGCTTGCGACGGCATTTATTTACTTAAAAGCTGATGCTCGTCCACAACAATATAAGCAAGTGCATAGGCATTCACAATCCATGCTTTCGCCTAGGCTAGATTTTGTTGAAAATTGGAGCGAAACGACAGGGAGTCTCCCCAGGCACATCGTCAAGAAACCCAGCCCGCTGGCAGCACTCGACTGTGTCCACGATCGTCTCCTCGAGCGGCCGGCAGCTCCAGCCGAGCTTCTTTAGCTTGTCTGAAGTCATCGGTGCTGGGTGACCTCTATCAATTATGCTCTCCCTGTCAACCAATTCGACAGTCACCAGATGCAATGTTTAACAAAATGGACGAGTACCATTTTTTTTAGTATTTTATAAAAATAAGCGAGACTTTTACTTGGTAATGCAAGGGTAATCAGGGTACATGCTCTTCAGCAAGTCCAGCAGGTCGCGGGCACTGATGACATGAGGCGCGCAGATGTGCCTCCCGGCTGCTTCAGGCACCTCGTAGAGCAGCAGCAGCGCGTCGGCCAGGTCACGGACATCCACGATGTGCCAGAGCTTGTTCCTCACTCGATCTGGGCCTCCTGCATCAGCGCTCGAAAGATTTAGAATGAGGTTGTGCTCGTGTCCAATTCAAATCGGCTGTGAGCTCCGAATGAAAGCGACTCGTTGCTGAGTGCCGTGTTGAACAGGCGTGGCCCAAACCTTTGAGGAAGTAGATGAGGAACTGGATGCTTGAGTTAACCGTCGGCTGCAGAAGGGGTCCGAACACCAACCCTGGATTGATAGTCACCACGTCGAGCCCGGTTTGCTGCCCGTAAGCGAGTGCCATCTCTTCTGAGATGATCTTGGCCACCGCGTACCAGCTCTGGAGTACACAAGACACCAAAACCGACTAAGCCGATCTTGCAATTATTTTCGATAAAAAAAAAAGAACACATCTTGGCTTGGGTACTCTAAAATTATGCAACATGCAGAAGTTAGGGTCTGTTTAACACTAAAAATTAGTAGCTAAATTAATACTAGTTGATCCAAACAGACCAGCAAGTAAACTGGCTAATTATTATCTAGAAGTGAAGGACCGAAACGGCGACCAGAGGGGGTGAATGGGAGCCTCGATTTTTTTCTTTTTAATTTTGGATCATCGGCTTAACCCCCGACCTCAAAAAGCAATCTCCCACAAGGTCCGAATAACACGCGTGCTAACTAGTAGCAAGGTGTTATAAGCAAAGAGAGCACCGAGATGTCCACGACCCAAATGATTGGGTGGATGCTCCCTAGGAACACAAATGGACACCTCAAAAGATCACACACGACCGAGGAGCGCAAAAAATCGAACCGGGGAGAGAAAATGAGTCACCCGACTTCTATAGAGAAGAAGCGAGTTCCCAAATCTAAAATACCAACGCCAACTCGTGGCGAGAGTGCCTAGATAAATTTCTCGGCTCGATAGAAAATCAATGCAAAACCGGAACTCAAATCGGAGTGCAAATGACCCGGGTTGTGGAACAAACACCGAATGCATCTACACTGTTCTTGTGACCACAGCAGGCAAGAGCAATACCAAGAGTACTAATTCAAGCAGTAGGAAATAAACTAATCAACCAAAGATTAGTTTAGAATATAACTAAATTGTCTTCACACTATTGCTTGAAGGTGACATCTCAATATATAATGATCAAAACAAGTTGCTGCTAGTTCAAGCCGAGACAAACTACTACCCTGCTGTAAACTGACATGTCTCAAATTGCCATCCACAAGAATAAACAGCAGCTATTGGATAAACTTTGCAAGTCGTGAATACTACTCAAGGCAATATAAAATATATTAATGCTCCAATATTCAAGATTGCAAGAAGTAGTAATTCAGGAAAGCTGCGTGATGAAATCAGCTTGCTTTACCTTTTTGGAATCGACGATGTTGTTACCTCGGTGCTGACTGCAGTAGTCCTGATGACACTGGATCCCTTGCTGATCTGCTGCCCCTTGAATCCTGACTGCTTCGATCTGACAGCTGACCACCGACCGACGAACGCTCGACCTGCACACAGAAGAACAGACAAAGAACCTGTGAGAGAATCAGGCCTCAAAGGCCAAGAGCAGGCGCTGCTTAGAGAGCACGCACAACACCTGGGTGCTGGCGCTGGTAGCGCTGCTGCAAAACTGAGTGAAAATTTCGACGCCCTCTGAGAACCCAAGAACAGAGAAGAACAGCAGTACTCCCAGATCCGAAAATGCAAGGAACTTGCTCGAATCGAAACCCCAGGGCCTCAAACTTGGCACAGCGATTCAGGACAAAGACAAAAGCCTACTCCTACGAAATCATTGCTCGAGAATGACTGAGAATCCGAAAATCGAAGAAATTCGAGCAAGAAGAGAGAAGGGGAAAACAAGAACACAGCTCAGTCAAAACGAGATTTCAGCAGACAATAAAGCCCGGAGGGCACGCTGAGAGAAGGGCCTCAGCTTCCCATCATGAATCACAGCAACTACACCCACGAGATTTTTTTGGTTCGTGACCTCTCTCGTGAACAGCAAAAAAAACCTGGAAAACCTAGCTAAAAGGATAAATGAAAAATGAGAGAGGCAAGGGAGGATGAAGGGGTATGCCTCTAAAATAGCCCTATTTTCCCTCCGCCTAAACTACCCTTAAGATACATGAGTCGGTCTTGTAACCCTAAGGCTATTTCGGTCGACTGGGATAATTTGATCCGACGGCCACCGCGCCTCCTCATCGGTAGCCTTGCATCCACGCAACCTCCCGATGCCGCCACGTGCCGCCCTTCCGTCCGCCCGGAAAGCTTCGGGTTTTGAGGCCCAAACCCGCGAAACCCGCGCTGTGGTTTTGAGGCCCAAACCACTAAACCAGCGCCCGATGGTTTTGAGGGCAAACCACCAAACCTCCTCGACATGTGTCATCGCCATCTTGACCGCCCGAGTCGCCAAGTCAACCGAGCTCCCCGCTGCCTGCACGCCGCCCGTCTTGACCCGATCGACACGGTCCTGCCACGTCCTCTTGCATTCGCCGATGTCCCGGATGTCGGCCACCATGGCTAGCCACCCGCGATCCGGTCCCTCGGTCCAAGCCTTACGTCCGTCCTTCACCTCCACGGTCCATCGGCCCGCACGTCCTCCTTGGCCCCTTCACCTCGCCCGTCGGCTACCATCTCCGAGCTCCACACCCGCACAACACGAACCAAGAGATACGTCTTCGACACACTCCACGTATGCCGGTGAAACATAGCCGAAGCATAAAAGATAAATGAAAATAGAAAGAGAATGTTGACTGTTGACACTCACTACATCACAAAACTAAACACATGCGACCTAAATCAACCATGTGTTCGCAATCTCCCCCTTGATGATTGCATTGTCAACATTCAACACAAAGACAGAAGAAGATAGAAGATAGCACATCCAAGTGAACACAAGCTAGACACAAGCTAAGATAATCACTGGATAACAAACATGGAGCAAACACTTGATTCCCAAAGACATGGGCAAAAGGCTCGACACAACCAAGCTAAACAGACAGCTAGTCCTCAAGAAGAGGTAGAACAGGCTCAACACCACTAGCAAAGCTCCAAACCAAATACTTTCACACACAAACAGCTAGACCCTCAAGACAGAGGCAAAAGGCTCAACACATCTAGCTCAAAGTGCTACTCCCCCTAGACAAAAGCAGTCACTGTCTTTGTATCTTTCTCCCCCTTGTTGGCACATGCACTAATCAAGCTATAAAATGCAATATGTCACAATGCAAAGCTTCAAAATTATATTCAACCGAATGAGAGAGTGCTCAAAGTGGTACCATAGCAGCAAATTACAAGTGCTAGCCAGAGCTCAAGCTAATCAGATGATATGAAATATGGCACAAAGCATTTTGAGCAAATTTTAGTATCTTGCAAAAAGGAGGTTCACCATCAAACATAGCACCTAGCACAAGTAGATAGGAGATCAACTAAGTGCTTAAACATGTAAACCGAGTAAACTACCCCAAGACAAGTTCACACATCATGCTAGAGATCTTTCCATACACTTGTGATTTTCATTTTTATTCGGAGTTGCAGCGGTTCACAAGTTATAAAAGAGCATGCGAGTGGTTATCCACATTTGCCTTGCCTTACTAATCAACCATGTCAAGCCTATGCGTGAGCAATGATTAGCTTAAGACAATGGTCCGGGTCAAACACAATGAAGTCCAAGTTCATTCAAGAGTGCAAGTGAAAGCAAGTCTCAAACTTCAAAGTGTGGCAAAAATGGACCCACTCGATCTTTTCATCACTTCACTTAGATTTCAAGTTTTAGCAAGGTATTATCAAGAAAATCTAAGCAAGTGAATGAATCAAGGCATGAGACATAGCCACCAAGAATACACATGAAAGCTCAAAGGGTCTCAACATCCTACTCATGATAGAAGCTAGCTCAAGGGTGAACCAAATAATTTGATTTCATCATTCATTAGTCAAGTTCACATGTCGAAAAAGGTTGCTCAGCTCATAGCATACATCACATGATTAAAAAGAGCTAAAGCTAGAGGCACTGACATATTGATACTACTAAGAGCACAACCTCACTCAAGTCAATATAAAAGTGAAGCTCATGATATGCAAGTATGATACAAAAGTGCAAAAACAAAACTAAAAACTACAACTGTACATCAACTACAAAGCTTCCCCTCAAAAGGGGTAGCAAATACCCAACTCCCCACGAAGCTAGGCAAAACGGACTTGGTCTAGTGGTTTTGTGAAAATGTCCGCAATCTGTTGCTCCGTGTACACATGCTGGACATCTATGTCCCCTTTCTCCTGGTGATCTCTCAGGAAGTGGTACCTCACCTCTATGTGTTTGGTCTGGGAGTGCAGGACAGGGTTTTTGGCTACACTCACAGCTCCCATGCTATCACACAACAAAGGTACACGAGAAAAGCTCAGGCCAAAGTCTCTCAAAGTGGCAACCATCCACAACAGCTGGGAGCAACAAGCAGCAGCAGCAACATACTCTGCCTCAACCGTCGACTGAGCGACACCAGACTGCTTTCTAGACGACCAAGACACCAGAGAAGTACCAAGAAACTGACAGGTACCAGATGTAGACTTTCTATGCATACGATCACCAGCATAATCAGAGTCTGAATAACCAACCAGGGAGAGGGTGGAAGAGGCCGAGTACCAAAGGCCAAAGTCAGGGGTAAACTGCAAATACCTGAAGATCCTCTTCACAGCCTGAAAGTGAGAGGTGCGCGGCGAAGACTGAAAACGTGCGCAGAGGCACACCGCAAATTGATGTCGGGCGCGTCGCCGTACAAGAAAGCGAAGCGATCATGCTTCAGACTCCCTTTGGTCCACGCTTCCATCCTTGTCCTCGTCCAGGGCCGCCGTCGTCGACATGGGCATCGAAAGAGGCTTGGCCTCACCCATGCGAAACTTGCAGATGATGTCCTTCGTGTACTTGCCCTGGTGTACGAAGATCCCGTCCTTGGTTTGCTTGATTTGAAGTCCAAGGAAGTAGGTCAGCTCGCCCATCATGCTCATCTCGAACTCCCTGCTCATAATCTCTGCAAAACTCGATACCATAGCATGTGAAGAGCCACCAAAGATGATATCATCCACATATATCTGGACTAGGAGTATGTCATTGCCTTTCTAAGCGTAAACAAAGTCTTGTCTACAGCCCCCATCACAAAACCCTTAGCTAAGAGAAAAGCTTTCAACCTCTCGTACCACGCTCTGGGGGCTTGTTTCAGCCCATACAAGGCTTTGTACAACTTGTACACATAGTCTGGGTGTTTAGGATTCTCAAACCCCCTGGTTGCCTCACATACACTTCCTCCTCTATGAACCCATTTAGGAAAGCACTCTTGACATCCATCTGGAAGAGCTTAAAACCCTTCGAGGCTGCAAAGGCAAGCAAAATCCTAATAGCTTCTATGCGGGCTACAGGAGTGAAGGTTTCTTCGTAGTCTATTCCCTCTTTCTAACAAAACCCCTGGGCAACTAATCTGGCTTTGTTTCTCACCACCACACCATCCTCACTGCTTTGTTTTGAACACCCACTTAGTACCTATAGGATGACACTCAGCAGGAGGTGGGACTAACACCCAAACTTGGTTCCTCTCAAAGTTCTGCAACTCCTCATGCATGGCATTGACCCAATCCGAGTCCGATAAAGCTGTGTCAACATCTTTGGGCTCAAGAGTGGAAACAAAAGCAGAATGAGCAAAATGACACATGCATAGGATTTGGAACGAGTTACCCTTTGATTGAGTCCTCCAATCATGGTCTCCTGGGGGTGGCGATGCTGAATGTGCTGAGGCGCCGTGCGCGAAGATGTCGCCTCCCCCTCGACTGGAGCGGGAACCTCCTCGTGTACAACCGCCTCGGCCCGAGGGAGCTGCTCCACCGACCCCGTGAAGTAGTGGTAGTAGGGTCCGGGTCCGTGAGCGTCGTCGTCGTCGCAGGGTCGACCAAGCGGTGGAGTCGCCGGGATCACCCCACCAACATCTTCCCCGCTCCTCCTCCACAAAGATGCTCGCCCCATCTCTTCCTTTTCCCCGCACACTCAAACACGAAGAGGAACAAGGCGCTAGCCTCATCGAAAAGTAACCTCACAAGTCTCTACAACGCGGTTAGTCTCAAGATTTAGAACTCTATAGGCATGTGAGTGCAAAGCATATCCAAGAAAAATGCCATCAGCTGATCGAGACTCAAACTTGTCGAGATTACCTTGCTTGAGGATGAAGCACCTGCACCCAAACACACGGAAGTGGCTTACCTTAGGCAATCTCCCAAACCGCAACTCATATGATGTCTTCTTGGTGAAAGCTCAAGGAAAACGCGGTTGGAGACATGGCACGCCGTGTTGATTGCCTCAGCCCAAAGACCTCCTGAGTCTTGTGTTCATCGAGCATGGTCCTCGCCATCTCCACAAGCGTCCGTTCTTCCTCTCAACAATTCCATTCTCACTGAGGCACATAAGGACTAGAGAACGGTGCTCGAGACCATGGTTAGTACAAAAGGTTTCGAACCGAGTGTTTTTGAATTCTCGTGCCATTATCACTGCGTATAGCTCGAATGGCGGTATCCTGGCCAACTCAGTCCGCAACCTCAAAATCAAATATCGTGCAAAACCAAATGCTTCATCCTTGCTTTCCATGAAAAAGACCCATGAATACCTCGAAAAGTCATCCACGAACACTAAACAATACCACTTCCCACCGTAAAGACCGGACCGAGATGGACCAACAAAGTCCATGTGTAAAATCTCTCCGGTCGTGGAGGTCATGATCCGTTAACTGGAGGGTGAGAAGCGGCTACCATTTTCCCGTGGCGGGCGAGGATGGCAAACCAAGTCTTTCTCAAACTTGAGCTTAGGCAATCCTCGGATGAGGTCCATTGAACTCAACCTTGCAAGAAGGTCAAAGCTCAAATGTCCCAATCTCCTATGCCACTTCCACAAATCAAGAAGACCGAGCCACCAAGCACCGAGGGTACCAAAAGATCGAGAAAAATCAGCTCGAAAAACTTGACCAAAAGGCACAATCCAAAGAAATAAGATCACTATGAGAATCCAAAACTCGAATGTACCAACTTTGAATCGCACTACCTCAAAACCATCCGCCATGAGCCGAGAGACGATAAAATTGAAGTGGAGGTTGGAGACGAGTGCTACGCCCTTGAGCACAAAATGCTCATTGATCCCGATTGATCCTCGAGACACAATCTTTCCTCCGTTGCTATCCCCGAAAGTGATGTACTCCTTACTCTTCATGGGGGTGAGGCTGGAGAACCAACTCGAGTTGCCTGTCATGTGCCGTGAGCAGCCCGAGTCTATCAGCCACATGGTCTCCAACCTCCCATCCTGCATCAACAATAGTACATGGGATGAGCAAATGGCACAACACTGGGGTTAGTAAACTTGGAG
This sequence comes from Hyparrhenia diplandra, assembly GCA_015847255.1. NCBI lineage: Eukaryota > Viridiplantae > Streptophyta > Magnoliopsida > Poales > Poaceae > Hyparrhenia > Hyparrhenia diplandra. The sequence goes on along the minus strand of JADLZK010006155.1, from coordinate 27,152 downwards.
GAATACCAGTGTTGACCATCTTGCCCAAGATAGGCGTTAGGCAAAACAAACATCCCACGACCCATCTTACCGGGGGAGTGCTTACCACGCCAACAAAGCGCGGTGCTCTCCTCATGTCAAACTCAAAGTTTCCAAAGCGGGGATCAACATCCACACGCGGAGCACGACCATCACGAGGTCTCACAAACTGCGGCCTAGCTCTTTGAGGCATTCTACCTCTAGGCCTAGCAAACTGTCTCTGAACCGACTGCACACCCCTCTCATACATGCCAAGTGGTGGGTGATACTTGTCACGGTTCTCAAACTCAACTTGACGCCTAGCATCCCTCTTCCTCCTAAAGCAAAAACTCAACCAAGTGACCATCCCTCCGACAATACTCACAAAGGATACCTCACCTCTCTCTTGGGTGGTTCTTTGGCTCACTCTCTTGGGTGGATGGTTCACTCTTGTTATGGCCTTGGCTCTAGGAAGGGTTTCCTCGGGGATCTTGGGCAAAGTGTCAAGTGGGTTCCCCGAGGTGGTTTGGTTTGGGAAGCCACACTTGTTTTGGAGGTGGAGTCTTTGTGGGTTCTTGGAGAATGCCATTTTGCACAATGGGCTTGGTAGGCTCAGGTGGGGTGATCTTGGTCAGCTTGGGAGTGTTTGTTGGTTTCTCACTCAAGCTCAAACCACTACCCCGACCAACCTTACCATAGATGACTTCACCCTTCCCACCTATAGCAAAGCCTAATCCCGATGTGTCGGCCCCCCTCTTGAACTCGACTCATCATCATGCCAAGCCGCGGCTCTCCACTAGACACCCAACTCGGGATAGAGCGAAGGTACTTGTTCTCCTCTTCGACTCTCCCCTTGTCATGCTACAAGACATGACCTCCAACTCCAAAGCTTCACACTTAGCACATTTCAAAGACGGTGCTATCCGAAAAGGCCCTTCTCAAGCACGGCAAGCTTGGCAGCCTTCTCCGCCAACTCGGATCGCAAGTCCGACAAGACTTGCACGCACTCAACAACATAGGCTTAGCCTTCGGATCAACGTGCTCATCTAGCAAAGCGAGAATACTTGGATTGCAAAGACATGATGCTAGACATATGCACGGCACAAGCGCCACACTCCATCTCATCGAGATATCAACAAAGCTTCTAAGCAACTCTATCTCCGTCATAGCCATTTCCCACTTCTCCTTGTACTCCTTTCTCTCCCTAGCGGCTCGCTTAAGCAACTTCTCTTGACACACAAGTGCATCCCCAAAGAGTCAACCTCATCGGAGAGAGATTCGATTGTAGGAGGTACCTCGGGGAAGAAGAGTCGCTTGTCGTGTGGCATGACGGTGTCGGTCACCGCTCCGTCGAGGGCCATGGTGCGTAAAACCCCGGGCTTGGAGTCGGCGAAGAAGCGAGTCCATTCAAATTATATCTCGACCTTGCGCCGGGCTCCTCGTCGGCGGAGGAAGATTGCCCGTCTGGAAGAGTCGTTGTCGAGGTCGCCGAGGGAGGCGAGGAAGGCGTGCTTGTGCTCCTTGGCACGCTTGAGGTACTTCCTCTTGATCGCCTCCTTGTCGAAGCCTTTCTTGGACTTGTACTTGCCGGCGATGTACTCGCGCTTGTCCTTGCGCTTGTCGGAGTCATGCTTGTTGTAGTAGTATTTCTTGCCGGAGTGCTTGTCCTTGTTCTTCTTGGGGCAGGCGGCAACGAAGTGGTCCGGATCTCCGCACTCGAAGCATCCGCCCTTGGAAGCACCGCCACGCCCGACGGTTCATGCCGTTGTTGTGGAACCGTGAGAATCGGTGATGACTAGAGCCAGACTCATCATCCCCAAGGCTCTCTATCTCGCTCCTCTCATCACGCACACCAAAGAAGACAAGGCAAACGAGATCTCGTGAAGGGTTAGCGTAAGAGCTCGAACTACTCTTACCTGAGACGAGAGCAACATTAGGCGCAGATGGGTTCTTGAGCTTCGCCTGGATCTGAGCCTCGATCTCGGAGGACTTGAGCTTGCTGTAAAGCTCGTCGGGCGTGAGGGTGTCATAGTTGGCGGACTCCATGATTGCGGACACCTTCACATCCCACACCTTCCGATCCAGAAGGCATAAGAGCCGCAGACGCTTTCTCATGGTCGTCAAGCCTCTCTCCGACGGCTTGTTCGCCCGAAGCTTGTTGCAGATCGTCTGAAACCTAGCAAAGAGAGAATCGATGGACTCGCCATCAAGTTGGATCAAGTTGTTGTACTCTCTCTTGTAGGTCTCATATAGGCGGGCCTTGACTTGTGGGGTTCCCTCGTGGTAGCTCTCAAGTGTCTTCCACACCTCACGAGTGGTCTCACAAGTGGCAACTCTCTCGAACTCGTGTCTTTGAGGCTAGAGAACAACACGCTCCTCGCTCGGTTGTTGGCATTGTGTTGGGCTATCTGTTCCTCACCCACTCGAGCGGCTAGCACTTGGTAATTCTCATCCTCAACAATCTCCCACACTCCCCAATCCATCCCCATAAGATGTGCTTGCATCTTAATCTTCCAAAAGGGATAGTTGGTGCCATCGAACTCCGGAGGCTTGCCACCATAGTGACCGAACCTCTCCATGTCGCCTTTTGCGGATCACGGACCGATTAAGGTGGATATGATCCTTAACCGGCTCCGATACCAATTGAAGGACCGAAACGGCGGCCCGAGGGGGGGGGGGGTGAATGGGAGCCTCGATTTTTCTTTTCAATTTTGGATCATCGGCTCAACCCCCCGACCTCAAAAGCAATCTCCCACAAGGTCCGAATAACACGCGTGCTAACTAGTAGCAAGGTGTTATAAGCAAAGAGAGCACCGAGATGTCCACGACCCAAATGATTGGGTGGATGCTCCCTAGGAACACAGCGGGACACCTCAAAAGATCACACACCTACCGAGGAGCGCAAAAATCGAACCGGGGGAGAGAAAATGAGTCACCCGACTTCTATAGAGAAGAAGCGAGTTCCCAAATCTAAAATACCAACGCCAACTCGTGACGAGAGTGCCTAGATAAATTTCTCGGCTCGATAGAAAATCAATGCAAAAACCGGAACTCAAATCGGAGTGCAAATGACCGAATTGTGGAACAAACACCGGAATGCATCTACACTGTTCTTGTGACCACAGCAGGCAAGAGCAATACCAAGAGTACTAATTCAAGCAGTAGGAAATAAACTAATCAACCAAAGATTAGTTTAGAATATAACTAAATTGTCTTCACACTATTGCTTGAAGGTGACATCTCAATATATAATGATCAAAACAAGTTGCTGCTAGTTCAAGCCGAGACAAAACTACTACCCTGCTGTAAACTGACATGTCTCAAATTGCCATCCACAAGAATAAACAGCAGCTATTGGATAAACTTTTGCAAGTCGTGAATACTACTCAAGGCAATATAAAATATATTAATGCTCCAATATTCAAGATTGCAAGAAGTAGTAATTCAGGAAAGCTGCGTGATGAAATCAGCTTGCTTTACCTTGGGAATCGACGATGTTGTTACCTCGGTGCTGACTGCAGTAGTCCTGATGACACTGGATCCCTTGCTGATCTGCTGCCCCTTGAATCCTGACTGCTTCGATCTGACAGCTGACCACCGACCGACGAACGCTCGACCTGCACACAGAAGAACAGACAAAGAACCTGTGAGAGAATCATCAGGCCTCAAAGGCCAAGAGCAGGCGCTGCTTAGAGAGCACGCACAACACCTGGGTGCTGGCGCTGGTAGCGCTGCTGCAAAACTGAGTGAAAATTTCGACGCCCTCTGAGAACCCAAGAACAGAGAAGAACAGCAGTACTCCCAGATCCGAAAATGCAAGGAACTTGCTCGAATCGAAACCCCAGGGCCTCAAACTTGGCACAGCGATTCAGGACAAAGACAAAAGCCTACTCCTACGAAATCATTGCTCGAGAATGACTGAGAATCCGAAAATCGAAGAAATTCGAGCAAGAAGAGAGAAGGGGAAAACAAGAACACAGCTCAGTCAAAACGAGATTTCAGCAGACAATAAAAGCCCAGAGGGCACGCTGAGAGAAGGGCCTCAGCTTCCCATCATGAATCACAGCAACTACACCCACGAGATTTTTTTGGTTCGTGACCTCTCTCGTGAACAGCAAAAACCTGGGAAAACCTAGCTAAAAGGATAAATGAAAAATGAGAGAGGCAAGGGAGGATGAAGGGGTATGCCTCTGCTAAATAGCCCTATTTTCCCTCTGCCTAAACTACCCTTAAGATACATGAGTCGGTCTTGTAACCCTAAGGCTATTTCGGTCGACTCTGGGATAATTTGATCCGACGGCCACCGCGCCTCCTCATCGGTAGCCTTGCATCCACGCAACCTCCCCGATGCCGCCACGTGCCGTCCTTCCGTCCGCCGGAAAGCTTCGGGTTTTGAGGCCCAAACCCGCGAAACCCGCGCCTGTGGTTTTGAGGCCCAAACCACTAAACCCGCGCCGATGGTTTTGAGGGCAAACCACCAAACCTCCTCGACATGTGTCATCGCCGTCTTGACCGCCCCGAGTCGCCAAGTCAACCGAGCTCCCCGCTCTCGCCTGCACGCCGCCCGTCTTGACCCGATCGACACGGTCCCGCCACGCCCTCTTGCATTCGCCGATGTCCCGGATGTCAGCCACCATGGCTAGCCACCCGGCTATCCGTCCCTCGGTCCAAGCCTTACGTCCGTCCTTCACCTCCACGGTCCATCGGCCCGGCACGTCCTCCTTGGCCCCTTCACCTCGCCGTCAGCTACCATCTCCGAGCTCCACACCTGCACAACACGAACCAAGAGATACGTCTTCGACACACTCCACGTATGCCGGTGAAACATAGCCGAAGCATAAAAGATAAATGAAAATAGAAAGAGAATGTTGACTGTTGCCAATCACTACATCACAAAACTAAACACATGCGACCTAAATCAACCATGTGTTCGCAAGAAGGCTGTTAAATATTAGTTTTTTTAGTTGAGCCAAATTTGTAGTTGTTAATTGGTGCTAGTTCATATGCACACCTTCAACTCATTATCCCAACAGTGCGCCTCTGATTAGTAGTATAACAGGTTACCTCAATGCTCCTGCAGAACTCTCTGTCTGACCAGCAGCTCTCATCTCTGATCTTACCATCAGGCCAGTCTTTGGGGCTGATCTCAACGGCAACCATGGATGACACAACCACAACTCGCTGGACATTCGCGGCAGAGGCAGCCTTGAGCACATTTGTGGTGCCGGTAACAGCAGGACCCAGCATTTGTAGCTGCGAATTGTTTATGCGCATGATTCGTGAAAGCCTTTTTTTTATTGAGATTAAGAAACTGGAGTGGCCACATGGAAAACTCCCTGGCACCCGACGATCGCAGCTGCCATGGCGTCGTAGTCCAGGAGATCAGCCTTGAAAGGTTTCGGGCAGCATTCTCTGGGCCCTTCAGATGCCTTGTCTTCTCGTCACCTGAACCAGTCAGGGAACGCGAGCGAAACCAATAAACAAACTCTAAAACCAGTCCAACAGAAAGGATATGGGCAACTAATGACAGATTGCGCACTGATGTCGCGGACGGTGCCGTGCACGGTATAGCCGCGGGAGAGCAGGAACTTCACAAGCCAGGATGCGATGAACCCGCCGGCGCCGGTCACGCACACCGTTGTACCTCCGGCCATGGCGTTGTCGCCGCCTCCTCCGAGTCACTGCCGCAGCTAATAAGCCGCCGGTCGTACGTATTATATAAATAGCTAGGAGGCCATAAGCTAATTCTGAGCACATTCACTATCCTAGCAAAGGTACAATAATTAGCTTAGGGCATCCTCGATGGCTGACAAGTCGCCAGCCATCGGAGGAGCACTTACCCAATTAGGAGGGACGATCAGAAAATTTCCATCGCTAGCGACAGGCCAACAGGACTAACACTGCACCTAGATCAGTAAGATAACAACCATATCATTTAACATCCCGCTCAATCTCAGGCACTGATGAGGCCCAGTGCTTCCGAGACTACATCATATCAGACCATCATCACAAGGCACTGGTTCACTCGACTCAGTCGACTGTGAGCTAGACTGTCGGCTCCTATGTTCAGACGTGCTAGCTATTTTCTATTCGAATAAATATGCTGCATCAAAGTTTGCATGTATACTCTGCTGGCTATCAGAACCTGCAACATTTTCTGGTCATACAGAAAAAAATAATTAATGAAACTATTTTTGTCGCCTTGAATACTGGTCAAACAGTAACAAATCCAGAATGGGCCCGTTAGATCCTGATGATTTTCTTCTGCTCCGCTGTAGCGTCCAAAAACTTCTTTGCGATTTGTTTTCTAGTCATTCAGCCAATCTTTCTCCTTCATATCAGCCTAAACCTACTTTGGAGCCTAGTCAGACAACGACATGGACGCCAGTGATGAGAAGGCCCATATAATGGCTAACCATAGCCATCAACCACGGCCTGCGCCTACCAAAAATAGAGCTCCGAGAATATCAAAAATAGATAGAGCTCTCAATGTTCAAGCTCACTCTTTGGCAAATAGTGCTTTCGGTAAATCTAGTGCTGAGCCTATCACATTGCCTGTCTCTTGTACCAATGAAAATCATGCAGGCAGCTGCCCTCTCCAGGTTGCCCTGGAAGATGTAAATGTCTACTGTTGTACTCTCATTGCAGAATAATAGAATTGGTTGTTTCAAGTCAAAAAAAGCAAAAAAAAAAAAAAAAAAAAAAAAAAAAGACCACGTCCTGTGCCTCAGGCTATCTGCCTATCTCTTCGAACCATCAAGTCGTCGGCCCCCAATGCTAACTGGCGATGGTACGTCTGCAATCACTGAGAAGGCATATGTGCTGACTTGTCTGAAAAATGCGTGCCTTCACTGTCGTCAGAACTTGTTCCTTCGCCAATGAAGCGGGTTAAATTGTAATGAGGGGTTCTTATTTAAGTTTTTTACAATAATTGGTGAAAAATTCAATAGCTGAGAACGGCCGATCCGACGGCTACAAAGGCTGGAGGCAATGAAAGGCAAAAAGACACGGAGGCAAAAATCGTCTTCTATTGTGTCTATGACAAGTGGCCATAGAAGCAAAAATTGCCTCTGATTGCCTCCGCAAAATGGACGGATAAAAAATGGTCCGTAATTGCATTCTTGTAAAAAAAAATCGTTCAAGGGTAAACTGGTAACTGCTACTACTATAGTTAATTTCCGGCATCACCAGGGCTTGCTTGCCGGCATGAACGCCATTGGCATTGCCAGCAGCACACGAAGTACATGTACGTGATGCACTTGGCAGCAGTAGCGCTGGTCGAGCGCGAGACGCAGGACTGCCATGCCTCTGACGGCCAGCAATTATTATCGCAGCAGCCAGCAATGGCATCCACGCACGTCGTCGCTGTGGTTCAGGAGGTCCCCGTCGTTAATCATCTAGGCCTGCGAGCCAGTTTCAGCGGCAGTGCGGTGTGTACGACGACGACTAACTGTCGACGGAAGGACGCACTGCTAGTACTAGTATAGTGCCCGTGCTAACGCTTACGGGACAAATGAAATAAAATATTTACAAGAATATATTTATTTGCCAACCAATCTGATATCTGTTCGCCGATCAACAAGATCCACACTTGATAAGAAAATATATATTTTTTCACATGTTTGGCATCATATAGTAGGAAGAATAGCACGCAATAAGCCAATAATCAATACAACTTTGTTCTCTTCTTTTTTTTTTTTTCATTTGGACAAACAAAAGTGATAAGCTGGCTACACACATGCATACATGCAACGGAAGACATGATCCACCATTGTCAAGCTCAAAATCAATATATCGAGTACATGGTTCATTTCCTAGGCATCTTGTATTACTCCTAAAAAAATCAATGTATATATCCTTTTTGTGGTTCTTTTTTTTCTAGTGCAACTTTAAGTGATTCTATGTACTCCTTTCCTCTTTCCACTTGCTTAATGGGGGACGCTGAAATTTTAAGAGATCAAATATTAGTAATTGAAATTAAAGCTGAAGTAAGAAAAGCCGATATGTCAGTACAACATGGCACTTGAAGAATTGCAAACAATTATAACTGATCAGGATCACAACTGAAATTTAGAATTATTGAAAATCGGACATGAAAATCTTCAGCTTTTCATTAATCATGGTCTGACAATGAAGAAAAAAAAGAACTTTGATTTTGCAGTGTAGTATAAATGGTTGAAAACGAAGAAAAAGCTGAACTCACCAGGTAGTACAGTCAACAATCCATGGCTTGCTGAATGTAAAAAGAATAAAGAATATCATTCCTTTTAGTGAAATTGACTTAAATCTGTTGAAAGACAAGAAAAAACATGCCTCAGTGCAACAATTCAAACATCCATAAACAGGTACTAATGAGGATTTAATACATTAATATGCTACAAACCACAGGTACCAAGATAGCAAGAGCAATATCCTAAAAACTTAAAACCAATCTGTTCAGAATAATGAGATGAGATGGCAATACCATTCCGATCCATTAATTCAGATCACAGTTATGGCAATACCATACCATACCAGGATCTTCCCAAGTCTCAACCTCTTCTTCCTCTAGTTGGAAGAGGAACTCCAGGACCCTTTTATGTAGTAAACAGAGACGCTTTTGTATCTGCAAAAAAATCCAGATTGATGATTTAAAAAAGATAAGCGAGTAGATTTTTTTTGAAGTCGTGCTTCATGCTTTCTCTACAAAATAAACCATACCCACCTCCGTGGTACAGATATTTGAGCTTCAGTGCAAACTATTTTAAGAGTTTAACCTAATGCAAATTTTTAAGCTGAACGTTATATCAAGTGTTCGGATCATACCACTCCATTTTGGAACTCTCCGCTGAGATCTAGCTGCACTGCCATATCAGTAAAAGTTGAATTAGTCTGCCGCCTCAACTTCCATGCCGTTGCTTCTCATCTCCTACAAATTGCTGGATCCGTAAAATCTGCATGACAGATAACTAAGGATTAGCTAACGCTACGGTTCATATTAAATCTAAACTTAATTCTCTCAAATTTTAAATACTTAGCTAATTGTGCTTTGGCAAATATATGTCCATAGTTCTGAACTGAGCAGATATCAGATTGGGAATGCTTTACCTTGTGGGAGCATTCCACCTCATAACTGAATAATTTCCAATGCATTCAGAACTGTAATCTACGTCATAACTGAACCCAATTAAAGAAGATACTGTGACAAAAAGAAAACATCCACATCATCCAGAAAATAAGGGACTAATTAGCATAAAACTGAGGACATGAATTGATGTGGATTATAGGGTAGAGATTGGCCCACGTCTAGTTACAGCTAAACTGAATTTCAGAGTCTGCCTTGTTGCATCAACCGGGGCCATCAGGATCGCTTAATAGTGTCCCAAATGTGAAAGGTATAGGCAAAGTCGTATTCCCAGGTCAGCAGAAATGCTATCCATCTGAATGCTTAGAAATGGGGATTAACCTGCAAAGAGCATATTTGTTCCAGACAGCATCAGTTACCAAAAAAGAGCAATAAAATAAGGCAAACACTACTACAGAATTGTCCATTACTGTCGGGCTCCAACCCCCTTCACCGCCGAAAAACTGAACCGGCAGGACCATAGCGTAGTGATGTGGGTTTTGAAACACTACCGGGTCAAAACACCGGCGGTGATGCGAGGAGAGACTGCCGGTTTGATATCGAACCGCAGCGCAGACCGTCACCGAACACCGCCGGGTGTTCCACGACCCGACAACATTTTTGATCCAAGCAATGCAGGTTCGGAAGTCAGCCGGCAGAGTTGATATTGGGAGTACCGTCGGGCTTTAACGAACCGACGTAATTGTGGAGATAACACTATCGGGTTAGACTGAGCCGACAGTGTATCGAAGAGCTAACAATGACGGCTTACTTTCAACCCTGTCAATGAACTTTACGTGAACACCGCCTCGCTGATCTCAACCCGACAAATAAGTTATTAGAGTGTAGACTATCGGTTGGTTAATGCAGCCGACAAAAGATGTTTCGTCATTTATGACGGTTAGTAATTCAAACCGATAGTGTTTGGTGTAGTTACACTACCGGTTTGTATGTAATTCACTGGCCGGGCCCATGCCACCCGGCGTTTTTGTTTAAAAATTTGTATAATTTATGAATTTTTTCCTGAAAATCAGCTATTTTTAAACCCATAAAAGCATCATAGATACATTACATGGTTCAAAGGTTACATACAACTAACTCCACCTAATGTTCTACGAAATTGAGCCTAGGACATCAACTTCCAAATAAGGAAAAACAATGACAATAGCCATGACAAAATCAAAACATCTTTCATAGGCCAAGTCGCAATTCTCCTAATCTTCATATCTATGGAGAGAGGCTTCTCATCGATCTCTAGGGCTGGTTGATAGTGAAAGTTACTAGGGGTAGAGGGGTTGCCGGCGTACAGACGCACGGCGGCGAGATCGACGACTGGCCGTCTCTAAGAGAAGAACACGGGAGGAAGGAGACGATAGAAGGGAAATATGTTTTGTCTTCGCGTCGATCCGCCCGACCACCCACACAAAGAACGTATAAAGTTTTACAAGTTCATTGGGCCAAGCCCGACGCGCCAAGACGGCAAGTGCCGACTTTCGCCCAAAGAAACAGACTCAAAGGAAAATAGAAATACGTAACCATCATGGGGATACGCCTTATTGCAATACGTGACAATCCTCCCCCTTAAGCGGCAGCGTGTCCTCACGATGTAGGTGTAGCAGCCTGACGAAGACGGCGACGACGCTTGAGCTTGAGGCTTGGGGAAGGAATGTGTAGTTCCTGTGTTGCCCAAAGGTGTCGGAGTCGCTTGACGACGCACCGTGTCCATCTCAGACTATGCGGTTGCCCAATCTCCGAGCTTGGTGTTAAGCACTAGTGTATGAGGTAAAGTGAAGAATGTTGTCAGTAAGTTCAGATCACCGTCGCCGGATACTTGAGTGTCAGGTGGTAAAGCCTTCTTCAGTTGCGAGACATGAATAACCGGATGGATATGACTGGTGGCTGGCAACCGCAATTTGTAGGCCACCTTCCCAACCTTCTCGTAATAAGATATGGGCCAAAGAATTTGTAACTGAGTTTTCTGTTGACTCGCCGCTGAACCGATCGCTGAATGTGTGGTTGCAGCTTAATGTAAACCCGCCACCCACTTCAAAGATTCGTTCCACTCGGTGCTTATCTGCTTGTGATTTCATTCTATGTTGTGCACGCCGCAAGTTATCTTGGATGTGCTTTGCATCATAGTCTTGCATTCAGTCAACCAGGTTTTCGTGTGCAGTACAAAGATTTGCATCTTCTAGTGCAATACCAAAATGCCTTGGTGGATAACCATACGTAGCTTGAAAGGGAGTCATACCATGTGAAGAATGAAATGTGGAATTGTACCGCATTCAGCCCGGTGATATCCATTCAAATTTCCATTTCCCCGGACATGAATGTACCATGCATCTAAGATAAGTTTCAAGGCATTGGTTCAACCTTTACTCGTTTTGGCCATCTGTTTCGTGGTGATAAGCTGAAGTCATATTCGAGTGACATCATTGAGTTTGAACATTGAGTAAAAGGATGACCGAGACATATAAAGTGTGCATACTTAGTCGGCTTATCAATAACCACTAAAATGGTGTCAAAAGACTTGGATTTAGGGAGACCCTCAATGAAATCCATGGTGACAGTATGCCAAGCAGATGGTGGAATTGCTAGAGGTTGTAAAAGGCCGTAAACTTACAAGGTTCAGATTTTGCTTGAGCACAAACTTGACAGCATTGACATATGCAAGAATGGATTGCTTCCGCTTGTGGCCAAGCAAAGAGAGCTTTTACCTTTTGATATGTTGCAAGAACCCCACTATGGCCACCCAATCCACCGGAATGAAGAGCTAAAAGAATTGCTTGTTGAGCCTCCACATGGTTCCCTCACCAAATTACGCTTTATACCGATGAGACCATCGCTTAAAGTAAAGCCCTTATCATCCTTTCCTGTCAAAGCTAATTCAGTCAAGAGATTTTTAGTATCTTCATCTTGTTGGTAACCGTCCACCACTGTTTGTAACCATTTTGGAATGGGTGCAGATATTGCTGACAGTTGGTGAGGTTCTGGCTGTCTAGATAAAGCATCGCCAGCCTTTGTTATCCAAACCCTTTTTTGTATTGAATTTTGTATTGAAGACCCAACAACTTCACAAAAGCCTTGTGTTGGAGACCTTCCATTAGCTTCGATCACCCGGATGGATGAGGCTATGATGGTCTGTAAGAATAGTGAATTCTTTGTGTTGAAGATAAGGCTTCCATTTGGTGACTGCTAGAATGAGGGCCATACACTCTTTTTCATAGGTTGACATTGCTTGTGACTTCTTTCCCAAAGCTTTGCTAATGTAAGCTATGGGATGCCCTTCCTGTGACAGGACAGCTCCAATTCCAAGATTACAGGCATCTGTCTCAATGGTGAAGCCCTTTGAGAAGTCAGGTAATGCCAAGACTGGTGCAAATACTAATGCTTGTTTCAAAGTATCAAAGCTCAGCTGAAGCTCTGCATTCCAGTGATAGATGGTGTGTTTCTTGAGCAAATCAGTGAGTGGTCTGCTGATGGAGCCATAATTCCTGATAAATTTCCTGTAGTAACCAGCTAACCCAAGGAAGCTCCCCGAGTTGTTTAACATCTTTAGGTGGTGACCATTGGCCAATAGCTTCGTTTTTGCTTTGGTCGAAGAGCAACACCTTGGGCACTGATAATGTGTCCCAAATATTCTAGGGAAGCTTGGGCAAAGGTGCATTTGGATTTCTTCAAATAGAGTTGATGGTGTTCTAGGATGTCAAACACTTGCTTCAAGTGATTCGGATGCTCCTCTTGTGTCTTGTCAGATATCGAATGTCATCCACAAATACTAATACACATTTCCTTAACAATGATTGGAACACGGTGTTCATTAAGGCTTGAAAGGATGCTGGAGCATTGGTCAGTCCAAATGGCATCACTTTAAACTCCCAATGTCCATGATGGGTTTTGAATGCTGTTTTAGGTTCATCTTCCAGTTGTAATCTGATCTGGTGATATCCAGATCTCATATCCAACTTGGTGAAATATGCTGCTCCATGCAATTCATCTAAGAGCTCATCTACCATAGGCAAGGGATACTTATTTTTCACTGTATGATTGTTCAGTTGCCTGTAATCTACACAGAAACGCCAAGTGCCATCCTTCTTTTTGACCAATATGACTGGAGATGAAAAGGGACTGTGGCTTTGTTGTATAATACCATTAGCCAGCATTTCTTTTATTTGTCTCTCAATCTCATCTTTCTGGGCTGGAGAGTACCTATAGGGCTTCATGTTGACTGGCTTAACTCCAGGAATGAGTGGAATGTGATGATCAAATTCTCTAGTTGGTGGCAAAGTAGTTGGTGCTTAGAACAGGTTAGCTTTACTGTCAATTAAGTCTTGGATTGCTGGTGGAATTGGAGAAGTAGAAGAATCTGGGTCTATTGAGCACAACTGAATTAGATGAGATACACCACCCTTCTTGATGAGGCCTTTTAGCTTCTGAGGTTGGATCTGTTGACATGTGCTCATTGTGTCTTTAGTACCCCTGAGGGCCACTCTCTGCCCCTTGTAGCTGAATCTCAACACCTTCCTCCTCCAGTGTATCCACATGGGACTGTGTAATTCCAACCAGTCCATGCCAAGGACTAGATCATAGTGAGGTATATCCAGCACCCTAGCATGCATTTTGAATTGATGACCCTGAGTGAGCCAAGTGAAATCTTTGACCTCCTGTTGACTAGTGAGTTTCTGACCATTTGCCACAAAGGATGATATCTCTCAAGGCAGGTGTTGTCACACACTTTAAGTGTTGTGCTGTACTTTCACCGATAAATGTGCAAGAACTGCCTGAATCAATGAGGATGAGAATTTCTTGGGCACCAACCATCCCATGGAGTTTGATTGTTTTCCTGCCTTGAGTACCCTCCGAAGCAGAGCTCGACAATTTAAAGACTTGCTCATCACTGTCATCACCATCAGAGGAATCAGCTTGGTCCTCTTCAACATAACCTTCAGGTTGCATAGCACTCCACATTTCTTCCATTACTTGCAAGGATATCTTGTCTGGACACTTATGTTGGCGGTTCCATTTTTCACCACACTTCATACAGAGCCCTTGAGCTCGTCTTTGGGAACGAAGAGCTGCCACTTTGTCATCCCATTGGGGTTTCACAACTGGTTGTTGTGGAGGTATTGGACCCATGATGCCTGGCTCAGAATTTGGAAAAAGCCTTTGCTCTGAAATTTGCTGAATTCTCTCTCGCCGGCCTCTTGAAGAATGGCTTTGATTGGGACTCCAAAGACTTGTTCCTGCATGAGTGCCAAGGATAACGCAGCATCAACTGTTCTTGGTTTGTGCAAAACAAGAGCAGCTCTAATTTCAGGTTTGAGGCCTTGAAGGAATTTGGTAACAAAGAATGTATCATCTAAACTCCTATTTTGCACTAAGACTTGATGCATATATGTTTGGAATCTAGTATGATATTCCTGCACATCACTAGTTTGGCTAATATGCAACAGGTCATTCATGCTATTGACATATAAATCCTTGCCAAACTTGGACTCTACAGCTACACACACGCTTCAGGCCAGAACTAACAGGGTGTTGTGCTTCATAGGTTTGGAGCCATAACTCTGCTCCTCCCTCGAAAGTGAATGGTAGCAAACTCGCACCAAACATGATAAGACACTTGGTACATATGAAAATACTTTTCACACTTTTCCTTCCAAGCTTTTGGGTTCGAACCATCAAACTTGGGAAAAGTGGCCTTAGGCAATCTAACCTCCCCGCACCCATGATACTTGATGATATTGATGCTGCTGGTTTGGGCTCAGGTATGCAGGGTTGGGTTCATTCAAATCTGGGATAATTGGAGGTGGGTAAGCGATGTACTGACCATTGGTCAGGGGTGGTGGGTGTGGAAGGAACCCATGTACCAACCCCTGAGATGATGATTCGACGCCGTGGCCCATGGCCCGCCCCCCTTCCTCGCGCGTAGGGGCCGTAGGTGGAGGTTGAGGCAGACGTGCCTCCATACGCCCACACGCGATGTGAGATCCTTCATGTTGTCGCCGAGGGACTTGGGCGATTCTCCCGCCTTCTTGATGAGCGTGAGCATGGACCTGAGTTGATCGGCAAGCGACGACAGGGTGACTTCGGGCCCGACCCATTCTCGCCGTGAGAGTGGGTTTGGGAGCCAGTGGTACCGGATCGAAGGTAGGAGAGACTGGTTAAGGTGGATGGGCACCTGATCTGGTGCTTGGTGGTGACGGCGAGGAAGTGGATTTGGTGGCGGCGAGGTGGCGGCGGCTGGTGAGAAGTGGAGTAGGTGACGAAAGATGGAGCGGTTTGCGCGGATTGTGACCAAGCCCCGATACCGTATGTCACGATACTAGGGGGTAGAGGGGTTGCCGGGCGACACGCACGGGCGGCGAGATCGACGGCGCCGTCTCGGAAGAGAAGAACACGGAGGAAGGAGATGATAGAAGGGAAATATGTTTTGTCTTCGTTGCCGATCCGCCCGACCACCCACACAAAGAACGTATAGAGTTTTACAAGTTCATTGGGCCAAGCCCGTGACGCCGCCCATACGGCAAGTGCCGACTTTCGGCCCAGCAAACAGACTCAAAGGAAAATAGAAATACGTAACCATCATGGGGATACGCCTTATTGCAATACGTGACACATAACTTCTACTGAAACTAAACATCGGCTAGGGCCGTCAAAAGAATTGGGAAATGCCAGAGTTCCGTACACAATATCTGTAAACTTAGTGAGGAATTTTACAACGCTTGAAAAAAAAAACATGAGCCATCTATTCCACGAGACCAGACGGTGCAAAATTATGAGTTCCCAATGTGAAAGTACCTAGAGCTACTAAATAGGTGAGTTACCAATGTGAAAAGTACCTAGAGCATTGGTGACAGGAGACATAGGTACTTTCAGTTGGACTGGTGCGTATGTCTCGTGTCAGCGGTCCAGACGCGGTACAAGCCAAAAGATGAAACACACTCTGGATGGGGCCTGGTGCGCCATAGCTCCTTTGCCCCCAGCAAGGTCACTGAAGAAAGCTCGGTACACTGATGAGGCCGAGTATAATCCATACATACATACAGATATTGATGCCGTATTGGTTGTTTGTCCATTAGCTAGGTGCTTAGTCGATCTCATCATGCAGTATATTCTAGAAAGAAAGTTGGAAGTCCAACTGCTACAATGATGTGTGCAACTGTAAAATAATTAGCGTTAGGTGCTTAGCGTGTGGTGCTGGTCTTTGAGGAAAGCAGCACAAGTGTTTTCAAAGGAGCAACTGGACGTAAAAGTGAACACCCTTATTTGGCTTTTTGTGTTTGGTGGATGCTTGCCGGGCGGCCGTCCAGGACGAAAGGAGCAACTGTAAAAGAATTAGCGTTAGGTGGAGGTTTGTGCAATGTGCTGCGTGGCGAAAACAACACAAGGTTTTTTAAAAGCCATCAGCGGCCGGCGGCCGTGGCTACTTCCTGATGGCTGCGTCAACCTGAACTCAGACTAGTCCTATGAATCCACTGCACTCAGATCTGAAAACCAAGAAAGGGAAGGAGCATGAGTGTGCTGACAGGAGCGCTCGGAAGCCTTGGCCCCAAGCTTCTGCAGCTGCTCCATGACGAGTACAAGCTCCAGAAGGGCGTGAAGAAGCAGGTGGAGTGGCTCCACAGAGAGCTGGAGAGCATCTATGCCTTCCTCGAGGAGGTCGCGAAGGTGCCATGGGATCGGCTCAACGGGCAAGTCAAGGTATGGGTGCGTGAGGTCAGGGAGGCATCCTATGACATGGAGGATGTCCTCGACACCTACCTCCTCGCGTGTTGACAAGTGGTGATCCTATCGACCCAAGCCGGCTGAAGCGCCACGAAGAAGATGGGCAAAGTGTTCAAGAAGGCCACGGCTCTTCCCCGCAGATATTGCTGGTGCCATTGAAGATATCAAGAAGCATCTTGAGGAGATAGCACAGAGACGTCAAAAGTACAAATTTGATGAGATTATTATGTCCAAGCCTGTTAGAGCGACGACTACTATTGATCCTCACCTTACTGCTATGTGCAAAGAATTGTCACAGCTTATTGGCGTTGACAACTCAAGGAACCAAGTCATATCTATGCTGAATGATGACGTGCCTGGCAAGAAGATCACCAAGAAGGTGTCTATTGTAGGAGTTGGGGGATTGGGCAAAACCACACTTGCCGAGTGGTGTATGACAGCCTAAAAATCACAGTATGACTGTGCGGCTTTTCGCTTCAGTTGGACGGGATTTTGACTTGGTAAAAGTTTTCAAGGACATGCTCTTTGATCTTAACAAAAAAAAAGGTATGAGGACATTCATAACACTAGAAGAGGTGTGGCACTCCTAATTCGTGAGGTCCAAGAATTCCTGGAGAACAAGAGGTACACATCAGCAACCCATTTGTATTAGTCGATACTACTAGTTTTTTTTCTATGATGTAGCCTATGGCAAAATAAATTGTGCGAGATTGCTTCTTGAGATTGATTTTCTCCACTCCACACATTAAAAAAAACAAATCCATTTTTTAGTGGTCTCTAACGTAACTACTTTTTGCCAGTCTTTTCGAATGCCAAAAGACTTACTTCACTCCCTATATAAAAGGGTAATACACTATATAATGTATTTATTAACTGAGCTTAGATTTTCAGAATATTTTCCTTCTGAAACTATAAATTTTGGGTGAAAAAAAAACGCAGTTTCAGGGTCCAGCGGTCAGCTTGTATTGCAACACGCCTTAAATATGTAGATTTTTCAAACAGACTCTTTGAATTGGTGGGTAGTTTCCATAATGCCAGTCTTAGTGAGTGGTTTCATCCCACTATTTCCAAGATGTGACAGTATTGGTAATTGTGCATTAAAACTGGCTCTCTCGGGGCATTGCCAATGCTAGAAACTATGTGTTGTATACATATTAATTTTCATAGTTGCCACATAGAGAAATCATGGTTCCAATGGATAGTTTTTATAGAACATTATTTTTATCACTCCTGTGCATTCCCTCTTCATTTTTCTAGCAATCACAACCCTTTATATCTTGGTTCTCGTGTAGACTTGGTTTCTAACCTGAGACATGGTTTCAATGATTTTTGCTCTCTCTCTCTTCAATAAATACATTGCCACATCAGCAAATTATTTAGGTGACGGTATAATTAATGTCCATAGAAACTATGGTGGTTTTACGTATTGGGATTGCTCTCAGTGTATACTTTCTTTTCATTGTTTCATAGGCAATTTTGCAACATTTAATTCTTGTAAAGTGTTGTGATCAATCGTGCCATGTGAACTATGTACCTACCCTATATATCTACAATACGCGATGACATAACATATATATAAAGCATACAAGGATTTTCTATGAAAAATATTAGCTTTATCTATTTTTAAGAAAAAAAAATTCTAATATCCAGGTTCTCCCCCATTCCTTGTCCATTTGAGTCCTTTCTCGTCCTTTCTCTTGCATACGAGCGGTGGCCACCCAATGGGGCACGGTGGTGGCGGACAGCGCTGCTGCTTGTGAGACTGCTTCTCGCGCGAGGAGCAACCAAGTGCATGCCCAGCCTGGCAGAGCTCGATACCGTGGTGGCTGACCAAGCCCGTGACACACAACGAGTGGAGGAAGGAGGGCCGCGCTGCGCCACCGTTCGTGCAGCAGTTCAATGGGATTAGCCCTGCTGATGGGCGGGTACCCTCCTCGTTTCCAGCCCACCCTAAATGAATTAAAAAATTCAATGGGATTAGCCCTGCTATTGGGCGGGTACCCACCCTAAATGCCACAAAATTAAATAATTTACTCAACCCACTCAATTGCCAAACCCAACCCAATCTGTGCTTTGCACCTATGGGGACCCATGGGGTATGTACATGATTTAGTCCATGATACTACAGAATCCAAATTCTAGTGCAAAAATCATCACATAGCCATTCAATATAGTTTACGATTAGAAATCATAAGCATCGTACAACCTTAGTTGGCTTCTCAGAATGCCAATCGCAAACACACATAAACAGCTGTACCCATTGTAAAACAGCGTCTAGTCTAGGAAGGAAATTAAAAAAAAAAAGCACAGCATTGTTTGATCAATGGCAGCAGCTAGGGCTGATGGATGGTTGATGATGATCTGACAGTTATCACCGCAACAAATGGTAGCAGCTCGAACAGAGAATTCTTTGCCAGAACAGGTCCTAGCAATTGAATGTCTCCAGTTTTCTTTAGGTTCATAAACAAATTAGATTAAGAATCCTGCATAAATGTTAATGACCAATCTGTACTGTCTTAACATATTAGGATTACGACCCCAGCATAGGTCAAACACACGAGGGAATAGAAAAAAATCAAGAACTCCACATCATCATTACCAGGTGACGTAGAAAAGCAGATCCGATGATGGCTCCTTCAAGAAACTGTTGCCTTCCCCAATCGGAAAACTGAACAAGGGATTGGGACATCGATTTCCAACAAAATGAAGGGCAAGAAAGCAGCACACGAACGGCAAACTAGCGGCGGCGGGCCTTGGTGTGGGCAAGAAACATCAATGCGGCAGCTGGCGGGGAGGGATCAGGGTGCCACTGCAGGTGCGGCATCTGACGATTCAGACGATTCGCACTGCAAAAGAACAGGCCAGCGGACTCCACCGCTCGGAGTCAGCTACGGTCGCCGTCGGCCGACTCGAGCTGCATGACGGACCCGCCCGCGCCTGCAGGTCCGCCCGTCAGAGGGCTGCCTGATGGACACGAGAATTGGGACTCGACCGGGTGATTCCATTTCCGAAGCTTTAAACGGTAATTGCTACCCATTGCAACCCAATCCAACCCACTTTGCTAAGAAACCCTAACCTAGCCCAATCCATTTAACCTCTAAAACCCATTGCAACCCATCGAAACACTTCCACATCACAACCCAGCCTGAAAAACCTGAAAATTACCCAACCCATTAGCAGGCCTAGATGGGATCAACTGAGCCACACCCATGCTAGGTGGCCTCGCCCCCACGGCGAAAAGCCTCGCCCACACGGTAGACGATCATCATCCGCCGACGGATGAAAACGGTCGAACCACCTCGGGCTGGGCTTTTCATACCGCTTCCAAGACGTTGGAAATGACGCTCAAAGGTTTCACCGGGAAGAAACATTTTACTTCTCTTTCCTCATCGTTTCATGCAAAAAGTGTGTTTTGTACAGTGCCGATTTAATGTGCATTAAACGCCATCGACCTCCATTGAGACCGCCTAAGTATTGCAAAGTTGTAGGGTTGATTTTTTCTTTGTTGAATTGCCAATTCAATAAGTACCTACAGTGCCAATTGTTAGCCTTGAAGATTCTTAAACATCAAATAGTTTATTTTTACTAGCGTGATCAAGTGTTTGATTTGTCATGCCAATTTTTTGTAATCTTAGTAATTTTCTTTGTTTTTACAGAAGCGCCAAACATTACTAACCAATGGTTCCTGCACTTTCATGTGGATAGGTATTTTTATTGTTATTGATGATGTATGGGATGTACCCATTCTTGGGGAAGCAATCAAACTGTCACTTGTTGAGAATAATTATGGAAGTAAAGTAATCACAACTACTCGTAAGTTTGATGTGGCCAATGAAGCTGGTGATGTTTACAAGTTAAAATCACTTTCTGATGATGACTCTATGAAGTTATTATGTACAAGGATATTTGGTGCAGAGGGGCACCATGATACCCAACCAGAAAATGTCATCAATAAAATTCTAAAGAAATGTGGAGGTATACCATTAGCGATCATGACAATGGCAAGTTTGATGGCCGTAAACAAAAATACTGAATGGTCAGAGGTCTTGAGCTCTATTGCTTTTCGATCCAAAGGCAATAGGGAAGCTGAGGAGACTACGACAATACTTTCATATAGCTATTTTGATCTGCCTCCACATTTGAGAACATGCTTACTATATCTTAGTACATATCCAGAAGACATTGTGATCGAGAAGGATTCTTTGATATCGAAGTGGGTAGCTGAAGGATTTGTTGATGGGAAACAAAGTACAAGTTTATTTGAGCTTGGAGAAAGATACTTCAATGATCTCATTAACAGAAACTTGATCCAAAGAAGTGGAGACATGGGATGGCGAGTATTCGGATGTCGTGTTCATGATATGGTTCTTGATCTGATGCGTCAGCTTTCATTCGAAGAAAACTTTATTGCTATATTAGGTGAAAATGTTAAAGGAACACCTGCACTAAGCAATGTCCGTTGGTTAGTCCACCAGAATAGAATAGTTGAGCACGTTAATTCCGAAGCCATGGTTACTGGGATGCCAAAGGTGAGGTCATATACTACTTTCAAGTGTGATATCCAGGACCAGTTTTTGAGATTTAAACTTTTGCGCGTGCTGGACATAGTAGTAAACTGCAACTTTATGGAAGGTCGCCACCTTGAGCATCTTGGTGATTTACTTCACTTGAGGTATCTTCGGATAGGATATCAAGGCATTGATGCTATTGAGCTCCCAAAACAAATTGGGAATCTCAAATTACTGCAAACACTTGATGTGGCTGGAACGTTGCCAGCAAGCGTTGTGCACCTAACAAAGCTGGTCCGGCTATGTGCTTGGAACAAGGTACCAGATGGGATTTGTTTGCTGGTTTCCCTGGAGGAGCTCAGAATAATGGATGGTTATAGTGATAATCCCAAGAGATTTGTTAAGGAGCTAGGCAGCCTGCGAGAACTGAGGCAACTCGAATTTGCCACTGATGGGATGGATGAGACCATGCAGGGAGAATTTGTGGACTCTCTAAGGAATATGCAAAAGATCCAGTATATAGAGGTGTCCGGTTCTGCTTGGGATGCAGATACAGCCATGTGGGAAGCAGTAGGCTTTGTGCTCCCACAACCTCTCCAACGTTTGGATTGGTCTCTTATTAAATTTTCTAAATTGCCATCATGCATTAATTCCTCATGTCTTCCCAACCTATCCTACTTGAGGCTAGCAGTAACTACTATGGATGATCAGGACCTGAATCTCCTTGCTAGGCTGCCAGCACTCTGTTTTCTTTATCTTGAAACAGATTCCACAGTAACAGCGAGTAATATTAATGCCACTGATGGCTCCTGCTTCCAGAAGTTGAGGCACTTCCAGGTCCATAAAATGGTCTTCTTTGAGCAGCCCAATGAGGAGGACACTAGGATTTCATTGCACATATGGAATGGAAAAGATGATATGCCCTTTACCTCTAGAAAAAGCAATGACTGCAGGAAAATTGTACCCTCCGGCATGATGCCAAATCTTGAAGTGCTTAAATTTGATGTCAATTTATGGGCCCTAAAAGATAAGAACGGTGACTGTGGGAATATCGGCTTGGAGTACCTGCCTTCCCTTCAAGAACTCAGAGTGTGGATCGACCCTGAAGACGTGACTGTTGCAGAGAGCAAAGCTGCATTGGCTGCGCTGAGGAACGCATGCAAGCTGCATCCCAACCATCCGACGCTTCACACGAATAAGTCAATTGAGGTACGGCTGGTATTTTGGACTGGTTCCGATCAAGTTAATATCTCTCTATTTATTTATTTATCTTTCCTTTTTGGCATATATACATCGTTTTGTTTATCTTACTCAATTAATGATTTGTTCAGAGGCAGGAGGAGGAGGAACAGGAGGTCTCGCAAACTGCTGATATTGATTTAGGCAAACTAAGCCTAGCAAGTTCTTAAAGACATCCAATTTTGGAACCAAAGCATGCCAGCATACACTGTACGTACTCTGTCCACCTTGCCGTCTTCTGTCTTAGCCGATGAATGATGATGATGTGGGTTGCTGTCTTGCAATCCAGACCTTCTAGTACTGGTATCGCTGTGGTTGCTGAACCGTCAACCATGTGTGTTAGTTCTATAGTCCCAGTGGTTGCACCAACACTGTTTCTGGCCACCCACAATCAATACTCTGTTTTCCACTCTCCTATCTTGATATAATAATAAGCGTTGTGCTGCACTGCTGCCTGACACATCCATCTTTTATTCTTCACTAGGAAATAATCACTTTGGTAATCGGACAATTTATGGCTGTAAGCATAGTATGTATATATAGAAGATTAAGAAGAATTATTGAGGAACTTGGTTAGGCCCTGCAGCTCGCATCTTGTTTCTGGTCCAAGTTTGTGCTTGAACCGTGGTGCAGCACTGCACCTGGCATCAGTTAAGAGATACTGATCATCTGTTGAATACATTATATATACATCGGATGTAGGTAGTCACTAAAGTGTCAACCGGGTGTGTTACTCCTAAGTCCTAAAGTGCCGGTGCACCAGTCGTACCAGTCGATACTCCGTTTTCCAGTCGCATGTTTAATCGTAACATAATATGTACTCCGTTTCTGCCCACAAGTTGAAACTTTGTTTTCTACTTTCCTATCAGGATATTCAGCACTTGTATGATGTTTGGTTTCTCTGTCTTTAACCTGTCAGTTAGAACATACCATTTTATGAGTCTTACATTGTACATAAACCGTCAACCAAGTGTGTTACTCATAAAGTCCCAGTGGCTGCACCCACTCTGTTTCTGGCCACCGTACCAGTCCATACTCTGTTTTACATTGGAAATACACAAGTCGCTTGTTTAATCTGTCACTTGAGTGCCGATGACACATCCTATGATTATTCAGTAGGAAGTTTGCACTTTAATTGGTCATCTGATAATACATGGGTGTAAGCAAAATATCTGCAGAATATTAAGTAGAAAT
Source organism: Hyparrhenia diplandra (assembly GCA_015847255.1). NCBI lineage: Eukaryota > Viridiplantae > Streptophyta > Magnoliopsida > Poales > Poaceae > Hyparrhenia > Hyparrhenia diplandra. Next base: position 3,383 of record JADLZK010006155.1, on the reverse strand, counting down.
TACTGACAAACATTCTTCCTCTCGCACAGGTCGTTTATCCCGATCCAAGTTTCAAATTAAACCGCAGCCGCAAACTCAAATGGTGCTAGCGTCGGTCGTCTTGCTACACATCAGCCCATCACCACAAGTTGTTCACTACATATACCGCCAGTGACCGCGCCTTATGTTCAATCCGAACTATTTTCTATTCAATATGTTGTATCAAAGTTTTGATGTACTACGCTTCTTAGAGACCTCGCAACATTTTTCTTCATTCGAACGTACTCTGGTTTGTATTAACTATTTATTTAGATTCTGGACCTTTCTGTGGTTCGTTCGCATTCAAATAAACGAATTTATGTTGTGCAAAAGTTTGAGGAGGCTTTTATGTGTTGCTTGCTTTGCCGCATGGTGCCTTTTTTTGCATTGCCGCTGCCTGGTTTCCACAAGACGTATCTACCGTGGTGGTCAAAAGATTTGTGTAAAACCAGAAATGTCTAAACAATATCGTCTGTAAATTTTGTATTCCTATCCATAGAGTAACAGACACAAGCCGTCTGGGAGCAAAAGGTGTCACAATAATGCATGTGCACAAGTTTACACCTGCAGAAGCTAATTCTCGCTGGAATCTCGATTGCAGAGAGGCCGCGGCAACGAGATGAGACACGGAGGTGCAATACATCTGTTGTCTTCTTCTGTTGGGCCGACAGTCCATTAACAATTTTGGTGGGCCCCCATGATAAGAACCACAGGCCCATTGGCGGCCTTGCTGATCATGTATGAATCTTCTATACAACGCGCAATACAAATTGAAGTGGACGGGAGATGGAATCAATGCAAGTTGAAAAATCCGTGTAGTATTTTTTTCCAGGTCTCACCGTGGTTGTTTTGAAGTAAAAAATTAAAGGGTTTGCCCGAATTGCAGAACTGGAAATAATGAGCATATCCCATAGTTAAGCCTCCAGACACGTCAGTTGCTGAATGAAATTTTGACCTTTTTCTTTTCTTTTGTTGAACACGCAGGACGGCTGTGTGACACTATATATTACAGAAGAAGATAAAAGAGGAGGAAAACACCACTAAATAGGTACACTGATTTTAAAGGCTATACGTCAGTGCTGAAATAAAACTGGCCTTCACCATAACCTCTAGTGAAACTCAACATTGGCTAGGGCCCTCAAAAGAGAGTTGGTAAATATATCGTCGGTAAATTTCATGACAAATTTTACAAGTGTTGGAAAAAAAAACATGTGCTATCCATTTGACAAGATCCGAGGTGCAGAAATATGAGGTGCAAAAACATGAGCTATCCATTCAATGGGAAATTTAATGAAACATTTCACAAGATTACACCACTCGTATATGCATATATACGTGTATGAGTTATGCAATTAATTAAAATTAACTGATGGTAATGAGCTTAAGGTTCATGGACTCAAATTACTCATCCTATAACAAGTCAACCTAAATTAGTATTTTAAAGGTTCAAGGACTTAGATGGCACAGTCCGAGAAGTTCAAAGTGTCAAAAATACAATTTGGGAGTTCATATAACTAAATGATACACCGAGACAAGTCCATAGGTCTACAGTGCATTTCAATCATACCAAAATTAGGTGGGGCAAGTAACAAAATATATAGGGCCAAGTCTATTGTATTTTATTTTTATTTTTACAGTTTGGGGTAAATTGGACCTGTCCTGCTCTTTTCTCCCCGTTCATGCAGCTTCGCCGGCGGCCACCAGTGCTGCTACCATGGCGGTGAAGTGGCACACGAAGAGCCGCTAGCATCGTGTGCGTGTACCGGCGTCGGCACCCTGACCCTCGGTGCAGCCTCCTCCCTGCACCGAGATCTCCTCGGTGGAGAAGGGAAACATCACCAGCTTCATTGGCCACAGAGGCATAAATAAATCAAATATTGAGCACCCCTGAGTCAATCTCATCATGCATATAGACACCCACGATTATGTCGGTAGTATTCTAAAAAGAAAGTTGGAAGTCCAACTGCTACAATGATGTGATGTGCAATTAACTGTAAAGAAATTAGTGTTAGGTGCTTAGCGTGGTGCTGGTCTTTGAGGAAAGCAGCACAAGTGTATTAAAAGGAGCAACTGGACGTAAAATTGAACACCCTTTTTCAGCTTTTTGTGTTTGGTGGATGCTTGCCGGGCGGCCGTCCTCAACGAAAGCTACCCCCTAATTAAGCAAACCGCGTTAGGTGGAGACTTGTGCTTCGTGGTGAAAACAACACAAGGTTTTTCAAAAGCCATCGGCGGCCAGCTGCCGTGGCCATTTCCCTGATGGCTGCATCAACCTGAACTCAGACTACTGCTATGAATCCACTGCACTCAGATCGAAAACCAAGCAAGGGAAGAACCATGAGTGTGCTGACTGGAGCCGGAAGCCTTGGCCCCAAGCTTCCTGCAGCTGCTCCATGACGAAAAAAGCCCGTATGGGCGTGAAGAAGCAGGTGCAGTGGCTCCACAGCGAAGTTGGAGAGCATCTATGCCTTCCTCGAGGAGGTCGCAGAGGTGCCAAGGGATCGCCCAACAAAAGAAGTCAAGGTATGGGTGCTGCGGAGGTCGTGGAGGCATCCTATGACATGGAGGATGTCCTCGACACCTACCGTGCATGTTGACGGGCGTGTGAGCCTACTGGACCGAAATGGCCCAAGCGCCACATGAAGAAGATGGGCAAGGTTTCAGTAGAAGGCCACGGCTCGGCCGCAAAGATTGCCGGGTGCCATCGAAGATATGAAGAAGCATCTCGAGGAGATAGCCTCGTGAGACGCCAAAAAGTACAAATTTGATGAGATTATTATGTCCAAGCCCTGCTAGAGATGTCTACTATTGATCCTCACCCCATCATATGTGCAAAGAATTGACACAAAATTTATTGGCGCTGACAACTCAAGGGACCAAGTCATATCTATGCTGAATCCATCCCAATCAAAATGATGAGGCCTTAGCAAGATGATCACCAAGAAGGTTTCTATTGTTGGAGTTTGGGGGCGGGCAAAACCACTCTTGCAGTGGTGTATGACAACCTAAAATCGCAGATATGGACGTATGCGGCTTTTGTCTCAGTTGGACGGATCTTGAGTTGGTAAATGTTTTCAAGGACATCCTCGATGATCTTGACAAAGAAAAGTATAAGAAAATTCATAGCGCCAAGTATAGGTGCGAGGGCCTTAATTCGTGAAATCCAAGAATTCCTGGAGAACAAGAGGTACACATCAGCCACCCCCCTGTAAATTTAACCAGCTAGTACCTTCTTTTATGATGTTCTCCAGCACAGTTAGTCGATACTACTACATTTCACCATGCTGTAGGTTACTGTAAGAAAAAAATGCATTTACTTAGTGGTCTCTAACCTAACAGCGTTTTGTTGTATAAAAGGGCATACA
>JADLZK010006154.1:0-45664 GCA_015847255.1 Hyparrhenia diplandra | reverse complement strand
CTTGAGGTCACTACGTGAAGTGACTGCGGCGATACCCGCCCGAGGGGCAGCGGCGAGTGCAGCGCCACAGAGCAGAAGAAGTGCTATTTCTCGGTTTTACGTCACTCTCTTTGTTTCTCACTCGCGGCGGTGCCGCGCTAGCGGCGGTGCCGCGCCTAGTGTTAATCGGCGAGCTTGTGAGTTTCAACGGTCGATTTTGAGGGCTAAGCTATTCACCCCCCTCTAGGCTTCCCGCCGAGATCCTACAACCTTTGCCTTAGGACCTTTGATCTTCAAACTCCCACGGTTGCATGCTTGATCAACTTTTTGGATCACCTCGATCCCTCATCCATGATCACAATGCACCAACTCGAGCACGACCAATCTCCAATCATGTCAAACACTTGGCGTGGAGAGATTGGTCCTTAGGTGTCACTAATTAGCCAAAACCAAGCGAGAGATCTTCAGCCGGGAGGCCTTGGGCGCCCACGAAGGTTGCACTCAGCACTCAACGTAGCCAGCCGCGTGACCGACCAAAACGATCGAAGAAGATCGCTAGGGCGATGTAGAGCTCGGTAGGCGGGCTGAAGAGACCTTCAAAAGCACCTCGGGAAGACCCGTCGGGAGGGCCACGCAAGGGGTGCCCCTAGGATCGAGAGGATGCACCTAGACGCAGCCGTGAAGAATGCGAATTCATCGTCGAGCAAGCCGGGAGTATGAGGTTGGAAGGGGTAAAAATTAGGGTTTGTGTAGTAGTTGGACGATTTGTTGATAGATAGCTCAAATCGGCCATGAACCCTCATTATATAGGGGAGGGTGGTCTTATCCTTTTAGGAAGCGTCTAGGGCGTTTCCAAAGCAAAACAAACCCCTAAACACGATTAGGAATCAAATCGGTTCGGAATCGAGTTTTCCAACTCATTTGGAGGGGTGGAACAAAAATTTCTGGATACCTGAACATATGCAGGGTCTCCGTCTGAGGTATTGTCTTGGGTCCAAAAATTCATCCATCCCGGACTCCAAATAGGCGATCCACATGTTTTTTGATCGGTAGCGACGCGGGAGGAACGCAATGGTGAAGTCCGTTCTCGCTTTTGAGGAACTTTTTATTCTGACAAATTTGGGTGTCAACAAAGGCTAACACAATACAAGAATAATGGTGCAAAACCTTCAAGGCTTTACCCAAGTCGGCACATAGATCAAATATATGTTCCTTTTTGAGCAAGTAACTAAAATATCAAATTAATGCAGAATGCAATCCCAAAAAAGAACCATAAAGTGGAGTAGGTAATTGTATGAATCTTGACAAGATATTTACTATACGCTATGAATTCAAAGGTAGGAAAATATGAGCGTAAGGATACTGTCTTCCAAGATCGCGCCAATATCAAATCGCTATATCTTGATATATGTCTTGAGTGAAAGCTCTCTTGTTTCACCCCTCCTTTTATATATATATATATAATTCAAGGGAGGGGAGGGCCCCACCTGGTTGTTATATTGACAATTGGCTGCTCTGTGGTCTAATACCACCGTCACGGTAATGGTGGCTAGTGCGGACTCGAATGGCCTAACTCAAGAGACAATGACACGGGTTTTATCTTGGTTCGGGGCAAAAATCGGGCTCCCTAGTCCGGTGTGTTCACTATATCGGCCCAAGCGGCTCGCGTGCGGAGTGCGTACAAGCGGATCGAGAGAGGGAGCGGGCTCCCAAGTCTCTAAGATTGAGGCAAGTGCCAATATGAGAGTGGTGATGCGGGTTTGAAGGGCTGGTGTGTTGCTTCCTTCACTCTTTTTTTTCTTGCCCAGCCCGAGAGCCCCTCCTTTTTTTTATAGTAGTAAGGGGATGGGACATGCAAGCTCTCGGGTTGGGCGGGGTAGAATGAATATCACGACAGTGTGTGGTCGGGCGGAAGAGCTCTCCCAACGAGCTCGTTGATTGGCCTGGAGCTATTTCGAGCTCGGTACGCCTTGGATGCGGAGAAGCCGTGATCGTCGTTCGTGGTGGTTGGGGTTCGGATGATGGTCATGTGTCACCTCGTCCCTAGGCGAGGTTGGAAGGCATCCCCTCGGCATGGGGGGTGCCTATGTCGTGACGATGATGGCGTATGGGCCGTCTTGGCGTCTCCCGGTCATGGTGACGGAGTTTGCGAGGGGTTGACGGGATCACGACGGTCGAGGGCTCTCGGTTGGCCCGCCCAGGTCCTCTCCAGGAGCTCTTGGCGGCCTTGGATGCGAAAATTGGTCGTCGCCGCCGCAGCGAATCTAGTCTCGGTGGCGGTGCGGGGTCGCGACCCCCAATCGTGGTGGAATCGGTCCCATCGGTATGGGTGCGATCTGGGTGGATGAGGCCGCAGCGCCGTCGCCCGTGCTGCGGCGCCTTGTGGGACGTCTTGTTGGAGTCATCGGGGCATGGGCGAGGCGGACGGGCGAAGATTCTTTCCGCCTTGTGCCTCCGCGTGGCCTCCCCGATTACTGTCGAGGGGAGTGGTTGGCCAGCTCACGCGCCTAGCCGGTCTCCAGCGTGGCCTTGAGGCGGAGCTCGTGAGTCGGGCGCTTGTCGGCGGTTCGGGCGCTCGAGCTTCGAATGTCGGAGAGGTCGGCGTCCGTGCTCGGCGCCCAACTCGAAAGTCGGCCGCGGAGACCTCGGCGGGCGGAAGGGTCTCCCATGTGAAAAAGAGCTGCGCGGCTGCATAACCTGCTCCATCGTGGCGGCCATGAGGCAAGCAGGTCTCCCTACCGGGGCGGGTTGGAGGAGAGTCCTTGATTAGGATCCTGGAGTCTTGATGTGCGAGGTCTCGGCGGTTTGGGGTCATCAAGATATTGATCCCCGGTAGCCCAGGTGTTTGGGAGAGGGGAGATCTCTCTCAAAGCGCTCTCGTTTAGGCGGTCTTGCTGGGGTTGAGTCATGTTTTGGCCATGGGGTGCGGCGCGGCGCCGCGGAGTTAACCCGGGCTCGGGAGGAGCTTGTGAGCTCTCGCGGAGGCTTTTTTTCTTTTATCGTGAGCCCTTCAACTGTTGTCTTCGGAGGTGTCGGTTCTCGAGCTCGCCTCCCTTTGCTTGATAGGCCGTCGGATCGACCTCGAGTGCGGGTGCTCGGCACACGCATTTTGTCGGGCCCCAGTCATCGGGAGGACCTGCTCTCCCTTAGTGAATTTTCTAATGAGCCGGCTGCGTGGTCGTTGCGGCGGCCTTGTGGGCGGTTCCTCGGGGAACCGAAGCCGTCCGTCTGCCACTTTACTCCATCGGTGGTTAATGCGGGGCGGCCGGCGTGCCCCTGCGGTTGGTTGGAGTTATGAGAGGTCACTGCATGTAATCGCTTGTTATCGGCGGCGGTTTCCTCGCGAATCGTGCATCGTGGATGGAGATCGGTGTGGGGAAGTGCGACGGGCGCCTCCCCCGTGGGGAAGGCGAGGCCGTCGCGGCCCGGCTATAAAGTGCAATGGCTCGGGTCGTGGAGGTGGCATTCGTCTTCTTCCTTCCACACTCTTCTCCTCTCCTTGGAGCCACCTTCGCTCGGCGGATGGAGGGTCAAGGGTCTTGAGGGAGGCCGGGAGGAGAGACGCCCGACGGGCGGGAGGGGGATTTGTTTTCCGGCGCAATATGCGTCGGCGGTGATCCGGCTCGCCGGGGGCCATGCCTCCTCCTCCCGGCTCCGGCGCCCCGCCTCGCCTCCGCCCCGGGAGGGGTGATGCCAGCTCCGCCTCGGACTTCGGGCTGCGCCGTGGCGAGGAGATGCGGGCGGCTCATCGACACCTGGAAGCGGGGAGCTCGCGATCGCGGCGCGTTCGGTGCGAGAATGCCCGGCCGGCACCGCGGTGGCGTCTCCCCCTCGGTTGGTCTCTTGAGTTGATGTCCGCTCGGCGATCCTCTGTGATTTCGTTGCAGGCTACGGAAGAGGCGGATCGCTACGGGAGGCGGCTCCCCGTGGTTCGCCCGTGGTGTCCGTCGCGGAGCGGTGGCGGCTACCAGCGATGGCGTCGTCGGCGGCGCGCCCGACAGCGGGGATCACGGTTTTGCGGATGGAGACTTCGGTGGCGAGCTTTGGTGCCGACGTCGAGGAGTTTGAGGCCCTTGCGGAGGTGGTGGTGGCCAACATCGGCGACGTCCCCTGGCGTGGCGGAAGAGTAGCCAGCCGGTCGGAGCGGCGGCGGCCCCAGTCTGGCGGGGTCTTCGTCACCAAGCTTAAGCTCGACAAGGACACCGGCGCGAGAGGTGAGCGGCTCCTCCGTCAGCGTGTGCATCCACCCCTCAAGGTCATCGCCCCCCAAGCTCGAGCTCGATAAGGGCCGCAAGGCGGCTTCTCGACCGCGGGCTTTGTGAGCTCGGTGGCCGTGGGACGTCGTTGCATGCGGAAGGCTGTTTGTAGCTAGGACTTCTTACGTATCTCTTCGTTTTTTGTAGTCCCCTTACTTGGTTCATGCACTTGTGCCTACATGTGTGTGTGCTCTCATAACAATGAAGGCGTGGGGTTAAGTACGATTTGGTCTTGTATGGCCGGGTCTCGACCGTGGTGGTCGCGAGGTCTCGAGCTCGTTGGGCGAGGTGTTCGGGCCGGCGTTGTGGCGAGGCGTGGGACAATCTTGTCGATAGCGTTCTGAGTCCGCATCACCTCGGCACGGAGGGGAGGGGGCTTCGGTTCGTCGTCGTTTTGGGATTCGACACTGTCTGAGTAGCCCCGTGTTTCTCCCTTGGCTTGGGTTTCGTCTCGGTGATGCTGGTGATTCCAGCGGGGTGTGCTCGGCGAACACTGCGGGTGTAGTCCCCCGAGGCTCAGCGGGGGCCGGAGGTCCTGCGGAGGCTTTTATAGGTTATCGCGTGTTCGCTTTCCGTTCTGGCCCGAGGCCGTAAAGGGGGTGAGCTCGGACTTGGTTTTACCTCGTTGGCGAAACCCCAGAGTGCTCGGTGAGTTGATAGCGGGTGGTCGGGGAGGTCAAGCTCGAGCTCGTTCGATGTGGCCCGTGGCGGACCCGACCTCATATTCAAAGGCGCGACTTTACGGTTTCGAGCTCGTTCGAAGAGCTCGTGGACTCGTGTCCTCCTCGTTCGTGGAGGATAACCTGAAATCGTCTTTTGTTTCCTTTGGCAACCCGAACAACGCTTAGGCGGCCCAGAGTTCGTTCGAGTTCTCGGGGGCAAAAGCCGTCGGTCTTTGCCGCCTTAGCGTCCCTCACTCGTGGTGTTCTGGGCGACCGTGAGCCCTTGTCTTTGGGCCGACCTTAGAACCCTAGGATGGCGAGGCTCGCGTGTCAAGTTACGTCGTCGAGCTCGAAGATTTTTAAGCCGGTGTCGCGAGCTCTCGGCGTCTGCCCGTGGTAAAAATAGCCGTTGGGATTTTTTCGTTGGGATTTTCCGTTGGTGGGGTTATCCCATTGACGCTGCGGCCGCGGGACTTCCGCCGGTGGCGATCGTGGGTTGTTGTGGCGATGGCCGTTCTTGAGCGGCGCGGCGTGGGCCCTTGACGGTTCCTTCTCGGCGCATCGTCGCTTTGGGTCTCATAAATAGGTGGAAATCGGGCGGATTCACCTTCCTTCCCCCTTCCTTCTGAGAGAAGCTAAAGAGCGGAGAGAGGAGAAGGGTTGAAAGGGAGAGAGAGAGAGAACATACTTCTTTGTTCGAGATCCGTTTCTCCGCCTCCTCGTTCCACCGGTGATCCGCCTCGGCCTGCAAGATGGGGACGTGGCATCGTTCGACGGCGACCAAGCGGCCGTGGTTGGACTCTGCGGCCTCGTCGGCGGGCTCCGTGCCGGCGGCGGGAGGCGAAGAGTGGATCCTCCGCCCCCCGTCGCGCGAAGTTCCCGATCCGCCGGCCAGTGCGTGGTATCGTTCGTGGCCTTCCACGGCGCGGCCTCAGCGCGTCCCCCGCCCGATGATTTCTTCGAGGCTCTTTGGGATGCGGGGCGTCGAGCTCCGGCCGGCGCGAGCGGCATCTGGCTGTTCTCGGCGTTCCGCGATGTTGTGCGGGGTGGTTGGGGATTTCCCCCAGGCGGGAGCTCTTTTCGATGTACCATTTACGCCAAGATTCAAAGGCCTGAAGAGAGGGTTGATGGGGTTCACGAGGCCGGCCCGATCGCTGCGTCCGCGATTACCATTTGCGTGGCGGGAAGGTTCGCGTTTTTCCCAAAGGCGATTTCGGCGAACCCGGGGGTGGAGGGAGGAGTGGTTCTATCTCAAGAGCGACCCGACCACCCTCTGCCAGAAGCCTACCGGGAAGACATTCGGCGCGAGCGGGTGTGGCGTGAAGGTCCGCGAGCGACCGCCCCGTCGCCGCGGTGGAGGCTGTGGCGGCGAACGAAGGCGCAGCGGCGCTGGGTTGACGGTGAACCATCGTCGGGCGGCTCGCGAAGGCGGCCGTGCCGCTCAGTGGCGTCTTCGCGTCGTGCGGGAGATGGAGCCGGGTCTTGCGCCGTTCCGAGGGGGCGGCGCGTCCAGCGCCGCGGGCCGTCGATCAAGTGGGCCCGGTGGGTAACCCGGTTGGCAGAGCGGGCGCCGGGGCCCTGGAGCCCCCGAGGTTCTCCCAGCAGCGGATCTGTGGCCCCAGTAGAAACGTGCTCTTATTTGTTTGGGATTGTGGATTTTTCGCTTCGTGTTCCGGAGAATGAGTCGAGCTTTTCGGTCGGCGAGGTGAGGCCGTTTGGTTCGCGTCCACCCCTCACGAGGAGGCGATGCTGAGGGGAGGCCGGCCGCCCCAGGGAGCGGGCTCGTCCGATGGCGGCGGGCCTTGCGGACGGGGGAGGCGGCCACGGCATCGGCGGCGGGGCTTCCTCCGTCGTCCACGGGGCCGTGGCGAAGGGCGGGGAACCTCCTCGGGGCCCGCGGGCTCGGCCGCCGGCGCCGGCGTTGTCGATCGCGGAGGAGCCGGCGTCCCCCGCCTCCCGGTGGGGCGGTGCTCCGGAGCCCGGCCGGGGCGGGTACCTCGTGCAAGAGGCGGCCCGCGGCTCCGGGGGCTTTTTTTGAGCCACCGCGGGAAGAGGAAAATATCGTCACGGTGAGCTCTCTCGCTTTCTTTGTGGTCGTAGTGGCGGCTGCGCCGTGTGGAGTCTTGTGTCGATCGGCGTTGTTGGCGTGGGGGCGGCTGCGCCCGTATCCGGAGCGTCTCGGACGGATGAGTCATCCCTCGGCTGGCACGGGCTCGGGCCGGTGACCCGGCGAGCTCAGCGATGCCCGTGACGATGAGCTCCGGCCGCCGGCGGCTTCGAGTGCGAATGCGCGGGCTTGGGGCTGCGGCGGCGGGTTGACGGAGGGGCCTCGTCGCGACGGCGAAGCATGACTCGTCGGCGATGGCGAACGACTCACGGGGTCCCGGATGATGGCGATGCCGTTCAAGGGGGCCCCTCGACCTACGCCGTTGTTGGCGTCGAGCTCCTCCTCTCTGGGCCCTGCGGCGGCGGCCGCGAGTCAGGCGTCGGCGTCCGGACTTGATCGTGAGACTCCGTGACGGTCCGTTGGGGGACCGAGGGGCGCTGGGGTCCCGATGCTACCGAGATCCCGGCGGCGCCCGGAGAAGGGAGCGGCGGGTCCCGAGACATCTCGGCCTTGGGTGAGGACTCTTGGAGAAGATCGAGGCGGGTCGGTGGCTCATCCTCGGATCGGGAGGGCGCCCAGTACCTGTCATCGACATCCGACGGCGAAGGCGGGCGGGGAGACCCGGGTTGCGCGGGCCGAAGATGAGGGCCCATCGGGGCTAGCCACGGAAGGTGTCATGGGTCCCGAGAGGGGATCCGTGCGGCGCCCGGTCGGGCGTTCGGTGGGGGGCAAAGACATCGTCCTCCCGCCGACCCTGATGTCGCCGCGGCCAGCGCCCAGGGACCCGGCGTGCGTGTTCCGGACTTGTGCGGGTTCGAGGTCGTCATGGCCTTGGTTTGTTCTCTCCTTCTTCTTATGCTTCCCCGGTTTGCTCATGTGGTTGTGCTTTCGGGGGCGTGCGGGATTCCATCCGAGGACACAATCGGGCGACACGGCTTTCAACGAGGGCTGGGGGCTTCATCGAGGAGCTTGTTGGCGCATTGCAGGACATGGCGAAGAGCTCGGCGCGGCGCGGCTTCGGCATCAATTTCTTGGCGCGCCAGACGGAGGGCGTCGTTGGACTCGTCGGGGCGCGGAAGGCGGGCCTTCGGTCGGCGCAAGAGGAGCGAGAAGCCGCCGCGGCGGGAGGTAGCTCAGCGGAGGGAGCGGCTCGAGCTCGCCCGACGGCGGCGCAAGAGATGCGGGAGGGCTCGGCGCCCCTCCCGCAGCCCGGGACAAGGCTCGGCTCTCGGCGGCCGAACCAAGGGGCGGAGGCCCTTTATAGGAGGAGGCGGAGGCTGGCGGGTGCCTTCGTCAGCGCGACGTCGGAGCTTGCGGGTGAGCATTGTTGCTGCTGTGTCTCGCGCCTTTCATCCTTTCAATGTTTGAGGCTGATTGTCCCCTTCGATGGGACCTCGGCGTATGATCAGCAGTCAGCGGAAATGTGGTCTTCTTTGTCATGCCACGATTGCGGAGAGGGGCCCGGCAACGGCGAGAACAGGGGCCGGCGGGCGGCGGGGAGCTCTGGCGGTGGGGTAAGCGGGCGGCCGACTTTCGCCTGTATCCGGGGTCGTGATGACTTCTATCATTGACCCATTTTCGTCTTGCGGTGAAGGAGGAAGTCTGCGAGGCGGCCGGGCCGCCGAGACGGCGGGATCTTGCCCTCCGTCGCGGCCACCACCGGAGCATACTCGGACCGTGGCTGCGGGGAAGGAGCGGACTGACGGCGCACCATCGATCTTGTCGGTGCGAAGAAGGAGCTCGGCGCCTCCCGGGCTGTCTTTGCTAAGGCCACGGAAGAGGCTGCGAGCTCGGCAGGGCGCTTGCGAATCTCTCCACCGCCACCGGGACGTGTGCGATGTCCTTGGTGTTGAAGCGGATATGGCGGACTGGTGGACCGGGTCTCGGAGATCCCTCACAAGGTGGCCAGGGACGGTCGCGTGGTTCCTAAGTGAGCGTTATCTTGACCATTATCAAAGATGGACATCAAAGCGGTGGGGGCGGGGATGGGCGCTGGTGTCGTGACGCCCAAACCGAGCGGGGGCCGGCTGGCGCCCGGGTCGCCTCGCGAGGTTGTGCGGGGAACTCTTTTAAGCTCGCCACGCGGGGGTCGGGCTGGGAACTGTCGTGGAGGGCCCGAGCAACTTTGGGCCGGAGGCCTCGGCGAGGGCGCCCGCATGCGGATGTGATGGAGAAGATCCTCCATGCATAGGAGATAGGAGCTCGGGCCGAGCTAATTTTGTAGTTAGTTTCTAAGTCCTTGTAAACGAGGCTTTTATTGTGAAGTTTTTAGGGAGTTCGTGCTCGTGTTCCTATCTTGTGTCCTTTGTCCCAACTTTTCACAATTCATGTTTGAAAATCGGATGACGGGCCATTTCTCGTTAAGCCGCGGGGGCGTATGAGATCGTTAAAGCGATCGCGCCATGCTTTTCGTTAAGAATTCGTGACTTAGTTGTTCTTAGAACATTTAAGGGAAGAGGAGCGGACTTGTGGGCACGAGCTCGTTGTCCGCGATCTTTGTGAGAGATTTGCGAAAAATTGGTGTAGTAAATCGATGGGGTGTGCGCCCCATTCCTTGTAGCCCCGAGCAAGGGGCGGGCCTTTGTCGGGATGAAGGCCGTCGTTGCTCGATAACAAGGCGTGGATTCGAGATGCTTGCACGGATCTTTGCATCGAACTGGTGTCTTATTGAAATTTTCTGACTATGATATTTCAAAATACATCTTAAGGGTAGAAGGCGGCGTAGGCGTTCGATGTTCCATGCGTTGGTGAGGATCGTCCTTGATGGTCCTTGAGCTTGTGCGTGCCCGGCCTCAATGCTTGTCGATGATAAAGGGACCCTCCATGGCGCGGAGGAGCTTGTGCGTCGCCGTGCTTTGGACTCGTCGTGGGACGTGATCGCCGGCGGCGAAGGTTAGTCCTGACGTGTCGCTCGTGGTAGCGCCGCATGGATTGTAGGTATTTGGCGGGTGGATGAGCGCGATATCCGCGAGCTTCGTCCGAGCTGGTCCACGGCGTCTTAGAGGCGCTTGGTTGTGTGCTCGTCGAAGGTCGAGCTCGGGGTGAGCCGTACTCGAGCTCGGTAGGAAGAACCGCCTCGGACCGAAGGCGAGGAAGAGCGGGGTTCGTCGGTGGCCACACTTGGTGTGATGCGAAGACTCCACACGACCGCGGGGAGCTTTCGACCCAGCCATCGGCGAGGCGTACTTCTCGAGCCTCACGAGAGATCGCGGGACTTCACGCCTGGAGGATCATGCGTTGGCTCGCTCTACGTCCGTTGGTCGGGGATGGCCGGCGGCGGCCGTGTCGACAGCGGATCTGCGTGATCGCTGCACCCGGTCGATGAAGACTTCCCCGCGAAGTTGGTGCCGTTGTCGGTGATGATCGAGTTCGGGACTCGAGCGGTGGATAATGCGGTGAAGAGCAGCCCGGTCTCCTCGGCTCGACATCGTAGCGATGGGCATGACGATCCACTTGGAGAACTTGTCGATGGCGGCGAGGAGATGCGTGTATCCTCGTTTAGATCCTCTGGAATGGTCCCACCATGTCAAGACCCGAAGACGGTGGCGGCGGTGAGCGGGATCGTTGGAGGGCTTGGGCCGGGAGGTGTGTCGCGCTTGGCGAAGAAGCGGCAGCCCTCTAGCGTCGGACGACCCGAGTGGCGTCGGCGGCGGTCGGCGATGAAAGCCTTGACGGAAGCTTTCCGACGAGGGCCGCGGTCTTGCGTGATGGCGCGTCGCCAGCGTGGATCTCTTTGACGAGCTCGACCATCTTGGGCGGTGATCGGCGCTGTAGAGCGCCCGTTTGCCCCACGTCGGTAGAGCTCTTCCCCTACGAGGGCAAAAGCCTTAGCCCTCAGGGCTGGCCGTCGCGACTCCTCACTCACCCGGGGAAGCCTTGCCCGACCATCGTAACAACGGGGCACGCCCGGTCACGGCCGGGGTGGCTAAATCCGACCCGGCCAGAGCCGGCCGCGAGTTAGCCAGAGCTGCGCCGAGGAGAGCTCGTCGCCAAGCGAGGCCCTTGTCGGGCGCTCGGGCGCCTCGCGGACGTCGGTGTCCATGGGGTCGGCCGGGGAAGAGTTAAGCGCCTCGGCGGGCTCCCCCTGGCCGTATCGAAGGCTTGTGTTGTTCGTGCATGAAGACTCTGGGGAACCGGCGGGCGGTCCGGCGCGAGCTTTGGCGGGTGTCGGCGTCGTTGTTGAGGTTGCGGTGGGCGTGGTTGACCTCCAGCCCGTGGAAGTGTTCCTCGAGTTCTCGGACCTACGGTGATGCGCGACCATCTTCGGGTTGGCGCGATCGACCTCTTTCATGACCTGGTTTTGACGAGCTCGAAGTCTCCCGGACCTCGAGGTGCCGGATCTGCCAGAGCTCGTGCGCAATCGCAACCGCCCGTTCACCCGCGCCGTGTTCGGCCCGCGTTGTTGGGCGGGAAGTGCAAGGGCGTATCCAGTATTTCATGCGCACTTTTTTCGGAGGTGAAGATGAGGCCCGGCCGGCGCCATACTTCTTCACCGATCCGTCGAAGTGTAGGGTCCGATACTCGATGTCGTCGGGCTTGGGCGGCTGCTCGACCTCGGTCCGATCGGCAATGAAGTGCGCGAGCACGAGACTTGATGGCGTCTCACAGGTGCATCTGCGATTTCGGCTCCCATGAGCTCGATTGCCCACGGCCATGCGTCCGTGACCTCGGGGCTGCGGATGACACTCCCGGGGGATACTTGAGGCGGCGGTCACCGGGGTGGGGTCGGTAGTGTGCGGACGGCTGCGTCGGGTGATGGCGGCGGCGTACCGCGAGCTTTGGCTATGGTATCGAGTCTTGGGTGTGGTGAGGGACCTCAGCGGCCCGAGTACACGGGCGGGCCTTGACGCGTGCCCTTCCACTCCTCTCTCTCGGCGGCGGCGCGGTGCTCACCACCTTGGTGGCGCGATGTAGAAGGATCGGCTCGTGGCTGCGGGAGCAGCGAGCACGGGCGGGCTGGCAAGGAGTTGTTTCGAGTCGAGGAACTGGCGGGCCTCGTCGGTCCGGGAGAAGCGCTCGGTTTTCTTCGGCGGTTTGTAGAGAGGGAGGAAGCCGCTCCCCCGGCCGGGCTGTAGAAACGACTCGGCGCCGCGGCGGCGCGTAGTGAGCCCGCACGCATTTGGCGTTCTTAATCGGCCCCATGTTCGTGATGGCGGTGATTTTTTTTTTTTTTTCGAGGTTGGCCCGATGCCGCGCTGCGAGGCGATAAAGCCGAGCAACTTCCCTCGTGGGACCAGCGCATTTTTCGGGGTTGAGCTTGACCCGTATTCGGGTTTGGCGAAGACCTTTTTCGAGGTCGGGGGCGACTCTTTTCGGCGTTCGTTTGGCGGCGATGTCATCGGCGTAAGCTTCCACAAGCTTCCGAGGAGCTCTTTGAAGACTTTACGCATACACCTTTGGAAGGTGGCGCCGGCATTCTTCAAACCGAAGGGCATCGTCACGTAACGAGAATGTAAAGCGGATTGATGAAGGAGGTGGCGGTGATCGAGCTTCGTTCATCGCTATCACGGTGGTAGCCGGAGGGCGTCGAAAGCGAGAGGGTTTCGCACCCGGAGGTGGAGTCAGCGATTTGGTCGATCTTGGCGGCAAAGGAAAGCGGATCCTTTGGGCATGCCTTGTTGAGGCCGTGTAATCAACACACATTCTCCATTTCCCATTCTTCTTCTTGACTAGTACGGGGTTGGCTATCCACTCGGGATGATACACCTCCTTGATAAACCTAGCGGCTAAGGTTTATCTATCTCCTCGGCGATTGCTTGGCGTCGTCGTCATCGAAAGCGTCGAGCCGTTGCTTCATCGTAGAGGCGGGCTTAATGTTCAAGGAGTGCTCGGCGACTTCCCTCGGTATGCCGGGCATGTCAGAGGCTCTCCACAAAACACGTCGAGGTTCGCGCGGAGAAAGTCGACAGCTCGCCTTCCTATTTAGGAGAGGCTCGGACCCTACGCGGAGGGTGTGGCCCGTCTGATTGACCTCTATCTCCTTGGCGTCCTTCTCGGGCTCGAAAGTGCCTACGGCCTTCATGAGCTCACCGGATGGGCTCGATCCCTGGGCAGCTTGAGCCGTCGTCATGCGGCTCGTGCCGCGGTTTTCTTGTGCTTTCGGGGAGTCCTCCGCGCGGCCCGAGCCGTCATCTTGGCGGCGGCATCCGCTCGATCTCGACCGCGGCGTCGGCGTCTTGGGCCGGCGGCGGCCTGCACCAAGCAGCGTGCTCGAAGGTGGAGTCGGCGGTGATGACCCCCTTGGAGGTCGGGGATCTTAAGCTTGAGGTAGGTGTAGTTGGGACGGCCATGAATTTATAGCATGGCCGCCCCAAGAGGCGCATGGTAGCGTTCTTGAAGGGGAGCACCTCGAGCGTGAGGGGTCTCGGAAGTTATCGGGGTGCCGAAGGTAGCGGGGGAGGTCGATCCGCCCGAGGCGGGACCATCGCCTTCCGGTACCCGTAGATGGATGGATGGTCCGGTGAGGGCGAAGGCGCGCCTTGGTGATCTTAGGGCTTGGAGTGCGTGGACGTAGGGGAGGTTGAGGGCCATTTGCGCCGTCCATCAACACCTTCTTGGGGCGCTTGGTGCGATGATGGGGTCGGCGACGGCGGATACCTCCTGGATGCGGAGTCGTGATGGGGATGGTCGACTCTGTCGAAGGTGATCGCCGAGCCCGACCACTTGAGGTGGGCGGGCGTCGCGGGCCCCGTGAAAGAAGGGCGGCCGTGAGCTACCGTGGGCTGCGGACTGTAGCCGGGGCTCCGCCGAGAGCAGCGTTGCCGGCGCCGTCCTCGATGTAGGCGTCGTCGCCGCCCGTCCCTCGGGCTCCTCCGTCATAGGCTGGGCGGGTCACCCTTGGCGCCTCCCTCGGCGTGCCCATCACGTGCTTCTTCGGGGAGCCGGCGGTCCTTCATCTTGTGCTTGACGGGGCCCTCGTGATGTGGGCACGGGGCCTCGAACATCTTGTCGAAGTGCTCCTTGTGGGCGAGGCCTTTTCCCCGCCCGGTGGGGTCTTGCGCTTGTCGCGATGGCGACAAACTCGTCGTCGTCGTCGCGGGCGCTTATTCTTCTTGTTCTTCCTCTTGCGGGGTGGGAGCTGGATCCACCAGCGGCCTCGTCGTCGTTCTTGGGCTTGCCCTTGCCCGTGACGAGGCGGAGGCGGCATCCTCTCCCTCGGCGTGTCGTTGGCGAGGTCGAGGAGCTCCCTTCACGGGACTACAGGCTTCTTGGCCAGAGCTCGCGGATGAGACTCTCGCAAGTGGTGCCGAAGGTAAGCGCGGTGATGATTTCGTCGGAGGCCTCGGAGGTTGTTGTTGCGAGTTTGGAGAAGCGCTGATGTAGTCGCGCGAGGCTCTCCCCTTTCTGCTTGCATCCCAGGAGGTCCCACGTCGTGCTCGGCTGGCGTAAGTGCCACTGGGATTCCGACGAGGCGTCTCGCGGATCCTCCCGGTCGCGGATGGTGCCCTCGGCGAGGTGCTTCGAGCCAAACGAGCCGAATCGCAAGATAGAGGGGCAAGTTGCGGATGATGAAATGTCATTGTCGGCACCTCCGGCTTGACAGCCGGGCGGTAGTCTTCGAGCCCGTGGCGGGGGTCGGTCTCCCAGTTGTTATTCTGCACGAGGTCGAGCCGAAGCGAAGGGGAAGGGGCGTCGTGTATCTCGCGAGCGAAGGCCCTCGGCCTCCTTGAGCTCGAGCTCGGGCGCTGCGGTCGCGCTGGGAGACGGACTCCGGATTGGCGGCGTTCGGCGTGGGGCTGCGGCCCTTGTCCTCATCGTGCGCGGCGCCCCCGCGGCGGTTGTCGTACTGCTTGGGGATGCTTCGTAGTCGTCACGGCGGTGTTTGTCGTGCGTCCACGGGGAGCGTTTTCATGCGCGGGCTTCCGCCTTCCGTCGGGCGTTGATGGTGTCACGTCGCGTCGCGGTTCTCGCCCGATCCGTAGCCGTGCGGCGTGGACCTACAGGTGAAGGAGGCCTCGTGCTCCTCACGGGTCGGCGGTGCGATGCGGAGCTTTGCCGCTGTTTCTCTTGCCGCCTCCGCCACGAGCTTCTTGACTGCTCGTGGGCTCGGCGTGCACAGGGGTCCCTCGGGGACCGGGCGGATTCTTGCGAAGGGGCAGCGCCCGGAGTTCTGGGGAGGCTCTCCCGAACACCGGCGGGAGTTGTTCGGCATCGTCGCGGTTGTCTGATCCCGCGGGCGTCTGCGCCCGGGCCCGCGCCCCCTGCAGGGACGCCCTTCCTCCTTCTTGAGCGAGGAGGGGCCTCGCGCTCTGAGCCGCACCCCTCTCGAGCTCCTCTCGGGCTCCTCAGCCGGGCCTTGGCGTGATCGACGGGGCGGGCCACGTTGGCATGCGGCGGAGTTACGGGGCGTGTGTGCTCGGGTCGGCCCCGGGAATGGTCGTCGCGACCCCCTCGGGGGGCGTGGCACACGTGGCTCTTGGCGTGTGGGGTCGCGGTCCGTGAGGCTCATCCCATCGAGGGGCTCGAGCTCATGGACCAGCGCCTTAGGGGTTCATCGCCCCAAAGGAGGGGAGACCGGTGGCCATCGGGGTACATCTTGGCGTATCTTGGGTCGTAAATTCTTCCACCGCCCCGCGCGTCCTCGCCGGCGGTTGGAGGGCGGCGTTGGCGATGGAGGGGACGTCTCGGAGCGAGCTGCGTAGGCTCGCGTCAGAGGATGTCGGGGAGGAGGTCCTTGATCGGGACGAAGAAGCGATCCGTCGCCCGCGCGGATGGGGGCTAGCGGGCTTGGCGGAGCCTTGCCTCATGTCGGCGATGGAGCCGGTGGCGTCGCGGGAGGCGCCTGAGGGCGTCCTCACGCCGCATCGGGCGGGTGAAGGCGGCTCCAGTGACCGCCGGTTCGGTGCGGTGGGGTCGAAGTGCGAAGCGCAACGCGGCCGCTCCGGTCGCGATGATGAAGCCATCGGAGTGGAAGATCGTCGTGCTAGGCGCTCCCTACGGCGCCAAGCGTCGTGGTCCTAATACCACAGATCCACGATAATGGTGGCTAGTCGCGGACTCGAATGGCCCTAACTCAGGGACAATGACACAGGTTTTATCTTTGGTTCGGGCAAATCGGGCTCCCAGTCCGGTGTGTTCACTATCGAGCCCAAGCGCTCGTACCGGGGTGCGTACAAGCGGATCGAGAGAGGGAGCGGGCTCCCAAGTCTCTAAGATTGAGGCAAGTGCCAATATGAGAGTGGTGACGCGGGTTTGAGAAGGGCCCGGGTGCGTTGCTTCCTTCCTCTTTTTCCTTGCCCCAGCCCGAGGCCCTACCCCTCCTTTTATAGTAGTAAGGGGGGATAGAACATGCAAGCTCTCGGGTTGGGGCGAGGGTAGGTGGAATAATCACGACCTGTGTGTATTGTCGGGCGGAAGAGCTCTCCCCAAACGAGCTCGTTGATTGGCTGGAGCTATTTCCGAGCTCTCGGCTGCCTTGGATGCGGAAGCCGGTGATCGTCGTTCGTGGTGGTTGGGGCTCGGATGATGGTCATGTGTCACCTGGGTCCTAGGCGAGGTTGGAAGGCTGTCCCCCTCGGCATGGGGGTGCCTGTCGGGCGATGGCGTATGGGCCGTGCGCGTCTCCGGTCATGGTGACGGAGTTGCGGAGAGTTGACCGGGGGAGCGGCGATCGGAGCTCCTCGGGTTGGCCAAGGTCCTCTCGGGCTCTTGGCGACCTTGGATGCGAAATGGTCGTCGCGCCTGGCGCGAATCCTGGTCTAGGTGGCGGTAAAGTCGCGCCGACCCCAATCGTGGTTGGAATCGGTCCCATCGGTATGGGCGCGATCACACACCGTGGATGAGGCACGCGCCGCGTCGCCCGGTACCTGCGCGCCTTGTGGGCGTCTTGTTGGAGTCATCGGGGCATGGGCGGCCGGCGGACGGGCCGTCTTTCCGCCACCGTGCCTCGGCGTGGCTGATTTTTGTCGGGGAGTGGTTGGCCAGCTCACGGCGCTGCCCTCTCCAGCGTGGCGCCCGGAGGGACGAGCTTTGTGGTCGGGCGTTTGTCGGCGGTTCGCTCGAGCTCGGCTCCGGCCGAATCGGAGAGAGGTCGCGTCGGGAGGCTCGGCGCACCAACTCGAAAAGGTCGGCGAGCGGAGACCTCGGCGAGGCGGAAGGGTCTCCGTGAGAGACTCGAAGGCTCGCATAACCTACTCTCAGCGGGCGGCCATGGGCGCAACCGGTCTCCTACCGGGAGCGGGTTGGAGGAGAGGTCCCTTGATTAGGATCCTCGGGTCATGATGTCTGAGGTCTCAGCGGTTTGGGGTCATCAAGATATTGATCCCCCCCACAGGCTCTTAAGCAACCATGAACGTTACAAGGTTTGTTTTGAAATGTGTTCACTGATTAGCATTACATTGCATTAGCTAGAAACCCCTCCTTTTCTTTGTCATATATCTTTTCACCACCAACCTGATTTCATGGTTGATTAGCATCGTGATTTTGTGAAAACTGACAAATATCTTTTGAAAATAACACAACTTGAGAACTTGTGATTTAATGGTTGATTAACATTCAGTAATAGGCAGTGTGGCAGCAGATGGAAGATCTAACAGTAATATCAAACTGTAATCATGACCAAATCAAATATAACAGTGTGGCATTATTTACGAAAGCGCAGTACACAGACAAGTCTTGAGATAGTACATGACAGCTTATGGCATTATTTTAGTTAAGTCAGACACCTACAGCTTTGGTGTTCTACTGTTGGAGATTGAGAGTGGATTAAAGATCAGCTCACCACATCTTCTCACGGATTTTCCTAACCTTATCGTATAATATGCTAAGTACTGGGGTGACATTCCTATCCAGTACTATGAATACCTCTGAAAATATACTCGCTGAAAATTCTCTCTCACAAGTGCACCCGGGTCCCCGGCGTCGCTCCTCCTCACGGGAGGCGGCACGGGCGATCCTCAACCCTAGCGCCGCCACCCCAAGCTCCACCGCCAGCTCGCCTCGCCGCCCACCGGCGGAATGCGGGGCCGGCCGAGCGCAAGGCCGGCAGCGGGGTCTCCCCTTTCCAGCGGGGTTCGGTGAGAGGCCTGGTCGGGACGGACTGGCGGCCCGCGGACCACGTCAGCTCCAGCGGACGGGGGGTCGCCTTCCCCAGGGCAGGGCAGCTCTTGGGCGACGGATCTGGTGGCTCCGCGCCGTTTCGGCCATCCTAGCGGGGACTACGTGGTGAGGGCCCGTGGCGGGTGGAGGGCCGCCACAGCGGCAGCCTCGTCGGGCGCCGGTGAGGGCGGATCCCGGTCCTCTATCGGCGACCGGGCCGCCCCTCCCGGCTGGACCTGCGCTGCAGGGGGCTGCATCGACGGTGGTGGCGGGCGCGGTGTTGGTGGTAGTGTGGTGGTGGTGGCGGTGGTGGTTTTGGTGGTGGCGGTGGTTGGTGGGTGTGGACCGGGTGGTGGCCATGGTAGGGGGCCGCCGGCTCTCTGATGCAGGCCATGGTGGCGGGGAGTTGGTGGAGCTAGGGGCGTTGCGTGCGGGGCGGCGGTGGGCTGCAACAAGATGGTTGGTACTCCCCCTCTTCTACTCGGCGGCCGTTTAGGTATGGCGCCAGGCCCCGTGGTGGGTGGGGGGCGGGCTGGCGGGTGCTCTTGGGTGGTGTCGGGGTGGTGCCTCGGGCGGTGTCGGCTTCTTCTAGTACGGGCGGTGTGGTGGTAGCGGGGAAGCGGAGGCACTACGGCATGGCCTCGGGGTCACGGCAGACATGGTGTTTGAGCGGGCCAAAGCTTCCGCCCGGCAATTGTTGACCAATGGCGTCTTTGGTGGGCGCCTTTTGGGCGTCGCTTTCCTGGCGGGGGCACCATTGGGAGTCATCATGTTCTTGCAGCAGGGTCGTGGGGTGAAAACCTTGTCCTTTTTGGACGTGCGACAGCGGCACCATTGGCGTCGTGTCCTCCTGGAAGCGCGCCGTCACGGGGGCTCGTCTTGGCTTGTCTGCCGGTGGTGGGGCTTGGTTGGTGAGGTGATGCATGCGCCCAACAGCTCTGTGCGGCAGTCCGTGATCACGGGGTCGGTGGTGGTGGCTGTGAAGGTGCAACTTGCAGGTGAGGGGCAGCGTGGTGGCGGTGGCTGGAGACTGTGGTGTTGGGGGCAGTCCTCGTCTTTGCCGTCCCTCCCCTTTGGTCTTCGGTTGGCGGCTGCGACGGCTGCGCCGGGGAGCCGGTTTCGGCCGTGGTGCTGGTTGGCGGGGTGGGCGCAGCCCGTACTTGCGTGGCCATCCTCTCGATGGCGCTTCTGCTGAGTAGTGGCAGCGGCGAGTTGGGTCGTCGTTTCCTCTGTTGTGGGCGCTGGTGGAGTTGGCGGTGGCGGCTGTGGCGTGTCGATATCCCAATCCAACCAGTGGTATTGATGGGTGCTTTCGGTTGATGCCTCAATCCAACCGGCGGACTTTCAAGTTTTACTTATTTTCCATCCGCCCTAGTTTGTTAGTTGGAGTTGGGCGAGTTGTCGTTGTTGGCGGCTCGTATTGATGTCCCCAATCAATCGAGCGGGTTTTCATGTTGAATTTTTTGCCATCAGTGTGGTTAGTGGTGTGAGTGCAATGGAACACTCCCATAAGTTGAGTTGGAGTGGCGCTAGTTGTGGCGCGAGTTTGAGTTGATTTGGTACCTAGGTATGCAGATGGAGTAGGGTACCCTCCACAATTGTATGGTTTTTTACGCCCGGTTTCCGGTCAGGAAAGTTGGGCTGGCACTTGCCTTTTCCTTTATTAAGTCTAATAGAAATCACTGCAAACCTTTTGTGGTCCTTTCGGAAAAAAGAAAATTCTCTCTCCATTCAGGCATGGAACTTATGGAAGGATAGGAAAAACAGAAGATTTGGTGGACTCATTTGTTAAACATAATTGTCCGCTCTATGAAGTTACAGTGCATCCATATATGACTCTTGTGTGTTCAAGATAGTTTGAACTGTAGGCCACTGCCACTCATGTTAAAGTTTTGTCCATGCTGGCGAACAAAACCATTCAGCTCCCGATACCAATGCAACCTGTGTATTTTGCGTCGGGATGCTGAACGTGGAAAAGAACCCGCAACACTGGGTAGTCATTGAATGTCATGAGGCTTCACGGTCCCACGGAGATAGAATGACGCTTGGTGTTGACTGTACATGGACGGATAACTGAATTTCAGAGCGTTTCTCTGCCTTTGAGCTTATTACACGCAAAACACTAAGGTTCAAGTTGAAGGTATGTGAAAAAGGAAGTTACTGCATCTTATTCATTACATATTGGTGATATTTATATCAACATTGCCTGATTTCAGACTGATATTTCTACTCCACAACAGGTTGCCTTTTTTTATCTTCAGTTACTCTGTTATCTACCAGATTCATAAGAGTTTTTCCCCTATCCTAGCTAGGCTTGTTCTGAGTCAGCATATTTTTCAATAACGCTAGTAAATTGGAACGTGCTCCACCTTGTTTGGTTATTTCAGTAGACTAGAAGAATCAAATCCACAAAGTTCAGACAAAATAAAATGCACCATCTTCAGAGCTGTTTTCAGCATTGTATTTGTTGGACAGTACAATCTAATCAGGGCTTCAGAGACCACGGCCAGATTAGAGAACCACTGTAGTAGTACATCTCCTCATGACTGCGACCATGCATGGCGAGCACGGCGTCGGCTATCGCCCGTGGGGTGATCGGCAAGGGCCATGAACATCAGTTAAGCTATATACAACGACGGGAGGGCGCGGTAAATCTTGTGGCACGGCCTGTAACCTCCGCTGGTACGCCCCTGTCAGCAGCCCTGCTCAAGGACTCTGCCTACAGGAGCGGGACAAGATGAAGGGTGATCGGGCCTCGCCGACAAGGCCCAGAAGATCGGCTCGGCCCAACCCCAAGACGACAGGCCCAGACTGGGTGGCTTGATCTACAAGAGGAGCTGGAGCCAGGAGGAGTAGGTAGCAATTACCAATTGTCATTGTACTCGTCTTCTACCTCCTACTTCCTCCTTCCCCCTGTTCTCGCTGCGGCGACTACGCTGTACCCAAACCTGTATTGGCCATGAACTCGAGCTACTCTGAGTAAATTCGTGAACTGTCGGCGATTGTGCTAACATCTGGTATCAAAGACTTCGTCTCGAGATCCACGGAGCCCCTTCCCCATCGCCACTTTACTCGCCGCCGACATACTCTCGGAGTTATGGATCCCAACATCCAGCTCGTCCTCGACCGGTTCGCTAGCCTCAACAAGCGCCTCGGCGAGCGGGAATCCGCCTTCAACAAAAAGCGCTTCAACGAGTTGGAAGGCAGCCTCGTCGACCCAACCGCCTCGTCGACACCCGCATCGGCGGCGTCTCGCGCCCGTCGTGCGATTTGGAGGCCGCCCCTGCCGAGATCCCGGGTTGCGTGGTGGAGGGCGGGTGGCGGCAACGCGCGGAGGCCACCTACACAGCGGACAGCGGCACCGGCGGCCGCATCACCACCCTCGGGTCCCTCAGTGTGGGCCATGTCGCGGCGAGTGCATCGCCCGGGTGGAGTCGCTTGAGACGGAGACCCGCCAACCTCCAGCGATGGCAACCGGCGTCGGCGGCATGCCGGCGACATCCCGATGCGGTGAAGAAGATCGAGGAAATCTGCTGCCCCCGGGTGTTCGGCGGTGCCTCGGGCGTCGTCTGCGGCGGACTATGGCGGACCCAGCCCATCTGCCGGACCATCCGCCCACCAAGCCCGTCGTTGGGCCACTGCGTCGGATCGGGGCTGTGGCGGCTGGATCCTGAGCCAATCTACGATGCGTCTCACACCTACCCATCCCCTTTGTTCTTTGTCGGTCTGTTCATCGTGCTCACCATACACCCGGCACCACAACCCCGCCCATCAAAACGTCCCAACCTATGCAATTTCAATTTCACACATCAAAACCCGGCGCCCACCATCCCAGATCCTCCACCACGAGCATCCATCGATCCTACCACTTTTGCTTTCACCCAAACACTACCGGCGTTTCCACCACCACAACCACACCATGCCCGCTACCGGTTCTCAAACCACCCCACAGGGCGCCTACCTAAAGGTCCCCTTTCCTCAATTTGGCCAGGGGATAACCAGCGTCGATGAAGCTCCCCGTCTTTGAGAAAATACTTTCGCATGTATTACATTGAGGTCGCGGATCGAGATTCTTGAAATGCATTTCGGCGGTCCGCTGTGGTACCAGTCCATCGAACATCAAGTCCATATGTTAGCGGTCCTCCTTACGTACCTTCTTTGCATGATCGCCCCGATCGTGTGCGCCATGAATCAGCGATTCGTCAAACCTTCCACATAAACATGACCTACAACGATCCTGATTACATTTCCCGTTTCAGCGAACTCAGCGACCAGCTCAAAGTTTACACTCACGTGCATGATGAACTCTCCTTCACTATGAGATTCCTAGATGGTCTTCATCCCGATATTAGAGGCGCTGTTATGCTTCATCAACCAAAAACACTGATCTTGCCGCCAAATCTTGCTTTGATCCGGGAGGAGGGGCGTCCACGGCGTCAAGACACGCTTTCGCTATGGTGATTGGTCTTCTTCGTCCGTCGACCAAGCGGACGGCGGTTCGGCTGCGGGTCATAAAATTTTACCCCTTTGCCGTTTCCACCTCCACACATCGGCCCGGTTGGGGGTCCTCTAGTTGTGCCACTGTAGCGCCCGGGGCGTGCAAGCCCGCTGTGGCGAGAACCCATTGGCAGCTGCGAAGGTATCGCGGCGCCCGGGGGCTGTGCTTCAAATCGCGGTGGTAAATGGACAAGGGAACATCGGTGCCCTCACCGTCTTTGTTGGCGGTGGCGAGAAATTTGGGACCCATTTGAATCTGATGACATTGAGGAGCCTCCTACGAGGGCGATGCACCGGTCGAGCAAGTGTTTACGGCCGTGAGCAAGGTTGCGTGGGTTCCTCTTCATCTTCTTCGGGTAAAGTGATTCAGTTTTGGTGAAGTTCGGGGCCTTCCGATGCGCATTCTCATTGATTACGGCAGTTCGTTTCTTTTTGAGTCTGGATTAGCGGCCCAACTCTCGATGTTATCATTCAGCGGTCGGACGATGCAGTTCAAGTTCTTTGGTGGGGGTATTCTGGCATCTTCTCAGTTTATTCCTCATCTCCGGTGGTCCTTGGGCGGTGCAATTTCCTGCATTTCGAGTCCTACCTATTGGTGCTTTTGACATGATTGTCGGCATGAATTGGCTGGAGTCATTCAGCCCAATGCAAGTTCATTGGTCTCAGAAGTGGTTTGTGATCCCTTATGATGGTCAGTGGGTGTGCCTGCAGGGCAACAACTCCACATTACCTGACAAACTGTTATTACACATACGTGCTACGGACAACAAGGGATCTGCAGAGCTTCAAGATCTTGCTGTACCACCAGAAATTCAGTCGTTATTGGATCGTTTTTCGGATGGTCATGGAGCCACCCCAAGGTTTGCCACCCTCACGGCTGTGCAACCATTCTATTCCTTTTGATTCCCGGTGCCCAACCGGTGTTCATTCGCCCATACCGCTACCCGCCGGCACTCAAGGATGAATCGGCGTCAAGTTTCGAGAGATGATGTCTCGGGGTATCATACGGCCGATACCAGTCCCTTCTCCTCCCGGTTTTATTGGTCAAGAAGAAGGACGCCGGATCTTATCGTTTTTGTGTGGATTTTCGGCAGCGAATGCGATTACAGCCAAATCTAAGTACCGGTGCCAGTTTTCGATCAGGTGGTGGATGGATTGGGGCATGCTAGTTGGTTCTCCACTGCGGATCGGTAGGCTTCCACCAAATCTTCTTTGCGGGCGGCGAAGAACCGCGCCTTTGGACTCACTAGCGGTCGATGCAATTCAGCGTCATGGCTTTCGGCAGCGGGCGCGGGCACATTCGGTGTGCCATGAACACTACTTTGGCGCCGGATTGCGTAAGTTTGTGATCGTCTTCTTTGGCGATATCTTGGTATCTGGCCGAATCCTACGAGGAACATCGGTACACTTGGGCGGGTGTTTTCTTGGTTAGCGACCCGATCCTTTGGCGCCTAAAGCTATCTAAATGCAAGTTCGCTCAGCGACAAATTGCGTATCGGGGCACATTATCGGTGAGCGCGGTTACGTCACCGACCCAGCCAAGATTGCCGCCATCTCGGACTGGCCAACACCGGCAAATGTAAGAGCACGCCGTGGATTTACGGGGCTCGCCGGATATTATCGCAAATTCATTAAGCCGCCGGATTGATTGCAAAGCCCTCAGCGATTTACTCGCAAGGACTCAGCGTTTATATGGACATCGATCCATGCCCGGCCTTCAAGCTCTCAAAGATGCTCTTTGTTACGCCCCGGTGCTTGGGATTCCAGATTTTACTCAGCCATTTCACTTAGAGCGTGCTTCCGGCTATGGTGTGGGTGCGGTTACGCTCTGAAGGGACACCCGTTGGCTTTCATCGGCAAACCACTAGCACCACGTAATCAAGGGCTGTCTGTTTACGAAAAGGAATATTTGGCAATCCTCATGGCAGTTGACCAATGGCGTCACTACTTACTCCAATCGGAGTTCGTCATTCATACAGACCACCACAGCCTGATCCACTTAAACGAACAGCGCTTGCACACTCCGTATCAGCAGAAAGTCTTCACTAAACTGTTGGGCTTGAGATACAAGGTAGTTTACCGCCGTGGCTCTGATAATTTGGCAGCTGACGCCCTCTCGCGTCGTGACCCTCCGGCGCAACTGATGACAGTCTCTTCGCCATCACACTTATGGCTTCAGGAGTTGCAGACATGGTACCCTGACGACCACGAGGCTACAACCTGGCTGCGGCGGCCTCTGCGGGTATCCCCGGGTAAAGACCCACTACTCGCTCAAAGATGGGATCATATTCTACAAACACCGTATTTGGCTCGGTTCTAATCTGGCCATTCAGCGAAAGTGTTGTCGGCCTTTGCCTGCGGTAGCCCCATTGGTGGCCATTCGGGCGCTCGGCTACATATTAGAAGCCTGAAACCTTTGTTTTCTTGGCCCGGTATGCGTAAGCGATGCCAGCTTGTTCGGGACTGTCGGAACATGTGCTCAAGCCAAACCGGCCCGTCGAGGTTATCCCGGGCTCTTACAACCACTTGAGGTTCCTCACGGGCTCTTGGCGGGTTCCTCACTATGGACTTCGTAGGGGTTTACCAACGTCGGCTCTTATGACTCCATCTTGGTAGTCGTCGACAAGTTCTCTAAGTTTGCCCACTTCATCCCTTTGAAGCATCCCTTCACGGCTGTCGTTGCTCGGGCTTTCATGGACAACGTCTTCAAATTACCGCGGTATGCCTCTCAAAATTGCATCGGCCAGATCCCTTTGTTCATGAGCCGCTCGCGGTTACTCTTTGATTTGTGCAGGACTGATCTACGCCGCAGCACCGTATCATCCTCGGTCGACGGTCAAAGCGAACAGCGTCAATCGGTGTATGGAGACTTACCTCTTGTTTCACACATCTTTGCTCCTCGCCGTTGGGCTCGCTTGTTATCTTTGGCCGAGTCTTGGTACAACACGAGTTGGCATTCATCTGCAGGCGCACTCCATTTGAAGTCCTTTTACGGTTGCCCTCCTCGCCACTTGAATTGACCACGGCCAAGCGGCTGGCGTCCACGACCTTGGTGTCCGTGAAGAACGTGAATTGATGAAGGCAATTGTCCACCAAAGACTTGTTCACGTGCTCAAGGCGGATGAAGCGTCGGTGACAAGCATCGAGTTGATCGGGAATTCAGCGTGGGTGATCTGGTCTTCTGAAGCTTCAACGTATGTGCAATCGTCGATTGCCCGCCGCTCTTGTAACAAGCTGTCCTTCCGTTTCTTCGGACCCTTCAAAGTTCTCAAGCGTATTGGGCGGTGGCATACAAGCTCGAGCTTCCGCCGACCTCGGCCATTCATCCCTGTCTTCCATGTGTCTCAACTCAAAGAAGTCCTCGGGTGTCCAGTGGTCGTACACGGCTGCCGTGCGCTCGCTGCTCATCTGCGGTACACGTCGTTTCCTCCAACGCCGACATCCGGCTCTCATCGATGGAACGGTGCTGGTGGAATGGTCGGGCATGCCACCGTCTCGGCAACTTGGGAGTCCGTGGAGCAGCTCCGCCAACAGTTCCCTCGGCGCATCGCCTTGGGGGCAAGTCGATTTCAAGGCGGGGGGACTGTCGGCAGCCCTCCAAGGACTGCGCCTACGGGAGCGGGACAAGATGAAGGTGATCGGGCCTCGCCGACAAGGCCCGAGAAGGTCGGCTCGGCCCAACCCCAAGACGACGGGCCCAGACTGGGTGGCTTGATCTACAAGAGGAGCTGGAGCCAGGAGGAGTAGGTAGCGAATTACCAATTGTCATTGTACTCGTCTTCTACCTCCTACTTCCTCCTTCCCCTTGTTCTCTCGCTGCGGCGACTTCTGCTTGTACCCAAACCTGTATTCGGCCATGAACTCGAGCTACTCTGAGCAAATTCGTGAACCTGTCGGCGATTGTGCTAACAGCCCCTCGGCTGCTTCGCCCTCCGCCGCCCTTGACCTGCTCTCCGGCAGCGGCGTCCGCTATTTACTGCATGCAGCAACAGAAACAAAAAAAGATTTGCCTGGCATAACGTGATTTGTGCACACGGTGTTGATCTGATCCATATTGGGAGCACGGTACGATTTTGAGGCTCGTCATCTATCAGCAGTCGTGTACGTAATGGGAGCACATTGTTAGTTAATAATGATAAGAATTTATAGGGTTTCCCATCTTAAAAAAAACGGTCAACGAACGTGTTCACAAAAAATAAATTTATAGGGTATGATTATCAGCTCAAACAGGCAAATTAACTGTATCATCACTTGATTGAAATCTGGAAAATGATCAAAGGCAAAATTAATCACCATCCCATTACAACTTGAACGACTTAACCATAGCACAAAAATTAAACCGAGTGCCATCATCCATCCATATCCAAACACACATAGCATACGCGGCATAAATAGCCTAGCCTTTTTGACGACACAGGTAAGATTTAAACCTAGCAACTTGCTCATGTTTATCTAGCTAGCTAAACCTAGCAACTTGCTCATGTTTATCTAGCTAGCTAGCAATCTAATGTCTTGGGCGACCAATGAAGGGAATAATCGATCACGAGAAGAACTTGTAGGTGGAGGCGTTGACGATGATCGACCGGAGGCCACCAATGGGTGCAAACACCGTCAGGAGCACGCCAACTATGATGCAAAACTGCAGTCATGTCAAAGGCATCAATTTATTTGTTAGCACATATAGTATCAAAGGTTTACCAAATTGCAAGTGGCATAAATAATAATGCACCATCTACATTCTAACTAGAGGTAAAACAAGACAAAAAAATTGAAATGAGGACTCACCCAATTGATGAACCAAGAGGGCTAAACGCCTTTGGCTTCTTAATCTTCAACCATAGAATGCAGGGAAGCTGTTTGGTCGTGCAGCGATTTAGGTTCAGTCAAAATTAGCAAGTACATCAACAAAATGAAGTGCTTAGACTGGGTTGAAAGAAACAGATAGAAAAATATAAAGGATCTCTCACATAGTAGGTTGTCGGCGCAAATGCGAAGCCACCAAAGAACCCTAGCAATCCCCCAAAGAACGGCACGGCAATGCCAACCAGAGCTGTGAACACTGCACGTACGACAGAAGATGCATGGAGCAACAAATAAATGATGAACATAATAAGCCAAGTAATAGGTTTTAGTAGACACTACACGCTCTGCATATAATCAGATCATCAAATCAGTTAAATGCTTGAATGTATAAGTACTTACCAACATAGAGTGAGCGTGCTATCAAACGGAGACGCAGGCCTGGGGTGAACCGGAGTTTCTTCACCAGGAACGTCTCGAGCATGTCGAACACGGGCATGGCATAGATCTATTATATATGATGTTGTGTCATCGATCGATCACAAGGAATTAAGGTACGTAATAAGCTGCTGTCACCAATGCAATGCATATGAGATTTTGGGACCTGGTAGCTGCCGATGACGTGGATGACGACGAAGATGTTGGCGGCGGCAATGAGCCAGCGTGGCTTCTCGAGGGTGATGAGGATGTTGTCATCGACGGCGTTGCCGAAGACGTAGTAGCCGACGAACGCGACTGGGAGGTAGCAGATGGCGACGACGATGTAGGCGAGGACGACGCCCTGCCACATGGGCTTCTTGGACGGCTTGTCGGGCGTGGACGGGATGGTGGCCTGGATCTCCAGCACGACGTTGTGGCCCGCGTACGCGAAAGCCACGTCCCCAGCGCGCTCAGGAAGTTGAACGTCTGCCCCGTCGCCGTCGACGCCTTCATGCTGTAGTCCACGTCCGCCTGCCGCCCCTTGTGCGCAGACGCCGCCCATGCAACCGTCGAGTAGCTGCATATATGTATACATACATTGCATGAATTATGTAAAAGTATTGATTGAGTTGATCATGATCCACGATCCAAGTAGCAATGACAGATAGCAGAAGATCGAACCTGAGCGACATGATCGCGGCGGCGAGGGAGACAAGTGTAATGGAGTTGAAGTTGGGGAGCTGCGAGAGGAGCAGGTGGATGGAGGCGAAGATCATGATCCACGAGCTGGTGCGGAGGGGTTGCAGTCCGGGCAGGCGACGGTGTAGCACTTCTCGAACGACTTGCCGCCGGTGACCATGTAGACGATGCACACGCCGACCTCTACGATGAGCTGCTGCGGGACGACGATCCAGAGGCCCAGCTTGTCGCCGAACGCGTGCTGGCCCAGCTCGTGGTAGCGGTCGAAGCGCGCTTCCTGGGACGCACTCGTGCATCTCAACCATCTGCCACAGCGTGTACAGGGTGATCACCCAAGACAGGAGCATGGCGACGACGCCGGGACCCTGCATGCATCCATTCAAATCCATTCGTGCAGATCGAAGAGCAGATCCATTATCCATCAATCAATTGATTAATCAGTATCAGTAGTCACAATGCAAGGCGTTGTTAAGATGAATGTAGGTATATATATAAGACGAGATGAGATGGATGCATATATACCATCCGAGTTCAGACATTGCGTAGGGCAGGCTGAGGACGCCGGCGCCGACCATGGCCGTGACATTGTGGAAAGCGGAGTACCACCACTTTGCGTTTCTAGACGAGGTGATGGGCAGCCAGTCATCGATTTCCTTCCCCTTCTCCGTCGACATGCTCGAGGGGCGGCGCCATCTCGCGATCTCGGATGGACGACGACACACCAAGGGAGAGAGAGGAGGACGCGGTCAGTTAGTTACGGCCGCCAGAGGGAGAATGGGATCTGGACTGGAGTAGTTAGGAGAGATCCTTCGTCCGTGGATATAGATATAGGATCCCGTCGCCCCGCTCAGATCGCCTATTCGCACGGTCGGAGATCGCCCATTCGCACGGTCCCAGCCCACCACTCGGTTCCAGTAAAGGAAAAAAAATTGTGTGGGCGCATCGCTCACGGAAGCCAGGGTGAGCGCCACCTCTGCATGCCGCCTGATTTGCATCATACGGTGACTCTCATTAGGTTAGTTTAATCCCTCGGCCGCCGGCTCGTTTGCTGCTCCCGATCGGCTCCTCATTGACTGGCTCGGCTCCCGCGTCAAATGTTGAATCCGACCGTATCAAGTCAGATCTGTACGGTTGTTGTATCTGACCGTATCAAGTACTAAACAACAAAGCTTTGACATGTATGTTTCCAGCTAGTACACGCAGTGCTGTACGATCATTTTTTAATTAAAGGCAACGCAGCTGCTGGCTTCAATCCCAGCACATGTTAAGTAAATAACAGATTTGTATATATCAGAAATCATTCATATAAGAGAGTACGGTAGAAATGCACCGCAAAATAGCATGTTTTCATAGATAAGCAGCAAAATAGCACAAGTGTAGTTCCGATAAATTCAAACTTTAGTCAAACTAATACAATTCCCTTAACATCAAAATGAATCATTATTTTTGCACTCCATCAAAATGTAACTTTCTCGCGGCAGCTTCATGATGTAGCATCTTGATCATCTCCCATTAAGAGTCTTGTGTATCCTCCCTGGTATGTATGGAGCAGCCAATGTTGAAGGATCATCAAGGGTATTGAACTTGCACCGTTGTATAATTAGCATATCCAGCTTGCACGAGGGAGCATCTATGGTTGAGGAGGACCCAACATGTTCGTCTCTTATTTGTACATCATTACCTATAATGCAATATTATTTATATATGATAATACAATATTTTAAAAATGTAGACATAAGCAAAAAAACTAGTATAATACCTTTTTTTACCACCCTTCTTCTTCTTCCCTGCATTCTTTTCAACGGCATTTTTAAAACGTGTATTCTTTGGTCCTTTTATAACCCGAGGATTCTAAATGATATAACACCATTTAATGGTTGTTGGACATTTTCAATTGGAATTGGAGAAATCTCATTGGATTTTTCATGCATCTCGCTTAGATAGCCATCCGCTTCAAGCTGAAGTCAAGTATGACTTTTAAATCTATCAAGAAGTTCTTTTGCCGAACACTTCAATGCAAGAGATGTGGCCTGTCGAGATATAAGGGCTTCTTGTGTTTTCAAATCTCCCATCTCAGTTCCTTGTTTCTCAATATAAAATCCACTTTTTGCATATTTTGTCCATCGAGGCAAAATATATTGTGATGGCAAATTGTATACTCTATTTGTGTTGAAGACTCTAAGAGCATGCTTGCATAATAAACCTGTAAGACAGAGTTGCGAGGTTACTACATATTACTGACTTAAAATGTATAAATTGAAATATAAACACTACACATACCTATGCATTCAAACATTCGACAAGAGCATGTAATGGTGGAATCTTCAATGTTAAATAATCTTGTTGCTCCACGGTCTGACTCCATATACTTAACAAAGAATGTCAAGTTTGGCCCCACGGCTTCCAACAACTCACAAGTCGGTGTAAACCGTCTCTTAAATTCTTCCTCAAACTCAATAATACATCCGCCTTGTATATGAATTAGCTGCATCCTTTAGCATTGGTAGATTTGGAATGTATGGAACCGGGATCTTTTCGACGTGAATTAAAATCAGCATCAATTCATTTGCACTAAGACTAGCTGCAACCTTCTCACATTCTACAAGGAGTTACGAAAGACCAAGTTTCTGCGAAATCTTTCTTGAAGACATTATTCATACCTTCACTCCTTTGGGTCAATTCATGTCCGCCGTAAAAGAATCACGGGTATTACTGCAGCCCACTTTGCCCTCAAAGTATATAGGTTTGCCATCCATGAATTATTCTCAAGGCTGTATTTAGCCAACAATCCATGCCATTTCTCTATGAAGTAAGTTTACATCCCCGCTTCATACACACAATTTTTGAAATCTGATAGCAACTTGTTACCTTTCTTATCCGCCTCATGAATAACATGACTAAGATGTTTAGCAGCATTTAAGCAAATGTGCCACAAACAAAGACGATGTATTGTATCTGGGAATACAAAAGCAATTACTCCCGCCATAGCTGCGTCTTGATCTATAAAAATTGTGTTGGGGTGCTTTCCGACATTCTTTGTTAGAAACGTTTCAAAGAGCCAAACAAAATGAATCAATAGTCTCATTAAATAGAAGTGCACACCCAAAAATTATTGTTTGCTTGTGATGGTTGCAACCAAGAATCGGAGCAAAGGGCATTTCAAACTTATTAGTTTTAAATGTGGTGTCAAATGAGACAAACATCACCAAAGCATTTATAATCCATGATGGACTGACCGTCCGCCCAAAAGAAATTTGCTATACGACCATCTTCCTTGTCTACCGAACTGCATAAAATGATGGATCTTGTAGCTGTTTATTTCTCGATATTCTGATAGTGTTTGTGCATCATTGGCTTCTAAGTACTCTGCGCTCGCGCCCAATCTCATCATCATGCAATCCATCTTGAGCGGAGCCAAGCCAGTCAATGAGGAGCCGATCGGGAGCAGCAAACGAGCCGGCGGCCAAGGGATTAAACTAACCTAATGAGAGTCACCGTATGATGCAAATCAAGCGGCATGCAGAGGCGGCGCTCACCCTGGCGTCCGTGAGCGATGCGCCCACACAATTTTTTCCCCAGTAAAGGTCTCATGGTGTACACATGTCAACAATTTTCACTCCTGCGCTACAGATGCGAAAAGAGTGGCAACGGTCAGTCATATGTTCCATGTGCGGTAGCGGAGGCCGATCGGCTCTGTATGGAGTATGGATTATGTGTTACAAAAAATTGTGATTTGTTATGCATCGACGATGAAAAAAAATATGGCCGTTTTTCACTGCCTCATTGAAACTTTCTGTTTTTCTTCTTTCTCTCCGCATATCTGTTCTCTTCGTTGGACAATGTCAATGGCCAGTACAACATTTTTAAATAACATATAAAATGATAATGATGTTTAAGAGTATATAATACATTGTAAATAAGTAAATGAAACCTTTTATATTTTATTAAGGTTGAATATTTTTCTATTGAAGATAGAAGCCATTTTCACAAGAACATATACCAATTTCACAAACCATTAAGCTACAATAACATTTTTTCTAAAATAAAAACAATTTTCTCTTTGTGAAAATTTCCTAAGTGAATATTAAATACTTTTGTTCCCCATGCTCGGGAAGAACTAATGAAGAGCAATATCTTGTGAAAAATAGTCTTCCTAGCACTCTTTTCAATCTACATTTACTTTCTGAGGATTTTTATGCTAGAACACGATTAAAGACTAGGTTGCAAAATACTTTTGTATGTTCGAATAGTCACACTTCATCAATTTTAAACAAATTCAGCTAAAGAGAGTGTTTATCATCCGCAAGACACAAAGAAAGTAGAGGCGCAAGTCAGAAAAACCTCAATAAAAACAAAGGTACACAAGTACAAGTTTAAAAAATACAAACATTGTTATGAGGCAAGAGCAAAGGAAGGCTTGAGATCACAGGATAGGATAGGTGAAAGGATCAAGATGCCCAAGAGGGGGAGGGTGTTTGAATTGGGCTAATCTAAAATTTTATCGCAAAATAAACAACATATTAGCCCATATTCACCCTCTTGTGCCTAAGTGTGTTTCTAGCAACTAATGCATAAAGTTTTGCACCCTAGGTTCCAATTCCTACTCTAGCATGACAATTCTAGGAATGTGAAGACATGAATTGAATTGTGGAAAGTAAATGCTCAAAATAAAGAGAAGAAGAAGAAAACACGGCGATGTTTTGTCGAGGTATCGGAGAATTGCCACTCCCCACTAGTCCTCGTTGGAGCACTCTCGCGGGAGTATCGTTCCCCTTAGCCCTCGCAAGGACCAAGTGCTCTCTGGGCTGATTCTTCGACACTCCGTCGCGCGTGAATCACCCACAACCACTCACAAGCTTGCTTGAGTCATCCACAAGCACCACCGGATGATCTTCAAGCCATGAACCGCCACCAAGCCGTTTAGGTGATGGCGATTACCAAGAGAAACAAGCACGAACTCTCACTTGACCTCACAATCCTAATGAGAAGAGTGGATGCACACTTGTTTACTCCCTAGCACTAATGAAGTCTTTAGCCTTGGATTATCAAATCACTCAAGCTTCACTAGGCTCTTGCTCTCCCTTGCTCCCAATGTGTTCCTTCAGCTAAAACAATGGGCTAGAGAGGGAGCAAAGAGGAGGGGAAAGGTATATATACCCCCCCACTTCAAATTCAACCGTTATGCACAAATGCTGGCCTGCGAAGTGACGGGCGGCCCAGGTCGGGTGTGTGGGCCAGATTGGTCAGTTCAAATAATCCTCGAAAGCCACTAGTCGTTAAGGCTCGACGGGGACGCCTCCGGTGATCGGTCGAGCATCGATCGATAAAGGGACCCTCTACGGACCTCTTTGGAAGTGATCGGACACGACCAAGCCGGCGTTGGTCAACGTCGTCGGCGTCGATCGTAGCGTCCGGCGGTGAAAACCCTCAAAAGCGGCTTGAAGCTTGAGATTCTCTCAAAGCGGTTTCTTCCAAAGTGATCTCGGGTCAACTCTAAGCTACCTAGTGCTAATATGGACAAGTGTGCACCATACTAAACTTTAGACTCACCTAGGTCAAGCTACCATTTGTAACCACCCACGTCTTTTGTTTCCTCTTCTCTTGCTTCTTGACAGTGGGAGGCGACCGGCGCTTGGTACTTTGCGGCGGCGGCGTGGTTTTTCTCTTCTCTCACGGCGTCGCATTCCTCTCTGGTGTTATTCTGCGAAACCCAAACTTGATTTGTTTTAATATGCATTTTACCCTAAGTTCGTTTTGCATTGAGATAGGCTCTTACTAGGACTAGTATGCAGAGATTTGACTAGCCTAGTGCCTGTGAGTTGGGGATGCCTTGATGTGACCATTTTGCTTTACTATAGCAGGCTTCAGCTCAATCTTGTTACTCAGTCTGGCCCTTTTTTTTTTTTTGGCATCATAGTCTGAGGTCTATTCAAATAACCATGTCAGGTTAGAGTTGTTAAGGAAAGGGACTGTAGGTGCTTCCCTTTGTGCAATAATATTTTGCTGGCTGACTTTACAGTTGTACTAACATTACACACGTCTGGTCGCATAATAATAGTGTTTTTGCTGGAAGAGTATAGCAATTCACTAATAAAGTTGCCTTGATTATGGTTTGGCTGCAAGTGTGTGTTTACTTTTAGTAACCATTGAACTCAATGATCTAGTGTCTCCTGAACGCTCAATGTTTTATTGATGTATGGTCTTCTGTTTGGTGATCCAGTTATTCAATGTGCAGGAAAACCTCTTGGTGTTGTTGTGTATGGTTTATTTCTGAGAAACTTCTTTATTTGGTGATGAAAATTATGTATATGGGTATGTGTGTTATGGTTGACCACTGTAGTTACTAAATCTTTTTCGCACGGATTGCACAAACACAAAGGTTCTACAACATTGAGAACTTAGATGATCCAATTTTATCCATAGAGGAGGTTGTTTAAAGGTGCAGCTATTTGAAACCCGACCAATTCTTCTTCCCAGAATATTGGTTGTGTTCATATTTAAAATAGTAGTTGTCAGAAAAAGTCGGGGTTTAACTCTTTGTTTTTCTGATTTCCTTTTCCTGTATCGAACATGGTGCTTTTATAAAAGCTGGGTTTACCTTTGTCAAAAAAAAAAACTAAGTCTTGGAAGTCGTTCAGAAATTAACTTTCAGTAACTTTTTAAGGGGCATTACCATTTTGTTTTTGGGATTTCTTTTTAGCTAAATGAACTCTGGAATTATAAACGCGTATTCCATCTATGAATGTTTTGAATGTGATTATATGGTTGTCTTGTTTTACCTAAACTCAAAAGGGAGTTAAGTTTCAAAGTTTAGACAATGATCTCATGCTACATAAATGCTACCCTGGGTGGGTGTAGCTGGTACGATCTCAATTGGGTGGGTGTAGCTTGCACAGTAGAAAGCTGCATTCTTTCTACACTAGTGTAATCATTAAGGGGTGTTTAGTTAGTGAAATATTTTGGGTTTGGGTACTGTAGCAGACTTTTCGTTTTTGTATTTGATAATTATTATCCTATCATAGACTAACTAGGCTTAAAAAGATTCGTCTCGTACTTTTCAGCCAAACTATGCAATTTGTTTTTATTTACTTATATTTAATACACCATGCATGCGATAAGAGATTCGATGTGACAGTAATCAGAAGCACTTTTAGGATGACTTTTCACGAACTGAACCGTCCTCTGTCACAGGTTATATTCCATTTTTTAGGATTTGCTAGCATGCTTTCTTATGTGCCCTTCTTTTTTATTTAAGAAAAAAAGATCTACGTGAAATGGGATACTTGATGTATAAAACCAATAGAACATTCAAGTTTCTTTGATAGAACATTAATTTTCCTATGTAGAATATCATAGTTTTAACGATAGAACATCAAATATGCCTTACTTGTTGTCACATTATGTTTAAATAAAATAGAACGTTGAAGTTTCCTTGATAGAACGTCAATCTTTCCTATATAGAACATCACAGTTTGAAAGGTAGAACATTGACGTTTTATAGTTACAACATGGTAGATATTTTGTTGGTTTTTTGTTTTTGTTTTTCCTCTTGTATTTCAGTTTGTATAGGATTATCTTAACTTTAACCAATAATAACAGATTATTTCAGATTCTTTGACAACTCGTTCAAAGTACATTGCAGATAGTAACTTCGAGTCTCATGCTGTGAAGCTCACAATACATGTGACTTAACTTGAAGTCGGTGTTAATGCAAAGGGATGCGAGTCACTGTTCTTTCGGCCAATAATATGATGCATGAAAATTCCTTCAGTAACCCAAATAATGTAAGACGCTGACTGCTTTACTAGCTCTTTGGTATTGCAACCTTCTGAACATGGCCTTCATTGTTATCTAAGTTCAGTTTATTTACTGAACTGAACTGTTAAATTCACTTGTCTGTTAAATTCATTTGTCTTTAGGAAAAAGATACACGGCCCATCTCTTCGTCAACTCCTTGCCGTGAAGCTAAAAAAGCTAAAGCATGGCCACGATCTTATTGCATTTCCACGTAGCAATTCACTTGTCTATTAATATTCCATTGTATGTTGTGCAACGAAGATTTTATTTGCACCCACGAGATTGGTCATTACCCAGTGCTTGCTTTATCACTGATGGTTATCAATCATATTATTGTCATGGTCAATTGGTCATTAATGTGGCTTGAAACAGATTATGCTAATATTGTGTAGATTATAATATTTGTTCAACTACTTCCTAGCGAGAGAAGTAGTGGGAAAGAAGAAAGAAAAGAAACACTCACAATTTTCTGGAACTAAAGTAATTTTAATCTTTTGTTTTACCAAAACTCACGTATTTTACAAAGTCTAAAATATATTACAATGGTTGGCACTGTGTTTTCAATCTAGAAACAGTCAAAACCATCAGC
This sequence comes from Hyparrhenia diplandra, assembly GCA_015847255.1. Classification (NCBI taxonomy): domain Eukaryota; kingdom Viridiplantae; phylum Streptophyta; class Magnoliopsida; order Poales; family Poaceae; genus Hyparrhenia; species Hyparrhenia diplandra. The sequence continues at coordinate 8,821 of JADLZK010006154.1, read as the reverse complement.
GAAGAATTAAGCTTGTAGGCTTAGGAACAAGAAAAAAAAAAGCAGAATTCCAAACATCTTCCAAGTGAGCCTGAACATAGAAAAGAAAATGGGTCTTAAAAACCCTATAGGAAGAAAAAACGGACAAAAAGCCCACAACAGATAGTGGGCCGCGCCTGGTCGGCGCATGCATCCACGCCGACCAGGTCGGCAGCTAGCACAGCCCTAAAAGGTCCCATATAAAAAAACTGTTGATATTGTTGAATTGATCCTGATCCTTCGGCAAGAAGCAAGAAGATTGTTAGTGCTTATGGCCCTTGTCAGGCCCGTGACTTCAGAATTAGCATCAGCCCATTTCTTGGTGCGTACCCCGAATACCCTCAAAAAGAAAGCTCAGCCCATACCAAACACTTGGATATATCCAAAAAAAAAAAAATGTCCATACCAAACTCACCATACACAAAACCAGTATAAAGCCAAAAAAAAAAAAAAAAAAAAAAACTGTCAAAATATTAACACGTCGATTGCTTTGTATACAATCAAATAAACCATAGCAACATTACCAGTTACAAAACGTACAGCCCCACAGTTTTTACAGGTTATCGGGCAGGTTTATAAGCTTAATAATTTTGAAAAGCCTGAGCTGCCTACTCGCGTGCAGCCAGAACTGGCATCCGAGTCCTGGAGCTCGCAGAACTGGCGCTCTGCCACGAGGATGGCTTCACCCTCCCTGCCATCAGTGCAGTAGCCACGCCAGCTTTTATGTTCCGCCTCTTCAGCACGAGGTCGAGTTTACCATTTGATGCTGAGCTTGATGACCCCGGAAAGATAGAGGCAGCTTTGATCGCTGCTCTCTTGTCCTTTCTGCTCTTCTCGAATTTTGATGCAAACTTCACTGAAGCCGCTGCAGTGGCATCTTCTGCAGAGGGAGGCAAGAGCCGCACTCGAGGCCCATCTTTCTTGCAGACTTCTTCTCCTCAGCAACTCTCTTTTTTGGCTCTACATAAAAACACAAACAGGTGGATAAGAAATGTGGTGATTGCATGACCTATGGTGGGAATAGTTGATAACTTATAGGAATTCATTGGATGACCCTAAGACGGTCGCGCAGTTCTCTGTTCAGAGCATAATCATCAGAGTGCCGGCTGTCAGAGAGTCGTTGAAGGCGAACTAAAACTGGCTCAGCTTCTTTTTTTCTTCCGAAGATCCTCTTCCTGATGTTCAAGCCGATACATAGGATCCAGCGAGCTTGTCTCGATCTGAGAAAACATCCGTAAATAAACGCCATGCATTTTAAACAAGGGTGTCTCGTGTAATAAAATAAATCTTAACAGGGTTGAACCTTCATCTGCTGGCAGCAGCAATGTCTCTGCATCTTCAACATCAAAATCTTCTGTTTTCTTCTGGGCCCCATTGATTATGACATATTTCAGTATTCTTTGGGTCTGTCTGTATGACAATTTCATGCTTGCAACAGGGTGATTTCATGGTGAAGCTCCATATCTGTCAAATAGACATTTGGTGAAACAATGTCAGAAGAGTATAGGGAGAGTGATTTACAAGAACATGTGAAATTAAACAGCAGAAGCATATGGAAAGCTCCATGCATTAAGAATTTCTCAGATTTCAGAAGAGAACAAATGAAGTTTGTTAGCATGTATAATAACATGCAGACCTTGTAAGTGATATGACTAAGGTTGCACCAAGAAGTTAGGACTGATTCCTTTTACAGAACTAGTATATACTATATTACTTACTATATACATTTAACTAAATGGTTCTACATAAACCATAGAAGGAATTAAAGCTACTGCATAAAACATTCTTAATTCTTTACATAACAGGACTTTTCTTCTTGGGGAAAAAAAACTCAATATAGGCAAAACAGATACATACAAAGAAACAAAAGAATCTTGTTATTATTATACATCAAATGACAATGGAACCCCTAAGTAAGACCACATTTCAGAACAAATAAGGCAACAGGCAAAATAAATTGATATATTAAACAGAAACAGATGCAGGTTGCGTACCCACATAGGTTGAATATGAATATTAAGGCAAGATTGCAGTTATTATCCAAGTGATTACTTTTAAAGCTGCTATTGAAGGGAAAATCTAAAAAGAATCTTGTGGTTCTCAAACGGAACAGATTAAACAAGAGACAAAATTCTGTTCATCTGATATATTACACTCGTATGTGCTGTTATGTGAAGAACCTATGGTATCGCTGTCTAAATCTTGTTCAGAAAAAAGGATTAAGCCAGGAATAAAATAACTAAAGATACCATACTCAATAAGAATGATAGAGACAAACAGACATTAGATTCAGGACAACATGAATTCTAAGCCTATTAAAAACTTTAACCATCAGAACTGAAATATCACATTTTGAAGGATAAGTTCCCCAAGGGCCTGCTGAATAATGTAGTATTTTCAAACTATGGTATTTAAAAATAACAGTTATGCATACCAATATTACAGTCTGTCATTTCTCAACAAACAGTTTTTGCAAATTTGTGTAACTGGTAATAGAAGCACTGTACATCAGTCAAGCTAGTTTAATAAAGACAAAAAGCAGCACTGAGGTCTGAAGCTGACAGGCTAATTCATTAGTTCAAAATGTTGAATCACTATCTTCAACTTTGTCAAAAGGAAATAGGTCAAACACCAATACAATGAACTAATGAAGCCTACAGCAAGGATATTATGGTTTATCGAATGTCACTCTAAAATGACATTGTTTTTCTTTTTTTCAAATTGGTCATCAACCGTTTATTTAGAATGAATAACATTGAATTGAATGTTCATCAATACTAGGTTTACTGGTTGCAACTCCTGAAGAATACACCACAACAATTTTGCAGAAACGTTCTCATCAATGATCATTGATTGGTAGGCGAGCAGATTTTAGGGCTGAATTTATTAATTCTAATTCAAAACTTAAAGAGGCATCCAGATAAGAAAAGATATGGTGGCCCCATTTTGGTGCGAATTCTATATTCCTATTGCATACAGATTAATCTAATAAATGTTATTTTCAATTCATGAAATAACAAAATGCATTCTAAGGCAAGCACAAAGTTATGAGGCACATCAGACAGATAGATTCCTGACTGAAGCTAAACCAATATACTGGGGTTTGATAAGTAAATATGTAGGCTAAATTTAATCTATGCCAAAGGAAATTCAGCAGATTTATCACAATCAGCAAATACCAATCAATTGAAAAAAAAATGAAAACTCTTCTTATGCTGTGCATAGCAATGTAATTAAAAGTTGTCCGATAATAAGTCATGTACCTTGGTAGAGTAATAGTTTCCAACTTGTTTCTTCTCAGCATTAAATCTTACTCCCTTGGCTATCATGGAGTTGCATCCACCACACCAAATGTTAAAAGGCATCTCAAATCTGCATGATGAACCCACCAACGGATGAACAAAAATAAAACTAGAATAATGGTTTTGCCAAAAAATTATGTAGCCCCATGCAAAGAAGCAAAATCAATAGTGATGTGAGTATGTTTTACTTTATCTATCAGCCACTTTAAATAATTTAATAAACATATCTGTGGTAAATGTGATACTACCCTGTATTTCAGACAAAGGCAATCTGATGAATTGCATCAAAATTCAGGGCATAAGCACATAAAAGTAGGATCAAACTGCCAAACTACTTGTTTGCATAAGTGTTCCATTTCTATCCATACATGCCAGTCATGTACTCCTCATTTGTTATTTCTAATCCTTTTCCCCCAATGTCCCACTGTAGACCCCCCACCCCCAAAATCATACAAATGAACATATGGACATGCACAGAGGTCGCAGCGGAAGCATGTAGAGCATGTGGGGTTCATATAATTTGCAATTATATATGTTAATCATGTAATGATTGTGTTAATTGATTTAAAATCAATATGTTTGGCTCCCCACAGGTTTTGAGTCCTGGATCCTCCACTAGTGTACATAATCTAACATCACATCCTTATAAAATCAATGTTTCACCGTCGAACCCCACCCCAAAATCATGCAAACAAACACAGGAAACAAACACATGGACATACACAGAGGCGTAACAGCACATCCATGTCGAGCCTGTGGGGTTCATATAATTTGCAATTATATATGTTAATCAAGTATGCTTGGTTCCACAGGTTTTAGTCCTGGATCCTCCACTAGTGTACATAACCTAACACACATCCTTGTGTATGATCAAACAAAGAAAACAATGTAGTGTCTCAGAAGAAAGAAACCTTATAATCAGGATGCCCTGGTCGAGCTTCCTCGCCCGCTCTCTGAGCGCATGCTGGCCATGGAACTTGTTCAGCCCACCCTGGCCAAGCACAAACATGAATCAGCTGCCACAACACATAATAAACCAAAATGAAGAGGCTACACGATGTTTCATCGACGAAGAGAACCGTACCTTCTTGGGGCTCCATTCCGGCGGGTAGTAGAAGTTATCCGCTCTCGCGGCGGCGAGCGACGACTGCAGAGAGACAAAAGAATCGATTCGTCAAACAATCGAACCGGCGGCGAATAACCAAGCATCATGCCCCCGACCGAGACGGATTTTCCACCAGATTTAGGACAGATTTGGGAGGTGGGGGAATAGGGCGAAGCCCCTAGGGTTAGATCTCCAACGTACCATGTTGTCTCCTGGGTGGAGGTGGAAGCAGGGGAGACGGAGATCGGCAAGGATGCCAAGTTTCCGGCGGCGGCGGCGGTTACTGGCGACCGTGTCGAGCGCGGCGTCGAATCACCCTGGGAGATCGGCGGCCGAGGACCGTGAAGGCAACGTCGGGAACAGGGGCGGCGAGGCGGCGGCTGTTCTGCCGTCTCCGTCTGTTTGCTTCGGGTAACGGCAATGATTGGTTCGTTCGCGTTGGGGGCAGCGAGACTGCGACTCGGGCACCGCCTAGCTAAAAAGGCCACCTCTGCAACCGCTCCTTCAAAGCCCAATAGGCTCGACAGCTTATGGCCCAGATTTTGGAGCTGTACACTTTCAGCATGCAGGCCCATCAGCCTCGGGCGTCCGGACGCGCCCTGGCGCCGGACGTCCGGGCGCTATCGCGGCCCAAAACAAATTAACAACAACCCTTTTTTTCGGGGATAAAACACACAAGGCGACAGGTCTACAGCCTCAGTGCCAGTCCGAGGAGCTAGGCTAGTGCTGTTGTGCGAAGGAGCCGAGGCACCCGGCGCCCGGCGCAAGGGCCTCATCTCCACGGGAGCGAGGGATCAAGGCGGCCATGGATCACGGCACGAGCACAGTAGCCCGAGGACGGAGGCAAGGTCCACCTCTACCAGTCCGCGCTCCACACGGGCGCTGGCTTCACACACTACCGCCGTCTGTGGCTTGGGTGCAGGCAAGGCGTTCGACGGAACGCCCCCAGCTACCAAGCCGGCAAGGCCCAGCGCGGGCCGCGAGCCGGAGCTCCTGTCGTGGGCGGACCTCCCGGCAGACATCCTGGGGCTCGTGGTCGATCGCCTCCCCGCGTCGACGACCGGGCCAGGCTGCGCTCCGTCTGCCGGGCGTGGCGCGCCGCGGCGCGCGTTCACGGACGGCCGCCGCCGCCGCTCCCGCTGCTCGTTCTCTCCGGCTTCTCCTTCATCGCCTTCTGCTCCAAAGGGGCTATGGAGGGCATGCGACGCATCCCTCTGCCCTCACGGGGAGATGGCGGCTGGCGTCCGCTGCGTGGGCTCCTTTCACGGGTGGCTCGTCGGCGTGCAGCTCAACAAAGGTCGCTACTTTGGTGACGGCCGGTGCTTCCTGATGAACGCTTTCCACAAGGATATCGTCCGCCTCCCGCCGCCTTGTGTAAACACCCACTCTCCATGCCTATAGTATATCTCTCTCCATCGCCAATGGCTCTGGTGCAGTGCAATGCACAGTCAATGGCGCCCAGTATGGCCAAATGATGTCGTTCTGCAAGGTAGTCTTGTCCTCCCTCACCAGACCAGGATGGCAAGTGCATCGTGGCTGCTGTCTCCGTGCACAGGAGCACAGCTAGCCTTGCCCTCTGGCGGCCTGGGATGACGTCTGGTGCCCTCTGTACCAGGGAAGGTCTACATGTTCAGCAAGGTCACCACGAACCTCTTTGTCTTTGACATCTCAGAAGATGAGAGTGGCCTGATGGTTTCTGGTGTCGAGCGCTGTGTAGCTGAACTGCCTGAGGTCAAGGATAGCTATGCACAGAGGTGGAACATAGTTGAGTGGTACGGGAAAACTATTGCTGGTTGTGATATACTTGGGACTTGAAGGCTGGCACAATATTTGTAAGATCGGGGTATTTGAGGTGGACCTGAGCACAAACCCTTTCAGATTCACTGAGATCAACAGCTTGGATGGCGACTGCATTTTCATCAGCCCCTGCAGCAGCAATTCATTCCTTGCGTGTCTGTATGACGGAGTCGGAGATGATCTCATCTATTTCATTGATGGTGACCTCAACCACTCTAAAAATTTTGGTAAGTTTGTGTACAAACGCGAGGGATGGTACATTGGCGCCATTTGCTGTGGAAATAACAGAAGACAACCTTCGGGCATCAGATGGCAGCGTGATGAATCAACATGGCTCTTTCCTTCTGAATGAATAGCTCCAACTCTGATTGAGCCAAAGCACTGCTGGTACCTGGTGTGAGGCGCCATGTTATTTCATTTCTAACAACTTTATTCAAGCGTATGCTGTTTGTTTTTATGGATGGTTTCCATTTCCATAGTGCCTATCTGACGACCTTTTATTGGTAGTAAACTGATGTGCACTTTGTTTTAGTATTTCTATGTAGATTGTTAGTGGTTGCAGCTGTCAGACTGTTTGCTTCATCAATAAGTATTGTAACCACATGTAAATCTAGCATCGTACTTTAGTATGCAATGTGTTACTTGACATTCTGTCAGACTATTCTATAGAATAGCTCTACCAATCTAAAATTTGGGAGATGGAAATTGCAGAAAGTGGCTTATACAAGTGACTTCTAAATAACATGTCATGTGTTGGATTCAATATTTTAGTTGAAGTGGCCAATTGTTTCAAATCAAATACTATATAAAAAAAGATTGTCAGGTGTACTTTAAAGGAACCCGACACCAGCGTCAGCCCATTTTGTCGGACTCAAATGCTTTTCTCTCTCTCTTTTTTTTAAAGGATTAAGAAATATGCCCGTGCGTTCTCGGGAGAAAACATATTAACATTCATGCAAAATGATAACATGAATGGCACATATTTTGTGATGATGGAACCTCTATGACCTACCTTAATGTTGACAACAAATATCAATATCTTGCACCTTATTAAAATGCTTCTTTGTATCACGGCTTGTCGTTCTATTGGAAAGATGCATAATTGTGGAGGACCGTTCTAGATAAATGGGAACATTTTCCACTGCGTTCCTGGTGATTCGTTGTTACTTGGCAAGCTACTGGGAGCCCTCAGTCCTGCGGCCTGTGCCTTGGCCGCCCGAGGCCATTAAAGGCGTCCGTGGCAGCAAAACTGATGCAGGCCGGCCGTGGAAAAGAATGAGTCACACAATATTCCTAATAAGGTGGCCTTGATCTAGTGCTTTTGTTCATTGATATACTCTCTACTCCTTGGTGCTTCAAATTGCCTTGTTCGGTTCTTGATCTGTGGTTCTCTTATTGCCCTGATCTATTTGGTTCTCTATATACTCATACGCTCTTGCGTCTCCGTGTAGTCCACGATATGAGGACTGGAATGGTTCAAAAATTGCATGATTCATTTTGTAATTGGCTTATTGCTTTGTAAATTATTGGATTCTATAAAAGATTCATTGATTTACATTGCCTCCTTGATGTATGAGTGCGTGTATGGATATGGACTCACGGCCTCTCTATATTTTATTGTCTTGATTGTATGCGTATATGGCCGAGGAGGAGGGCAAGGGCCCGAGAATAAAAGGTGAAATGGGGGTACCTACTCTCTTCTATTTGGTAAGGTATGAGGTGATCTTCCCTTTATTTATACATGATGTGCTACATTGTCAGGCATACCAATGTAGACTTCACTTAATGCAAGCCTAATCAACTAAATAAAAGTAATACTAAGCTTTGACTATGTATAGTCCTTCCATGTACGTGCAGGTTCCTTCCATATTGAGCTCTGCCTTGTCCACACATGGTACTCATTAGCAAAATAATGAATCATTGCTACACCTGGACTCCAAGTTGAAACCATATCTCTTTCCTATTATTTGCTTTTTGGTCACGGAGGGGATAGTACAGTGCGGCTCCTGGACTTCCAGCAAAAGCACGCATATATACCAGACAATACGTATTGAACTCGTAGATTTAGGAGAGTCGAAGGAAAAAATACGGTAACCTGATTCTTAGCGTCTCCCTCTTCACGTTTTCGCCGTGCCGTGCTAGTCCGGGAGATTTCTGTTCATTTTGATTTCTGTGCAATTTTCCAGGTAGCTGGAAGTATCTTTTGTAGACCGACGTGGTCCCTAGCACTGATCACCCACAAGTCAATGATTTTTGTTGGTCTCTAATTTGCCACTGTAGACCTGTCGCAATGCTGAATAATCCACTGATGGCTGTGCTAAAATGACACCTTTGACATATGAGGCTGGCAGGTAGCGAGTGTCAGCATCAGCTATTTTTGCCACACACATCTTGGATTTCTTTTGGCCATCAATCTCTAAACTTGATATTCTTGCTGTTAAGCCAGTTTTTCCTTGTTTACACAGTCAAGAATAACCGAATAAATGTATCCCTTCGACCTCAGTATGCACCTGAAATCTGAGTTTCAGCATATGACAACTGGATGGCACCTTGTATCCTAGTCTAATTTTTCTTCAGTGGGCTGGATTGTTCTGCTTTT
>JADLZK010006153.1:0-49259 GCA_015847255.1 Hyparrhenia diplandra | reverse complement strand
CAATGCAGAGTTGCAATCCACATGCAGAGTTACGGCTGAGACATTCTCGCCTCAATCTTGTTATAACACAAGGTCAGTCCATCTTGGGTCCACGCGGGAGCGGCGGTGGCGGCATGGCGGCGCTAACGCCGTGACCGCTGAAGCGAGGGACGCGCATCAAACTGCGAGCGACTATATAGTCCGGACACGGGCGAGGTAATTCAGAGCCGCAACAAACGAGCTGCGGAGGGTGTAAAATGAGCCGATCGAATCACACGAGGCGACAGCTGTTTTCAGGGATCGCTAGATGATCGCAGGGAGGGGCACGCGGGCGGACATCGGTAAGCGCTCACCCAGCGCGCTGCGGAGCCACGGGTCTACCCAAGTCTTACGCGAGCACACCTTTTGCCCGCCATGGTTAATGCCCATTAAAAGCGTGATGGGCGCTTTTCGCGGCGCATAACTTTGACTACCACGGAAAAATCATTTTACGTGACGCGCAACATACGCCCAACACGGCATTATTATCTATAACGTGGCGCGCACAGCTAGAGTGCCCGCCATGGAAAAAGATATTCCGCGGGCGGGCAGCTTTAAAAAGCCTCGCCACCATAAATCAAGGCCCAACGAGAGCCCATCATACAAAATACAAGAAGTTAGGGGCTGATTCATTCACTCTCATCCTCACACTCTCCCTGCCTCGCCTCGCCACCCCTTTCCCTTCCTCACCAGGTCAGCCCTCCCTTTTCCGCTCACTATCGGCACTTCTCTCTCTCCCCGGCAGCCTCAGGTGAGACATCCCCATCCCTCGCCGCTGGGCGTATAGCGCGGGGCGGTGGGCGGCGCCCTCTCTCCGCCAGCCAGTAGTGAGCGCCCCTACCGAGCGGTAGGCGCCGTAGAGGTCGGATCCGGCGCGCTCATCAGCAGCGGCACGGGTTTTGGCGGCACTGCACTGCGCTGCTTTGCACATCCGGGCCGACCAGCCTCGAAACCGCCCTCCAACGATGATCGAGGCCGATCGGGTGACCCGTGGGATCGAGGCCAGTCACGCGGACCCGGCGACGATCCGCCAGCCTCACCCACACGGTGGACGGCGACGCACTACAAGCTGTTTTTGTAGGATGTGCAGATTCATATCCAACGCTGATGTCGGGCCGTGACGATCTAGATCCGGTGCCTGGACCTTGTTGGGTTTTGCACTTCCTGTTTTTGTGTGTGTTGATTAACACGCGCACACGCCAAACCAAGATTATTTACCGCGGACCTATCAACGATGACGCGTGCAACCTTGCCCGCCCCCAAAATGTAAAATGCCCACAAGATCTATAGTAGTAGTATTGGGTCACAATAGATGACATTTTGACCATCATGAGGTAGTGCTTTATGTGGGATCCAACGCTAGCCACTGCTTGCCTTCTTTTCACCTTTTGTCGCCGCAGCTTAGGACGCCAGTGCCCCCTTAGCCTCTGTCCTACCGCCTCCCCACGCCGGCGTCCTACGCTGACGCCCCCTACCCACGTAGACCCGTCCCCGCGCCGCCAGAAGCCGCTGGCGGAGCGCATAATCGACATCAGCATGAAAGGCCCAAAGACGTCGCGACGTCGATGTGAGTCGACACTAATCGCCGATTTTGGAGGTACCGGATCGAATCCACATCACCATCGTATATCCCATCTGGATTCGACCTAGATCAAAACCCGACTAGCTCGACCCCATGAGACCCCCACTCTGCCCAGCGGGACTACACGCCGCAAAGACGAGGCTTAATGACATCCATGTGGGGTCGCTGCAGTTCCTTTTGATTTTGAGTACCAAATGGCCCCCATCTCAAGTGTTTTAGCCCATCTCGTAACGACCCATATATTCAACTCAACTCCAAATCAAAATGCCTCTAACTAGGTAGCACCCATTCCAACCCAGTATGCCCCACTATCTAAAAACAACCCATTCCAACTCCACTATGCCCCACTCTCTAAAACACATGGCGTGGGTGGGTAATGCTCTGTCTATCACAAAAAGAGTATATTAGAATTTTAGACATCTTGTTTGACAACTGCCTTATTCAAATTTTGTGTATAAATACCATTTTATTTAATTATGATTTATTTTATCAGCTAGATATACTTTTTAATAATGATTTATTTATTCTATAATTTGTAAATCTATAATGAATAAGACTAATGATCAAATACGCATGTCTATACTAAAACAACGTCACTCTTTCTGAGATATGAGGAGAGTATGTCAGTAGCCCGAATGATCTAATACTGATGTCTAAAACTAAACAACGCCTTTTCAAGATGGAGGGAGTATGTCAGTAGCCCAAACAAGGTGAAAATGTAAAATAGTATTCCAAAGATAAATCATATTACGCACATCATTGAATTCCATTCAATTCTAAAGAAAAATTTAACCAATTAATCGGCCCATTTTCTAAAAACATGTATCGTGAGCTTAAAACCACCAACTCCTAAGCTGATCCCCATGAGTGCCGCCACACCAAAATCCCCAATTCCCCATCCGGACATTTCATCCAAACCCTCGCGCGCCGAGCTGATCCCCATGGCGTCGCGCCGCCGCGCCGCCGCCGAGCTCAACACCGACGCCGCCTCGAAATCCTGCTCCGCTTGCCGCCGATCTGTACCCTCAGGCTCGGTCGCGGCGCCCCTCCGCCGTCTCGCAGCACCGCTCCGGACCCCTCACCGACTTCGCTTTCCTCCGCCGCTAGCCGCTTTCCACGGACGGTCGCTGCGTTTCGGCTTCCTCCACAACCCGCCCATCAAGCGCCTGAGCGCTGTGCTCCCCTACCACGCGTGCGCGTTCTCGCCGACGGCCCTCGCCGACCTCGGGCCTCGGCGCTGCGGCGCCCATCGCCGCCACGCCGCGTGCCCTCCTACTGACTCACGCTCCCGCTGAAGTTCGCCGCTCGGGGACCGCCAATCGTCGGCCGCAGCACGGGTCCCCCGATAAGGGAGCCCGGACCCTTCACCAACCTCACCAACCACGCTGAAGCTCTGCACGCGTCACGGGCTGCTGTGACCACAGCACTCTGCAGTGGGGGCCGTTCCCTCGCGGCGAGGTGCGGGCGCGCTGCTACGCTTTCACATACCTAAGAGACTGCATTGCCTTCGAGTAAACTATCTACTGCCTGCGAGACCGCTTGTCGAGCCCACATGGCATGGTGGTGGAGCACAACCACAACCAGTGCAGCCTTGAGGACCGCCCAGCCACGCCGTTGGAGGTGCGGCCTACTACTTTATGGCTGGCTCTGACATGTTGCTGGGCGGTATGATGGTCAGGGTGGGGTGGCCTGTCGCTGATGAAGCTACCTCCTGCTAACTTACTACCGTCACGAATGCCATTGTGATGACAGCAAGCAATGGTGGGCTTGATTAGCCACCTTTTGTTTCGTGGCTTGCTATTCCTGCGGGTCAACTGAGACGGGTCGTGAATCTTGAGATGATGAATCGCGGTGCATGTCAACCCATACTCCACCCTCAAGAAGCTGCTCCCGGTTGGCATTCATATGAACCCAGCATGGTTGAGTGATTTGCTGAAGATGCTACCGCCATTTTCTTGAGCACAGATGACAAATGCGATCGTCATCATTGAGCTTAAGTCATTACTGACCAGGCGTGTGTGAGATGGGCAAATGTCAAACATGCCTTTCCCTTCGTGGGCTTCTACACCCAGCTGGTACGGGCCCTCGTTCATCCCATCTTTGTCGTTTCTCTGTTCACCGCTGCGTGTGAGTATTCAGTCAGGCAATATAGAGTCATAGCGGGTCTTTGTTTGGGTATGAAGTTAATGCATATTATCTAGATAAGAAAATCTATGCACCTGTAGAAAGTTGTGGGAATATCATCCTGTTTAACACTTTGCGTGGTCAATAATGGAAAGATCACACCCAACACATAAACCTTCATGATATGCATGTTGATATTTGATTGTTGACTCATGACATGGTTATAGGCTCTATGCATGTCCTACCGTTGCACTTAAGCAAAACCAAACGCTTTTCAATATTACCTGGTTTGGCCGCTTTGGGCAGGAAGGAAATAGGAAAATGTTTACATCAGTAACATTGTGTTTAGCTAGAGAGATTTTTGATAGTTAATATTGCATTTAGATTTAGAGACACAAGAAAACATTGACACCAATATGTGGTCAAAAACACTCAAATATACCTAGAGGTTGTTTATCTTTTGTTGTGTATTCACCTTGTTTGGCCAATCTGAAAATTCCACACAAAAAATGCTCAGGAAAGTTCCAATTATAAAAACAGTGTAAACTTTCATAACTTGCGTGTTGTAAGTGTCTAAGCCTGCGTAGTACGATTTCGATCCATGAGCTGGTTGTGAGCTGTATCCTTGTAAATTTTCATTGTAGTCAAACTTTATTTACAACAGGAGGAAGTAGAAAATGTTCAGGCAAGTTACATTGTCTGTAAACTTGGAGACATCAGAAAAACCATTGAAAATTCTATGGTTGGGACATTGAATCCAAGCCTAGGGAAATTGTTGTTGTATTATCCTGTTTTTCGTCCTTGTGGTCTTGTGTGGCCAGTCTAAAAACTCACACCACAAAATAACAGAGTTTTGCAAATCTTGAGGCTCATTATGTTGCTCGTTTAGTACATTGATATGTTTGATTTCTGAGCGCGACCATAAGCTTTACTGTTTTATTTTCTTTTCAGCTTTTGCTAGAGGCACAATTGAATCACCTGTGGACTCAGTGATCCCCAAGATCCATCAATACTTGGTAGTGTTGATGTTTGTTCTGTTGAAACAGTTCTGCTAATCCACCGGGCTGCAGGGCCACGCTTTCTAGAAGGCTTCCAGTCCTTTGTGTTGTCATGAGAAAAGTTCGCAAAGACAATTTAAAGCCATCTTATTCAGATAGTGTTGTGCCTATTGATTTCTGTGAGTCAAAAGACTATGTTTTAGTTTTTATGACGATTATGAGAAGTATGTTTTAGCAGTTTATGGCGACAAAACCATTTTTCCATGCCTCTTAACGTCAGCACGGCCGCGAACAACAACAGAATATGCACTGCTTTTCAAATGAATCATTCAGTTTTCATTCAACTTGACAAGGTTCCCAATCACCGGATCACGATGGCAAAACGGAATTATGTTGTTCATCAAGTTCCTGATTTACGAACTGCATTGTATTTCATCCCTTCTTTGTTGATCTACTGTTCAGTTTTGCATACGGCCACTTGTACTGTACAGTTTTCGTTCAGTTTTGTGTGTGCACAAATGCATGTGAAGAAACTGAAGAACATTGTGTGTTGAATTTTTGAATGAAACATGGCCGTCAGTTTCACATGTTGTCCCTTCCAATCTCGGCCAGCAGCGGTAATCCCTTTGAGCTCCTGCGGCTGCCGTAGACAAATCAAAAAAAACAGTCTTTTTTGACTCAGAAATGATTTGCTAAGCATTTTAAGTTTATGAGAGAAATAAATATATTAAATCATAATATTCGTCGAGCGACAAGAAATGAAGGAAAATAAATTGCATCAGTAATTTTTTTTTTTTGAGGATTACATGAACAATTTTGACCAAGAACGGTTGTATAGACAAGTCAAAATATCAGACCCCAACAACTGCAATGTTTTGCACAAATATTCATATCGGATACGTAGCAAGTAATAAAGATTCGGTTGTACTTTCAAATCACAGTTGTGTGGCAGTTCTTGTTGGTTGCATTGATAAATAATAGTGTGCTGCAAAAATAGCTCCCAAAAAACTGTTCTATAAATAGGCCTCAAAATTTTTACACCTACGAAAAATGAAAGAATGCAAAGAAAATGCAAGCCAGTATATGAGTCTTTTATAATTCAAACTGTGTTCCTGAAAAAATTCAGAAAGTGTTGGCCTTTTTCCAGAAACGCTAAAACTCAATTGAAATGCTCATATTCAGGAAATCCAGAGGGAGGGAGGGGGATGAATCAAAATCCAGATCCAGAAGACGGTGAGCATTAGATTCAGATCCACCCGCCCCCTACCTTGTCGGGAGCTGCCACTGTCGTCCTTTGTCTCTCGCTGAGGTGCGGGAGCAGGGTCACAGGGTTGTGGCGTACATGGAGGGTGTTGTGGCGTGAGGGGAAGGAGGGGGGAAGGGGCAGAGCAGGCGGGCAGACGCGGGGCAGCTCTTGGGAGAGAGAGAGAGAGAGAGAGAGGGGAGAGGCCGCAGAGGGGCAGCGTGGCGGCTCGCCAAGAAACAACGGCCGCTGTAGTGGAGGGGTGCCAAGGAGCCACGAAAGGGGAGCTGGTGAGCGGAGTCAGGTGGACGGGGGTCGCAATAAGACGGGATGCATATGGATAAGACACAGCAGGGGGCCTCGGTGTTGGTACTTATGCATATGATACGTGTAGGATGTTCTATGTAGCATTACTATTCTTCCGTCACCAGCAGATTTATTCGATACCCCTCCTCCCTCAGGTGGCCATCCTCGCACCCACACTGTGTTTCATATGAATCGAAACTTCTGGAGGGGTAAGCTATTCGCATCCCCGCTCTCCGTTCCTACACTGGGTTTGACATTGGTCGGTGGAAAGTCAGAGGCGGCGATGATGATTCCAGTAGTGGTGGTAGCTCGGCTGGAGTTTCCCGGCAACCGAGAGGTGTTCCCTTTGTGCCAATATTGGGTGGGCTTGGTCGGAGGATCCCTTGGTCACTTCAAACTAGGGTCCTTAAAAAGTTTACCATGAGTGAGGGGCGGGAGGTCATGTTTGGTTTGAGGGATGGAGCCATTCCAGTTTTGTTTGGTGTGAGTATGGGACACTCTACCAATGAAATGATTTTGGCGCGGACACTGCCCAAACTTAACTGCGGCGCGAAGCACACGCTTTGCTCGCCATTGTTAATGCCTGATTAATGGTGGCGGGAGTGCGTATTTTCCGTATGGGTACTTTGACCACCACGGAAAATCACTTTTACCCTGACAGTGCAAATATAAAAACGCCGACACGGTTAATATGCCTTAGAATGCCCGCCTCGAAAAAACATATTCCGCGGGAGGGCGTCTTTTAAAAGCCTCGCCACCATAAATCAAGGCTCACAGCAGCCCATCTCGGGCCCGCTATTAGGGTTTCATACAAATAGCAACAAGTTAGGTTGATTCGCTCATTCTCATCCTCACACTCACTGTCCTCAGCCAAGTTAGCCCCTTTCCCCTTCCTCACCCTGAGGTCAACCCTCCCTTTTCTCACCGCTGGCGCTCCTCCCTCTCCCCGGCAGATCGGGCGTGAGGCATCCCTCCCTCGCCGCGGCGGCATATAGCGGGCGGCATGAGGGCGGTGGGCAGCCGCCTCTCCAAAGCAGCAGGTGAGGTTGAGATCCGCCGCATGGGAGCAGCGGTGGCGCTGGCCCCACCGGGAGCGTAGGGCGCCGGTGAGGTCAGATCCGGGCCGGGCGCTCATCCTAGCGGCGCTGGTTCTGACGGGCGCCGAGACTTCGGCGTTGGCGGATCCGCCGACCGGCCTCGGAAACCGCCCCCTCCAATGATGGACTCGCGCCGATCGCGCGGACACGGCGCGTGGATCGAGCCGCCGCGGACCCGCACGATAGATCCGCCTGCCGACCCCCACCACGGGTGGACGCGCAACGACGGGCGAAGCTGTTTGTAGGATGCGCGGATCTATATCCAGCTGACGCCAGCTGCTGCACTGCTGATCCGCATCCAGTGCCTCAGATCGAAAGGCTGGGGTCTGGGCTTTTTCTGTTTTGTGCTGATCAACCGCGAAAGCGGCACACCATCACGAAAAATTATTTACCGCGGATTCCTGTCAATCTATGACGTGCATCCTTGCCCGCCAAAAATATAAAAATAAATTCGCCAATGAAAAAAAATTATTGTAGTAGTTTTAGGTCACAATAGATGACATTTTCAATTTCATGAGGTAGTATTTATGTGGGATCCAACGTCAGCCACTTTGCTTGCTTGCTTTCACCTTTGTCGTCGAGCTTTTTAGGATGCAAAAAGCGCCCGCTAGCCTCTGGTTTTTTGCCGCGCCACCCCCACGCTGGCACCCTTACTTTGGCTGCCCGCCTACCCATAATGAAAACTGTCCCACGCCAGCCCCGGCGCCCGCGTGACCGCAAACTGCGACCGCACGTGAAACGACGTACGACGACTGATGTGAGTCGGTACAATTGCTCGATTTGGAGGTACCGAACGAATCCACATCACCATCGTATATTCCATGAATCCACATCACCATCGTATATCCATATATTCCATCCGATCCCGGACCCAGATCAATCCAACGTTCAGTCGGGTTGTGCCGCCTAACGCCGACGACCCATGAGACCCCGCCCTGCACCTCGCGAGACCATACGTGCATGGGAGGCGAATGACATCAATCTGGAGTTCCTTTTGATTTTGAGGCACCAAATGGTCCCCCATCTCAAGTAGTTTATCCCATCTCGTACGACCCAATATATATTCAACTCAACTCCAAACCAAATGCCTCTGACTAGTTAGAACCCATTCCAACCTGTATACCCCCACTATCTAAAACAACCCATTCCAACCTGTGTATGCCCCAATTCTTTTGTAAAACACACATGGCGTGGGTGGGTAATGCTATCTCTGTTAAAAAAAAGAGTATTGTTTTTAGAATTTAGACATTTTGTTTGACAATTGCCTTTATTCCAATTTGTGTATAAATACCATTTTTCGTTATGATTTTTTAATATCATTAGATATATACTTTTAATATTAGTTTATTTAATTTATAAATTTGTAAAGATAATGAATAAGACCTAATGATCTAATACTTTATGTTTGAAAAAACAACGCCACTCTTTCTCGGGACGGAGGGGAGTATGTGAGTAGCCCAAACAGGGGTGAAAATGTAAAATAATATTCCGAAGATGAATCATTATTACGCACATCATTGAATTATTATTTCGAATTTAAAGAAAAAATTTAAACCCCAATTAAGGCCCATTTTCTTTAAAAAAATCATGTATCGTGAGCTTAAAACCACCAACCCAAGCGGCCCCTGGTTCTCTCTCTTCACTTGTTGCCTACACCAAAAAATCCCCCACCCCCATCTGGACATTTCACCCAAAACCCTCGCACTCGCCGCCATCCCTGGGATCCCCATGGCGCCGCCGGGCCGCCGCCGGGCCGCCGGAAGCTGAACACCGGCCGCTCGCCGAGATCCTGTTCGGGCTGCGACTACCCCCGCCTGCGGCGCGGCGCCTCGCTGTGCCGCCCCGCAAAGCCCCGCTCCGACCCCTCACCACCCCCGCTTCTTCCTCTCCTGCCGCTACCGCCGGCTTCCGCCGGACGCGCCAGCCGCAGTTTCCTCCACAACCCGACCGCACCGCAGCCTCGGCGCTTGCCCCTCACCACGGTGCTCCGGCCAAGCACGCCCTCGCTAACCTCGCCTACCAGTGCTCGACTCGCCAGCCATGGTCGCGTGCCTCCTC
Organism: Hyparrhenia diplandra; assembly: GCA_015847255.1. Taxonomy (NCBI): domain Eukaryota; kingdom Viridiplantae; phylum Streptophyta; class Magnoliopsida; order Poales; family Poaceae; genus Hyparrhenia; species Hyparrhenia diplandra. The sequence goes on along the minus strand of JADLZK010006153.1, from coordinate 39,833 downwards.
TACGACCACGCCCAGCGGAGTTCGCCCGCCGCGATCCCATCACCGGCCGGGCGAGCCGCCGATCCCAACAAGGAGCCCGACTTTTCACCAACCACGCTGTGCTTCTGTGGCCGCAGGCGCCGGGCTGTGACCGCAGCACCTGCGTAGTGGGCCGTTCCTACTGGCTAGTGCACGCGCTGGAACGTAGCAGAGTACGGGGTATAGATTGTAGGCGTGCACATGGCCTGGAGTGGGAGCACAAACCACAAACCAGTGCAGCCTTTGAGGACCGCGCCAGCCACGCTCGCTGGAGGTGCACTCTACTACTTTTACCGCCGGCTCTGGCATGCTGCTGCGGCGTACGATAGTTCTGCGGAAGTGGCCTGTCGTTGATTGAGCTACCTCCTGGCAACTTTTGCGGTACAAGCGCCATTGTCATGACAGCAAGCAATGGTGGGTTGGGATTAGCCAGCTTTTTATCGAGGCGCGCTATTCCTGTGGTCGACTGAAGACGGCTTGTAACGGAGATGATGAATTGGTGCATGTCAAACTCATCGACCTCAAGAAGCTGCCCCGGTTGGCATTCATATGAACTCAGCATGGTTGAGTGGGATTTTGCTGAAGACGCCAATGTCATTTTCTTGAGCACAGATGACAATGGAATCTTCACTATTGAGCTTAAGTCATTGCTGACCAAGAAGGTGTGTGAGATGGGCAATGTCAAACATGTCTTTCCCTTTCGTGGGCTTTACGCTCCAGCCGATACGGCTCCCCTCATACATCCCATCTTTGTCGCTTTCGTTCACTGCTATGTGTGAGTATTCAGTTAGGCTCATATAGTCAAAGGTGGGTCTTAGGTACGAAGTTAATGCACATTATCTATATAAGAAAAATCTATGCACCAAAGTAGAAAGTTGTGGGAATATCATCCTGTTTAACAGTACTTTTGCACCCCAATTTGAAGATCACACCCAACACAGTGTAAACCTTCATGATATGCATTTTGATATTTGATTATTGACTCATGACATGGTTATAGGCTCTATGGCATGTTTTTACCGTTGCATTTAAAAAAAAAAACTAAACGCCTCCATAGTACTCTTGGGTTTCTGGCCATTTGGGCAGGAAGGAAATAGAAAATGTTTATGTCAGTGACATTGTATTTAGCTAGAGAGTTTTGATAGTTAATATTGCATTCAGATTTAGAAACACTAGGAAAACATTGGCAATTATATGCTGTCAAAACATTTAACACATTCCTAGGATTAGAGGTTGTTGATCTTTTTATTCTGTATTCACTTTTGTTTGGCCAATCTGAAAATCACATATAAAAGTTTTAAAAGATGCTGGTAATCCTTAAACTTAGCATATTGCTCATATAGCTTTGAAGATAACACAAGTTTCTAATATCAGTAATGCTTGGTTTAGATCTGAAGAAACAAGAAAGACTTCAATAACGATATGTGTGTGCTCAAGAAAATGAATGCACAGCTAGAGGTCATTGATCTATTGTCATTACCCTTGTATGGTGAATCAAAAAATCCCGCTATAAAAAACAATGTAAACCATCATAATTGGTATATTGTGGTGTTCTAGCTCAGATAAGTATGATTTCCTGATCCATAAGCTGGCTGCAAGCTTTATCCTTCATAAATTATCACTGTAATGAAACTTAATTTACAACAGAGTGAAGTAGAAAATGTCTAGGCAAGTTACATTGTTCGAAAATTTAGAGACATAAGAAAACCATTTAAAAACTATGGTTGGGACATTGAATCCACCCCTAGGAGATTGTTGTTGTATTATCCTGTTTTTTATCCTTGTGGTCTTGTGTGGCCAATCTGAAAATCGCACCAAGAGCACAGTTTTGTAAACTTTGAGGCTCACTTATGTTACCATATTTAGCTCATGGATGTGTTTTGATTGCTGAACATGTATATAAGCTTTATTGTTGTCTTTTCAGCTTTTGCATAGGGGCACACTGCAATCACCTGTGGAGACTCAGTAATCCTCTAAGATTCATCACTTTGCGGTGTTGATGCTTCTTTCTGTTGAACAGTTCAACAAATCCACCATCTTGCAGAGCTGATGCTTTCTATTTTCCAGTCCTTGTGTTGTCTTGAGAAAGTTTCAGCAAAGACACTACTAGGTAGCCTATTTGATAGTGCTCTGCTCATTGGATTTCTTTTGAGTCAAAGACTGTCTTAGTTTATGTGCACAGTTATGAAGAGTATGTTTCAGTTTATTATATTGGCTCACGAATCATTCCTCATGTGTGGCACGGCCACTGTGAACTGAATATGCACCCAATTCCTGTTGAATCATTCAGTTTTCATTCAACGTGGACAAGGTTCCCAACAACGATGGCAAACTGGTTCTTGTTGTATTCATCAAGTTCCTGATTTCCGAACTGCATTGTATTTCCGCTCTGTTTTGTTGATCTACTGTTCGGTTTGATGACACGGCCACTTGTACCGTACAGTTTTCATTCAGTTTTGTGTATGCAGTGAAGAAACCGAAGAACATTGTGTATTGAATTTTTGGAATGAAACGTGGCCGTCGTTTTCACTCATGTTGTCCTCTCCACCTCGGCCAGCAACGGGCATCCCTATGACCTCTCTCAGGCGCTAGAACACAACCTCCTTGACCTTGGGTCATCCAGACCGCCTTTCAGAGAAAAAATCAAATCAACTATATTATCTTTCTTTTTCATTTGCTTCATCAACAGAAAATGTGTTGAGTAAAATAGGGAGATGCTAAAACTCAAATACTATTTCCTTTTCTGTGTAAAATTTTCATGAACATTTGCTAAGCATTGTACTTTTTAAGAGAAAAATAAATATAGTTAAATAATAATATCTCATCGAGCGACCTAAAAAAAAAGGAAAATAAAATGCATCAGTATTCTTTTGTGTTGACCATTATGAAACAATTTTAACCAAAATGGTTGTATGACAAGTCAAATATTGCAATGTTTTCTACAGATATTCATGCTGCATATGTAGCAAGTAATCACTACCGCACAGTAAATTTCCACCGAGCGCCAGAACGTGTACCGAAGGTCCAACGGCCACGGTGGACCCGCATTCTCTACCGAGAGCTCCTCTCTGAAAAGACAGCTCTGTAGAGGATATTCCCATCGAGCCTCACCCTCGGGTACCCCGTCCCCCTCGGTAGAGTCTACCCCACCGAAGCACCACCTCTCGCAAAGAGCCACCCTGGCGTTGACGCCCCAGCGTATACCGCCGACGACGGCGGGCCCCTGCCGCCAAATCTACCGGAAGCGCGAAGTTGGTGCTCTAAGAATATGGTCACTTTAACCAGGGCCGGTTCCATGGCGCCGGCACAATGACCTTATTTTTTTTTTCCTGATTTTCAATCCACCTAGACAAACACAATTTAAAATAAGTCACATAATTTTCACATCCATACAAAATGTATAATTTAAAACAACTCACATATATATCAAGCATCCATACAAACTTACATAATTTAAAGTGCATAATTTAAAACAAGTCACATACAGCTACAAGTTGTACTACAACTTCACTACAAGTTCACATCGCTTTCGGCAAACAAAATTGAGGAAGTGTAGGTCACCGGATCTTAAATGCACACAGATGTCCCAAATGTAGACCAACGCTCACCAATACATCCTCCTTGCTTCACAACTACGACGACATGGTCTACTCGACGACGTTAACCGCTAGGCGACATGTCGCTGATCTCCAATCTTACGGGGCAACCACCTTTTGCCTGATATCCATCTCAGAGGCAAGTGGTTGGTATTGATTAGCCTATGTCCAAACATAACCTAATCGAGACATTACCCGGTAAGAATGTACGCATAACTACAACCAGCGGTAGGTTGTACTTGAACCTGTAATTATTGGGAAAAAATATGAGAACATCTCTAGAGTACCACATCAATTCTAGGTATAAGCTACATGACAAATTAACATATCGAGATTACTACATCATTTTGGTTCCTCCGAGCCTGGCTTTGCAGCAAATCCCGCAACATCATCAAGCATGTTCCTACTTTTAGCCGCCATCAACAAAAAGGAGAGAATGTAGGCGAGTGTACCCATGTTCTGAAGCTTCTACACATCCCATGACAACATATTTTTGTGTAACCGCCACCGGCTTACATGCGACTTTGTTCCAACCGCTGAGATAAAAGCTTATAGGATTTCCACCTCCTTCTAGGGCTTATGGAAAAGCTAATTTGACATTGAATTTGTTGTCCCAATTACTATGAAGATGAAGTGAGTGCTGGACGACCACTTCATGAACACCAAAGTACGAGAGAGTGTGTTTAAGCCAAGTGATTTGGTCAATTGGCTGCAATACATTTAAAAATTCATATAAATGGTAAATATACATATACAAAAATATTTGACAAATTAATTATACAAATACTACTATTATTGGAACATTTTCCGCTACGGGTGGGCAGAGATCTTGGATCGGGTCAAATCCCGGACGTCGACAGCCAAGGAAACCATAACTTCCTTCAAGCTGTGGAAGATTACGTCCCCCTATCTAGGAATATATAGAAATTAGTTTCAATTTTTTGGGAGACTTAATAGAAATATATAGTATAATCTCTCTAAAAAAGATTTGTGCACCAAAAGAAGGCCAATCATTTCGAATCCTCATAAATAAATATATGCAATAGATCCATAATAGAACATGCTTAAGCACCAAAAGAAGGCCAAACATTTTCACCTATGTTTCTTAGGGGTAAATATGAAAATCAAACAAAAACAAAAAAACATATAAATAAAATACTACCATCATCATGATGAACCCTCCAAAATATATAACTACAACAACATGCTACAAACCATGACACTAAAAACAACCTTATCTAGTTACTCCCTCCGTCCCAAAATAAACGACGCTTTCATTCCGAGAAACATATGCCAAGAATTATATACTAAAAAGGATTAATATTTATATTACATAATTAGTATTATTGGAAAGATCTTTTGATCTAGTTTTTAACAAATTTATTTGAGATTTAAATCTTCTACGTATTTTCTACAAATCGAGTCAAAATCTTAGGTAATTTAAAACCCAAAAACGCTATTTATTTTGGGATCTGGAGGGAGTATATACTACCACACATATTATTGAGAAATCGTGAGCAATGTAACTTAAAAAAATATAGCAATGTATACCTTAGCGCAGATCGACGTTGGAGGCCGGCTGGTGGGTGTGGCCGTGTTATGGGGGTGGAGGACGGCCGGGGGCGGTGGTGGTGGCCGGGCGCGCGGCGGAGTGGCGTGGTGGGAGCAACGGCGGGCGGGCGGTGGTGGGTGTGCCCGGCGCGGTACCGCCGCCGGGTGGCGCGGGCGGTGGTGGCGGCCAGCATTGCTGGAGTGGCGGTGGGCGACCGGGCGAGCGCTGGGTGGCGGCGGGCGTAAGAAGGTGAAGTATCGAGAGGGAGGAGGGATTGGGGGAAGAAGGCGAGAGTCCGGGAGATAGGGCCTTTGTGCCTAGGTTCAAATACGCCCCCTGTAAAACCTTTTTTTTAAAATTTGTCACCAAATTTCGCAAATGAAATGCTAAAATTCAAAAATTTACAGATTGATTGTACCGAGGGTTTCACCGAATGACCCTAGGTAGAGGTGTTTTCCTCGAGGGCTCAACTTACGCTCTAGGTAAAATAACTTTTTTTTTTGAATTTGAGTCTCACTTTTTTGTGTGTCTTTCATACATTGCCTATTAGTTCATATCCACTTTTTGATTTTTTTTAAAAACACTTTATATATATTGATATTTTATTGTTTTTTAATTGAATTTTTTCTTATAAGCCAAATTTAAATCGAAGACATCTCGAATATAGGGGAACATGAAAGGAAATGGCAGGCATATTCTGAATGCAATGTGAGGCCTCCAATTGATTGACTCCGTCTTTGAATTTAGTCTGAACATTTAACTATTCACTGCTGGTGAATAGTTTTAAATTATATAAAATGCAAAACGGTTGAAAATCATGAAACTTGTTGAGTTGTCAAAATCATATGTGGAGGCTATAAAAAATTTGGGAAATGTTTCAGAAAGGTTGGTTCGCAGAATGGCCAAAACCCAGGACAACCCACATAAGTTCTATTATCACATGTGTTATATGTCCCGAAGTTTCACCTATCGTTGACACCAACGCCAACAAAAAACCTTCCCAATTTTTTTTGCGTAGTCTCCACATATGATTTCATGAAAATCAACAAAGTTTCACGATTTTTCAACTTTGTTTGCAATTACTATATTTTTAAAACCATTCACCGAGTGAATGGTCATGTTCCTATGAGATGTTTAAAGTTTTGGGGATAGCTCGATGAGGGCTAACATTGCACTCACGAAATATGAATATAATTTTTCTGCTCATGTCTCCCTCTATTCAATGGTTTCCCCAGCTCAAATTTGGCTAATAAAAAGAAAAATCAATTAAAAGAAAAAGAAAACCAAAATATATACTAAATAGTTTTGAAAAATATGAAATTTGAACATGACCTAGGAGACATTGTATAAAACCACACACAAAAAAATTTGATCCAAAAAAAAAAAAAAATAGATATATTCACCGAAAAATGCTGTTGCCTCTCTGGCATTAACATCGCCACCGACAAAATTCTTACGTAAACAGCTCCCCGTGACATCTACCGAGTGTCCCCACCCAGCAAAGCCCCCAGAAACTAAGACCCTAGAAAAGACCAACCCAGAACGCCGGTCCTATCTTTATCCATTCCACCCCACACCCACCCCAACTCGCATCTTATCCACTTACACACACTCACTCACTCACTCACCACTCATCCCCTACCTCCACCCTCCCCCCCACCTCCCCGGGCGGCCATCCAGCCCGTGGCCGCCGCGCCACCTCCCAAGACGCTCCCGCCCACCGGGCTTACCACCTCAAGGCGCCCCGCCCAAGGCGTCGGTCGGGCCCGCGCCGCCCGGCCCCCGCCCCGCCTCACCACCGCAACATCCCCCCGCAAGGAAATCCACGTAATGAAGTATAACACGATGGTCCCCGAGGATCATTCCATCACATTATCCGAATTACGCCGATTACAGAGTCAAAACTTCGAATAAAAAGAATACAAATAGAAGGGTTTATAAAAGTACATCGCCACTTGGCGGAACAACCAGAGTCACACAAAAGATCTGCAATAAACAGCCGTCAAGACCGAAGCTAGTTGCGAAGCATCATCATCATCTTCTCCCGCTTGAGCCGCAGGCACGGACCATCTAATCTTTCCAAATACCGCGAGACAGAAAACCGCACACCGCCAGATGTGTGCAGGCCATGGTCAGCACCGAATGAGTTTTTGGTGGAAAATAGAAAATAAGGGATCTGGCGATCCTAATATTTGGCTCGTGGTTTGCATCCTTAGCGCATGCAGCAACAAGTAATAATATAATATTCACAAAATTAAACTCATTCCCAACACTTCCCACCCCAATGTCCATATCCATCACTATACACATCTCACAACTCACAACATAACTGGACACAGGGCGACAAGACAACAACCTGCTCCTTTGTTTGCCTAATCGGTTCTCAGCCCCCAAAGCTCTCAACCGTAAAATCCCCACACACAACTAACCATCCGAGGTAAGAAGAGAAAACACCCTCTCTACTCGTCCGAAAAGCAGTAACTCCATGGGGTAAACCCAACAAGTAAGCCGGCGCGACACCTTTAGGTCGTCCAGCTCGAAGGCCGGCGCACACCTTAGGGCAGTCCAGGCTCAAAGTCGATCCATGCCCGAAGGCGACAATACGTGATGATTTAAACTTCCGCAGAAGCGTGTACACAAGATCTCTCGATCACCATCATCGATGCCCTAGGAGCACCTAGAAGATTCCGGCCGCCTTCCAACTAGTACGATGCCATCCTACCACTCAGCCCTGGGAAGCCCCTGAGTACCACCGCACGCCGAGACTGGAAAGACAACACCGGGCCTATGGTGGTGCCGCCAATAACGAACGGAACGGCAAGACCGCCGCCGCTGACCCTAATCACCTTACAAACCTAGCAGTAATGGCACCGTCCTAGCTAAATCGGACTACCCGTCCCCTGCCCATTTTGGGGCGAGCGATGTGTACCAGTGCTCCCATATGATTCCGTCCCAACGACCTGAAGTCCTTAGGTTGACCGTGACAAGACATCTTTCTCATCTTCTGTGCTCGATAGCACCATGGGGCTTCTTCGCTCCACAAAGGCCTCCACCCCAGAACTCGTGGAAAATCACCATGTACCCACCATAGGTACCGAAACTTAGTGCCCTGCCGCACCCGGCTACCTTCTCAGGACTAGTCTCGCCGACTGACTACGTGTCCCGCCGACGAACCTCCCTACCACCACACACCCAAGACACATACGCAGAATCACACTTCCTGCACGACACAACCTCAACCGTCCGGCTCATATACTCCGCCTCATATATATACACGTAGTGAAGGTAAAGCCACATAGTGGCAAGTGCAAGCAAGCAGGCAGGAGATAAGCGCGAGCGCAAAGCTGGGTGATTTGGGTGGATGGGTTTCAAGCAAGGCATATCAAAGCTCAGTAAAAGCATGCATCCATATATACTAGCAAATGAGTAAAGTAAAAGCGCTAGCATATCTATTTGCAATGTCTAAATAGGATTCTCTAAAACAAAGTCCGCCATGACACCTGATGTCGAGGAAGTAGTGGTACTAGTCTCCGTCACTTGGTGTAGTCGTACACCGTCTCCTCCTCCCGGGTCGACTCCACCCGGACCGAACGTAACGAGTCGCGATAAGCGAATCCTATAGAGGTCCACAAAGATTTGGGTTCTTGCGGTCTCACGCCCGGGCGGTGACGAGAAGACGGCCGGGGCGAACGAGCACGGCCAAGCGGCGTCGGTGGCGCGGCTCGCCGGGCGGCGATTCGTGGGCGTAGGTGGCCCCGACAACGCAAGGACCAACTCGCGCCCTCTAATCCATCGACCACGCCGCCGCGAAGCCAAAGGGGCTCGCCGGGCGCGCCGACCAAAGGTCGCGCGGAGTCCGGGGCAGCAGCAGCGCACGGTGGCACCGGCGCCAAGGCTCACGCCGAACCATGCCAAGGCAGAGGCTTTCCCTAACTAACTAGACGGTTGGGTGAGTGCATGACGAGGCGTAGCCTTTCGCTCACTAGTTCCAAGGAGACGGGCTCCGGTCCGCCGTAACGAGCATTTCGGCGCGGCGGTGTTCCTACGCACGGCATTGCTCCGCATGGCAGGGCAGCGGGGTGGTTAGGCTCTCCTAGGGCAAAAGGGTAGTGATTCGCGTCTTCGACGCGGAACGATGGAGGTCCGGCGGTCGCGTTGGTCGCTTTAGGGGTCGAACGACGGTGACGCCATGGCTGGGCTTGCCAGGGCGCCCATGGCGGTGCCGATCAGGCGCCGGGCGTCCCCAAGCCACGAGGTTCGCAAGGCCGGGCCTGGGCTTGAGCGCTGTGCGCTGGCATGTGGTGCTTGGCGCAAGCGATAGGCTACCGCTTGGTTCCTCTAAATTGGAGAACGCCGGCGGCGACGCTGACAGGACACGGTCGTGAGCACGATTTACGCTTGGCAGGTGGTGCTCACCGTGGGGTTCTCGACGGGCGTTGGCAGGCGGTGCGGAAGTCAAAATGCAGCTAGCGAAGGCGCGCGCCGCGCCGGCAGCTACCGCCGGCCGCAGCTCGACGGGCGCGACCTCCGCTCCAGGGACTCCGCGCGGCGCGCACGGCGATGGCGCCCCGGGCGGGTTCCGGCTTGGTTCGCCGGGTGACGGCTGCTCGTCAGCGGTGCTCTTCCGTCCGGTTTGCGTGCACCTGGCCAGAACGGCGGCGTCCGCGAACTCGGGCGCTGCAGCCACGACGCGACCGGCGCGGCCGCGCTCCGACAAGGGCGCACCTCCCTTCCTTCTTCTTCTCCTACCTCCTTCCCCTTCTTGGTTCTGCTGGCAGCGGGCAAGAACAAGGTCACGGGTGGCGGCGGGGGCACCGGAATCCCTAGCGCCCCAAAGGCCCTTTTATAGGCGGCGGCGGCCATGGCTGGCGATGACGGCAGGGGCGGCAGGCAGTGGAATCGGAGGGCCGCGGGCGCGTCGGAGGCAAGGGTCCGCTTGGCGTCACGTTCAAGCGAGCCCGCGTTTCCCTTTGAGACCGGGGCCGACATGGGCGCTTCCCCGGCGGTAGAGCGCCGGGCCATGGCTTTTCGACGCCATGCCCGCTGGCGCCGCGGGTTCAGTGGGAGGTTCGGGCGCTGGTTTGGACGGGCGTGCATCCGCCCGGCAGTAGTTGGTGGCGAGCACGGACGGCCGCGACGACAAAGGAGCGCCTGATTCCTCCTGAACCAAGGCGGCGCAGGGCGCTGCTTCAAGGGAAAAGCAGAGGAAGAGAGAGGGGACCGGGGAGAGGGATGATGTGCGGGCCCTCATCCTTGCCACGCGGGCGAGCCGGGCCGCCACGCCGCTGGCTAGCCGGGCCGCTGGGTCGGTTGGGAAGCAAAGCAGTCGCTAAGGTGCAAAGAAGTCGATGTCGCTGCTTGGGCCAAAATGGCATCTCCCATTTTCTTTTATTCTTAAAGGCTTTTCTATTTTCTTCCTCCAACTAAAACTAAACCATGGGCACCTTATGTGTAATCACATGTGTTGCCAACATGTAATTACCTTGGGAGGTCTACTAGGGTCACTTGGGATAAAATGGAATCCAAGTCAAAGGGTTGGCAACAAGAAGATTTTATAAACATAGGGTTTGATTTTATTAGCATCACATAAAATCAAAGAACTCCAACTCAAGCATGGTTGATTAAAAATGCAAAATGCCTAACAAAATTTAATAGGTGCTACTTGTGCAACTAGGGTTTGTCTTCCTACATGACATATCATCATTCATGGGTTATCTAAGAAAAAAAATTTTGTTGGTTGCAATTTTTAGGTTTTGAAATTTCCGGTTGTTACAGTCCTACCCTCATTAGAATCTCGAATTTCGAGATTTAGGCGATACATACCTTTCAAAGAGTGTAGGTACCGCAAACCAAGATCCGCTTTTTTTCTCCCATGTTGCTTCTTCTTTCGTATGGTTACTCCATTGAACCTTGCACATGGGTATTGTCTTACTTCTTGTCTCCTTGACATCCGTGCCGAGAATCTTTTTGGGATGTTCCTTGTATTCTAGGTTCTCCTGAATGTCAATGATATCCACAAAGTATCCGCCATCTGGTACTCTCAAACATCTGCGTAGCTGATTAACGCGGAAACACAGGTGTACTCCCCTAACTCTTGAGGTAGCTCAAGTTTGTAGGCCAAACCGCCAATTTTCTCACGATCCGATACGGTCCTACGTATCTCTCGGGGCAAGCTTTCCTTTCACGCGGAACCTCTTGGTGTTTCGCAAGTGGGGACACTTTGAGGTACACAAAATCTCCAACAAAGAACTTGAGTTCTTCCGCCTCTTATCGGATAGCTTTTCTCCGACTCGGCAGCTTTCGCATTCTCTCGCACTTGGGCAACTCCTTCTTCAGCCTGATCTTTGCAGGCCAAAGAATGATCTCTCCGCAGTCTGCGACCACATCAGAGGGGTTCTCGCAGATCTACCGCATAAGGCCTCAAAAGGTGACATCTTGATACTAGATCGGTAGCTGTTGTTGTAGGAGAACTCGCATGAGGTAAACACTTCTCCCAATCACTTCCATACTTCAGAACACAAGCTCGTAGCATATCTTCTAGAATCCGCTGACTCTCTCTCACCTGTCCGTCGGGCCTGGTGGTAAGTCAGTACTATAGTCCAACGTAGTCCCAATGGCATTGTTGAGTCCCTTCCAAAATTGATAGGAAATCTGATCCCCTCGACAACCACAATATGTGTAGGGGCTCCATGTAGCCAAGAATGTGCTCAACATACAAATCGCTAGTCTCTCGGCGGAGTGGCTAACCTTGATTGGCACGGCGAGATACTTTGGTCGACGACGACTATCACCCAAATAGAATCATTACCCTTTTGGTGAACGGGCAATCCATTTATGAAGTCCATGGAGATATGCTCCCATTTCCACATTGGAATATCTAGTGGTTTCAACAATCCAGCTGGTCTCCCATACTGGCTTTGACTCGGTTGCAAATGTCGCAACGAGCCACATGTCCAGAATGTCCGCTTTCATATTAACCCACCGAAGCGCTTTTTCAAATCATTATACATCTTGGTACTACCTGGTGGATACAATATTTGGAATCATGACCCTCGATAGGATCTCCTCCTCGCAAGGTTGCGCCTATAGGTACGCAAGATCCTATCTTTGTACATAACCGTTCCTTGCTCATCTTCATGGAACTCAGGGCACTTGCCTTTCTTCATAAGCTTTCTCGATTTCCTCAATCTCGTGGCAGCCGGGCTGTGCTTTTACGAATTCTGTCCCCGCAAGGTTGTACCGCATCAAGCTCATTCAACAGCCATGTGGTACAATCTCTATCCGTAATCTTCGATTTCTTGCTTCAGCTCGTGAGGTAGAGCAGATGTAACCAAAGCATGGCAATGGCTCTTGGGCTCAAAGCATCGGCGACTACATTAGCTTTCCCTCGATGATAGTGTATCTCCGTGTCATAGTCCTTAATCAACTCGAGCCATCTTCGGCCGCCTCATATTTAGATCCTCCCGAGTAAAGAAGTACTTCAAGCTCTTGTGATCGTGTAGATGTCACATTTATTCCCAATCAAGTAGTGTCTCCAAATCTTCAAGGCATGCACAACGGCGCTAGCTCAAGGTCATGAGTAGGGTATCGCTGTTCGTGTTTTTCAAATTGCCGGGAAGCATAGGCTATGACTCTCCCATTCTCGCATTAGCACACATCCCAAACCTTGTCTAGAAGCATCGCGAATAGACAACAAAAGTCTTGCTTCGATATCGTGTAGGGCTAGCACAGGTGTGGTAGTGAGCTTTTTTCGAGTCCGAAAAACTCTTCTCGCACTCAAGGCCCATTCAAACCCTTTTCTTCTTCAAGAGGTTGGTCATGGGTCTTGCTATCTTGGAGAAGTTCTCATGAATCGGGCGATAATATCCTGCCAATCCTAAGAAACTTCGGACATCTATCACATTGAGTGGTTGCTCCCACTTCGCACGTGCCTCGATCTTGATGGATCAACCGCTACTCCTTCGGGCGGTAAGAACATGACCAAGGAATGCGATTTTTTTTCGCCGTAACTCACATTTGCTGAACTTGCCATAGAGCCGGTGTCGTTTCAACTTCTCGAGCACAATCCTCGATGTTGTTCATGCTCTTCTTGGGTGGCGTAGTATATCGTAATATCATCAATGAACACTACCAAGAACTTGTCGAGTTCATCCATGAATACCTTATTCATCATGTTCATGAAGTAGGCCTAGGCATTAGTGAGCCCCAAAGGACACTACCGTGAACTCATATCGCCCATACCGAAAGACAAAGGCTGTCTTGGGAATATCCTCCTTTCGGATCTTCATCCGATGATAGCCGTAACGAAGGTCAATCTTGAGAAATACTTGGCATTATGCTAACCGGGTCTAGCAGTCATCAATCCCGGCAAAGGGTACTTGTTCTTGATTGTGACTCGCATTCGTGATTCCTGCATCTACGCGACATCCCGAAAGTGTATCATCCTTCTTCTTTACGAACAGAACCGAGAACCCCCTGTGGTGAAGCACTAGGCTTGATGAATCCTTTGTCGATAACTCCGCAAGTCGCTTCTTAAGTTCCCCTAGCTCATCAACCGACATACGATAGGGTCTCTTAGCGAGCAGGCCCTGTTCCCGTAGAAGCTCAATCACAAACTCTACATCTCGATCGGGTGGCATACCCGCAACCCTCAGAAACACACAGGATACTCACACACCATGGGCACCTCCTTCTAAGGTCTTTGTTTCTAGTGTGTACAACATAGAAACCGTTTCTCTCTTGGTGAGGTATACATCGGATCACGTGGCCGCTTAGGGTGGGTGATTCCACATATCTTGGTGAGCAAGATATTACTCCTTTGTGCGTGGTTAACCAATCCATTCCTGCACGACATCCAAGCCATCTGAGGGAAGTAGGGTGAGGTCGGCTAGAAAGGGTGTCCTCAATGGTGATTATCACTCCCTTGCATCCGTGGGTGCATCGGATGGTTCCTATAGGTGAGCTAGTGTATAGGGGTTTAGTGCGGGGTGTAACCGAAGTTTGTGCTCTCGTGCAAACTTGTTTAAGTATATATGAACATGTAGCTCCAGAATCAAATAACATACGTAAGCCTTAGCTCCATGTACCATAAACATACTGCATAACCACGCTGGGGGAAGCTTGAGCGCCTTCCGCGTCAAGTGGTTGAGCTTGGTACGGGAAACCCAGAGGTCTCCCCGCTTGAACAGGGCTCCCCCGAAGCTTTTTGGTGGGCACCCGAGCCGGTGTAGTGGTACCCTTCGCTGTAGTGGTACTCTTCCTCCCTGCGCCGATCTTCTTGTGACCCGACCGCCACAACCGGCAAGTGTGAGGGTCTTGCCGCTTGGAGGCTGACGCAGCGCACCTCCTCTTGCTGCTCGGTAGAATGTGGCGCCGTAGAGCGGCTACGAGCGGGTGGGGGTAGCAGAGGTAGATACCACCACCTCGGCTCGAACCGCCATGCCTTTCTTCATCGATAGAGGGACGAGAGGTAGCGAAGGTATCCTCGCGGCACGTCCTCGTGAGAAGGCGGGCACAAGAGGTACTTTCGCACGACGCTTTCCCGGTGTCGAGCCTGTCGGCTCAAACTGATCCTTTTTCGATCTCGATGCACTTGTTAATCATCTCCTGAGGGTAGTAGAAGTTTTACCCGAGAGGGAGAGCTTAATGCGCGGTGCTCGTGCCCTTCTTGAAGTAGTACATTTTCGCTCCGCTGACATGGTTCGAGGCGCTGCATCGCGATCATGTTGGTGAAACGGTTTGGCGAGGTCGATGATCTTGTCACCCCCTCGCTGATGTCGCGGAATTCATCAGCTTTGATCTCCATGGCACCTTCGAGAATGTGGTGCTCACGAAAAATCTTAGCTAACTCTTCCCACGAGACACCAACGACCTCGGGCGCGAGTCACAAAGACCGCCCCACCATGCGAAAAGTGCGAGCCAACAAGCCGGTAGGTGGCAAGCCTAACACACTCCTCGCTGAGCAAGTGGTCAGTCAAACCTTCTTCTTTCATCTCGCAGCCCAATCCTCTCGCTGTAATTGGGTCATCATATGCACCATCAAAGGTGGGGGCTCCAACCCGATAAAACTCTTAGCTTCTTCAAAATTGTCATCTTGACTTTCCCCGGGCGACCTTCATGCTTTCGCCATCAAGTTTTCATGAGCTCGGCCCGACGAGCCATCAAATCCAAAGATATCGTCGGGAGGTGCATGTGCTCCCAGCCGGATGGTGGTTCTTCTCCACCAGGGGTAGGTGCACGAGGTGTCTCCTCAAGGTTGAGGGCAATGCCCCCATTTACCTCTACGCCGCCAAGGCCCACGCCATAGCCAACCGGGAAGGTGAGCTGTTACGCAGCACGATTGGAACGACGTCATGGCTGGAAAAATTGTGCATCGTGGTTATGACATGTGTATGATTAAATTATCTTCAAGTTTATAGATGAGTGTATTTAGCAATTTAAAACTTTTCAACTAAAGTACACTCATACAAAGAAAGCAATAAGATCCATAAAAGCAATAAGACCCAAGCATTCAATACATTAGTTTGTTACATGGCGATGTCATTAGTTGCTACACTAATAGACTCATGAACGTGTACTACACAGGTAGGTAGTCTCGATAGTGGAAAGTTTTCATCTACACAAGGTAGGCCTTCCAAAAACTCCGTCCACGAGTTGGGTGTAGAAGGTTAGCATAATGAGGTAAGCCATGCATTTAAGAGAATGCAGGTCGGTAATATAACCGAATTAGACAGGTTTCACTTATTGCAACGACCAATCCTAAGGGTCTCGTCCTAAAGGTCAAGCCTCGCTCGATACCAACCGTAACATCCCCCGATTTCAGCCAAGGAAATCCATTAACGAAGTATAACACGATGGTCCCCGAGGATCATTCCATCACATTATCCGACTACAACATGACAGTCAAACTTCGAATAAAAAAGAATACAAATAGAAGGGTTTATAAAAAGTACATCGCCACTTGGCGGAACAACCGTGAGTCACACAAAGATCTGCAACAATGTCAAGACCGGAAGCTAGTCATGAAGCATCATCATCATCTTCTCCGCTTGAGCGTAGGCACGAGACCATCTAATCTTTCCAAATACTGCGATGGTGAAACCGCATTAACCGCCAGATGTGTGCGTGCCATGGTCAGCACCGAATGAGCTTTGGGTGGAAAATAGAAAATATGGGATCCGGGCGATCCTAATATTTGGTCGCGGGTTTGCATCCTTAGCGCATGCGTGCAACAAGTAATAATATAATATTCACAAATTAAACTCATTCCCAACACTTCCCCACCCCAATGTCCATATCCATCACTATACACATCTTCACAACTCACAACATAACCGGGACACAGGCTTACAAGACAACAACCTGCTCCTTTGCTCTTTGCCTAATCGGGTTCTCACCCCCAAGTGCTCTCAACCGTAAAAATCCCCACACAATAACTACATCCGAGGTAAGAAGAGAAAACACCCCTCTCTACTTCGAAAAAGCAAGAACCCATGGGGGTAAACCCAACAAGTAAGCCGGGCGACACCTTTAGGTCGCCCGAAGCTCGAAGGTCAACAAGACACCTTTAGGCAGTCCGTGCTCAAAGTCGATCCATGCCCGGCGCGTGACAATACGTATTGATTTAAACTCCGCAGAGCCGTACACAAGATCTCCTCGATCACCATCATCGATGCCCTAGGAGCACCCTAGGAAGATTCCTACCGCCTTCCAACTAGTACGATGCCATCCTACCACTCAGCCTGAAGCCCCGAGTACCACCGGCACGCCAGACCGGAAAGACAACACCGCCCTACAAGTGGTGCTTTAATCGAACGGAACGGGCAAGACCTCCGTCTCCTGACCCTAATCACCTTACAAAACCTAGCAAGCACGGCACCGCCTCAGCTAGCCGACTACCCGCCCCGCCCATTTTGGGGCGAGCCGATGTGTACCAGTTCCCATATGATTCCGGCCCCAACGATCCGTAAGTCCTTAGGTTGACCAGACAAGACATCTTCTCATCTTCTCGTGTTCTCGATAAAGCACCATGGGGCTTTCGCCCACAAAGGCTCTCCACCCCTAATCCTCGTGGAAAATCACCATGTACCCACCATAGGTACCTGAAACTAGGGTGCCCAGTGCCGCACCTCCGGCTAGACTCCTCGCCTCAAATACTCGCCGGCCCCGCCCCGGGGCCGACTCAACCTTACCACCACACACCCAAGACACATACGCAGAATCACACTTCCCCACGACACAACTCAACCGTCCGCTCATATACCCGGCTCTCATATATATACACGTAGGTGAAGGTAAAGCCACATAGTGGCAAGTGCAAGCAAGCAAAAGGAGTATATAAGTGCGAAAGCAAAGCCGGGGATTTGGGGTGATGGGTTTCAAGCAAGGCATATCAGGCTCAGTAAAAGCATGCATCCATATATACTAGCAAATGAGTAAAGTAAAAGCGCCAGCATATCTATTTGCAAATGTCTAAATAGGATTCTCAAAAAACAAAGTGCTGCCATGACACCCGCGATGTCGAGGAAGTAGTGGTACTAGTCTCCGTCACTTGGTGTAGTCGCACAATCGGTCTCCCTCCTCCCGGGTCGACTCCACCCCTGACCGAACGCAACGTAGAGTCGCGATAAGCCATTTAATTCTATAGAGGTCCACAAAGAAGCAACAATATCCAAAAAGATCCAAATGCACTCATAGATAACCCTATGACGTAGAGCTCAATTTAGAAAAAATTTGGACCCTTGTTTCGTAATTTTCTCGACATCGCATGAATATTCTATGAATTTCCTAAGATCGCTTTAAATTAAAATGGAAAAGGTCGGGTAACTCGTATCGACGACACGTGGCAGCCTCGCTGGGCGGCCGACATCAGCATGACGCCATGGGTCCAAATAGCAACGGTGGTCGACACAGAAGTTCATGATGACGCTACTAGTGACGCCACGGCGCCGACGCAGTAACCGAGGGTTGCGCCACGACGCGGGTCCCACGACCACGGTGGATCGGACAAGCGGGCCGGACCGGGTCAATCGACAGGGGCCCTGGTCAACGGTCACCGCTGACCGGCCAACCACTAATGGGCGGAAAGGGCCGCAGCCGGCCCGGTTGACCGAGATGGGCCGGTCGGGTCCGCCGCCCGACACACGCGCTCCGACAGCAGTCCGCCGGGCGTGTTTGGGCTCTGCCGGCTCCTGCCTTCACGTCCGGTGTACACGGGCCGGGGCTCATGGTGGGACCGTGGGTGGTCGGTCCACAGGACCGTAACGTGGTTCATCGTAGACCCCGTCCATCTCCCTGCCTACTCTTCACGGTGTGCACGTGGTCCAAAGTGCACGGGTCGCAGCAGGCGTCTCCCTTCACCCCCACTCCCGACCCCTGCCTCCAGGCGGTATGCCTCCGCCGCGGCGATGTCGCCATGCCCACGCCCTCCCGTGGCCCTGGGCTAGGCAACCTGGTGGCCCCTAGGGCTTAGAAGGTGACATGATTGTTCTGGGCGAGGTCGGCCACACAAAGTTCTCTAAGAAGTCGGTGTACGCGCGATGGCGCAGGCAAGAAAGAAGCGCGGGAGCTTGCCGCAGGGCAGCAGCATCCGCTGCAGCCTCTGGCGCTCGACGGGTTCTGCGGTCTCACGCCCCTCGGGCACGAAGACGGCCGGGGCGAACGAGCACGCTCGCCGGCGCCTAAGCGGCTTGCCTCGCCGGGGCGGGCGGACGGTAGGTGGCCCCGACAACGCAAGGACCAACCGCGCCCTAATAACCATCGATTCACGTCGCCGCAAGCCAAAGGGCTCGCCGGCGCCGACCAAAGGTCGCGCGGAGTCCGCGGGCGTAGTATAAGACGGCACTCCGCGGCCAAGGCTCACGCCAACCATGCCAAGGCGTGCAGGCTTTCTTCCTAACTAACCAGACCGCTGGGTGAGGCATGACGGTGCGCAGCCTTCGCTCACTAGTTCCAAGGGAGACGGCTCGTCCGCCGTAACGAAACAGCCGCCACGGCGGCGCTCCTACGCTGACCCGCATTGCTCCCATGGCATGGCAGCGGGGTGGTTAGGCCTCCTAGGGCAAAAGGTAAGGATTCTTCGCCGCTCGACGG
The DNA here is from genome assembly GCA_015847255.1 of Hyparrhenia diplandra. NCBI lineage: Eukaryota > Viridiplantae > Streptophyta > Magnoliopsida > Poales > Poaceae > Hyparrhenia > Hyparrhenia diplandra. The sequence goes on along the minus strand of JADLZK010006153.1, from coordinate 20,576 downwards.
GCGGAACGATGGAGGTGGTCCGTGGTCCGTGCTTGGTCGCTTTAGGTCGAACGACGCGTGACGGCCATGGCTGGGCTTGCCGGCGCCCATGGCGGCGCGACCAGCGCCGGCGGCCCCGGTTACGAGGGAACGGGCAAGGCCGGGCCTTTGGGTTTGAGCGCCGCGGTGCGCGGGCATGTGGTGCTTAAGCGCAAGGATAGGCGGCTGCTTGGCTCCTCTAAATTGGGAGAACGCGCGGCGACGCGATGGGGACACGGTCGTGAGCACGACGACGCTTTGGAGCAGGTGGGTGCTCACCGTGGGTTCTCGACGGCGGTTGGCGAGGCAAAGGGCGAGCCGTAGCGCCGACGAGGCGTAGCGCTGCCGCGGCCGAGCAGCTACGCCGGCAGTCGACCGGGCGGCGACCGCTCCGTGGACTCCGCGCCACGGTGCACACCGCGATGGCGCCCCCTGCTGTTCGCTTGGTCTCGCGCCGAGGTGACGGCCGGCCGCTCGCCAGCTCTTCCTTGGTCCGGCTTGCGGTAATGGGCCGCAACGGCGGCGCCCGCGACCGGGCGCTGCCTAGCCCGACGCGACGGCAGCCCGGGCGCGCCGCGCCCTGATCGATGCGGCGCACCTCCCTTCCTTCTTCTCCTACCTCCTTCCCTCTTCTTGGTTCTTGGGTTGGCGCTGCGGCAAGAACAAGGTCACGGGTGGCTACGGGCACTGGAATCCCTACGCGCTCCCAGCGCCCCTTTATAGGCGGCGGCGCTATGGCTTCGAGATGGACGGCAAGGGCGGCAGTGGAACGGAGGGCCGGGCGCGCCGAGGCAAGGGTTCGCTTACGGCACGTTTCAAGCGAAGCGCGGTTTCCTTTGGAGACCGGGGCCGGCTGGGCGCTTTCGCGAGAGCGCCAAGGGCCATGGCTTCGACGCTGGGCGCCTGCCGCGCTGTGTTCAGTGGGAGGTCGGCTACGGGCTTCGTGGACGGGCGTGTGCTAAGGCCGTCTGTAGTTGGTGGCGAGCACGACGGCCGGCGACGGTGCGAGCGCCTGGCTCCCTCCCCAGCCAGGCGCGCGCGTGTTTCAAGGGGAAAAGGCAGGGAAGAGAGAGGGGGACGGGAGAGGGATGACAGCGGGCCCTCATCCTTGCCACGCATGAAGCCGGGCTGGCCACGCCGCCGGGCTAGTCGGGCCACCGGGTCGGCTGGGAAGCAAAGAGGTCGCAAAAGGAAGGTGCAAAGAAATCGATGCCGCCGGGCTTGGGCCAAAATGGCATCTCCCATTTTCTCTTTTATTCTTAAAGGCTTTTCTATTTTCTTCCTCCAACTAAAACTAAACCATGGGCACCTTTTATGTGTAATCACATGTGTTGCCAACATGTAATTACCTTGGGAGGTCTACTAGGGTCACTTGGGATAAAATGGAATCCAAGTCAAAGGGTTGGCAACAAGAAGATTTATAAAAACATAGGGTTGGATTTTATTAGCATCACATAAAAATCAAAGAACTCAACTCAAGCATGGTTGATTAAAAATGCAAAATGCCTAACAAAATTTAATAGGTGCTACTTGTGCAACTAGGGTTTGTCTTCCTACATGACATATCATCATTCATGGGTTATCTAAGAAAAAAAATTTTGTTGGTTGCAATTTTTAGGTTTTGAAATTTCCGGTTGTTACACCCGCGCACCCTCGCATGCGCCCCGCCCATGACTTCCTCGCCCCGTCCCGGTCCGCGGGCGCCGCCACCTCCCGGGCCATCAAGCTTGCCGGCCGCCACCCGCAGCCCACGCCGCCCTCGCGCCCCTTTTTGCCCGCCCGGGCCCTCTCCGCCGCCCCGCACCCCGCCTCCGGCCGGCCGGGCCCTAGCCCGCCGGCCCCGCCCGCGCAAGGAGGTAGGGGAGGAGGAGGTGGAGGTGGGAAGGAGGGGAAGAGGAGGAGGACGGAGTAGGGAAGGAGGGGACGAGGAGGAGGACCGTGCCCCGCGCGACCACACCCCCCTGCCGCAAGAAGGCAACGAGGAGGACCGTGGTCGGCCGCGACCACCCCTGCTTGTCGCAAGAAGGTAACGAGGAGGACCACACCCCGATCCGCGCAAAGGTGAGGTATTTGGCTACCACTAGTTGTGGTCGAAAGTGGTCGCGGATGGTTGTGGTCGGATTGAACAAAGGGTCGTGATGGTTGTGGTCGTGGATGGTGGAGTGGTCATAATGCTTGTGGTCGAAATTTTGACCTTTATGCCTATGCGATGCTTTACAATGCCCAAAGGAGAGACTTCCATGCATGCTAGGACCTGTTTATATGTTCTCATGCTCGTTATCACCATGTGATACATCCATGCCTAGCAACCGCTGTCCACCTCTCGATGACCTCGATGGCTAGGGTCGATGTGTCACATGGTTTCATGGCAGCCATGAACTCGCAAGTATCTATTGGTCCTTATGCTCCAAGTTCAAACATTAAAGAAAAGGGCATTTAATTCGGAGGCTATGCTTATATATCGCCCTATGATGCAATGGTGGCCTATGATGTAATTGGTTCTCAAATGCTTACATTTTATGACCGCGATGTTAGTGCCATGAATCTGAGCTGCATTATCTTTATTATCTCATGGTCATGGAAATATCAAACCGTGGCTTCACGCCCATTCCCGTGCAATGATGGAGTCAGCCTCGTGCCTCCCTCATAGCCGGAATGGATCGAGCCACGTTCCATGGCTACCATGAAATTGCTTTTGGCAGCAAGGATGATCAATGTGCACCTATGACCGAAGCCCTTTATGCAATGGTGGCCTCAGATGCAAAGTTTTTGCCGCCAAATCGTAAAAGAACATGCCGCTCCGCACTTTCTCCATGATCCACGCTTGTTCATGGTCCGAGAGCATCAAGGGAGGTGCGGAGTGGCATGTTCTTTTTTAGCAAAAGATACAAACCTACTTGAAAACCGAGGCTACCTCCTTTCTTGCCACACCTATAGAAGCTTTGCTCTTATATATTTTCATTCCGCTGTTCTCCTATCTCATTTTGGGCTTATATATCGGTTCTCCGAATGCAATGATGCCTTATTTTTTGACAATTGGTTCAGAAATGCTTACATTTTATGACCGTGATGTGTTAGTGCCATGAATCTGAGCCGCATTATCGTTATTACTCATGTAGGAAATCATCAAATCGCGATCGACATCCATACCCAAGCAATAATGGAGTCGAGTTCCATGGCTCCTTGATAGTCGGGTATGGATGCCAAATACGGCCCATGACTTCCATGAAATTGCTTTGGCAGCAAGGATGATCAATGTGCACCTATGACCGAGTCCCTTTATGTAACTATGTTCTTTTAGCAGCCTATGATATATTTTCATTCTCATTCTGTTGTTCTCCTATCTCATTTTGGACTTGGCCTTTGTGATGCAAAGCTTATGCCACTACTAAAAATAAAAAAGAACATGGGAGCTACGAACTTTCTCCATGATCCCGACTTGTTCATGTTCTGAGCATCAAGGGGAGGTTCGGGGCTCGATGCTCTTTTTAGCGTATACACTATCGTACACTACGTAGTTTCCGATCAATTGCAACTAGACACTTAGACAACACCACTCATTTGGGTGCAATAGGGGCGGGGGGTATTATGGCACCCAACCAAGCTGAACTCGGTAGTAATATGTGTCCATATTGCCACACAAAAATTGTGTTGCGATATAATTTTTTTGGTTGCAAAATGATGGCGCTTGTTGCACCCATTTTAAGGATTTCTGTGGCAATTGGTGGAAAGTATTGCAACAACAATTGTATGTTGCATTAGCATGTCGTGGTGTTGCAATAAAAATGAACTATGGCATCCATACTAGCGTTGGTTGCTTATGAACGCAAAGATCACAACCACTTATTTTGGTTGCAATATTTTTTTGCACCTCGCGGGTAATAGATAGGTGGCTATTGCATCCTTTGTTGCCACAAGATGCAATAACATGTATGTATTGCCACCATTTTGTATGGTTGTAATACTATCCATTTGGCTGCAACTTATACACACCTATTGCAATGAACTTTTACTTGGTTGCACTTATGTTTGTCTATCGCCACGCCGTTTAGTAGCTGGCCAGCGCCCACTTAACGAAAAGGGCCCACTAAACGATCCTAGTAGACGCTTTGGAATACTTCTCGGGACTCTACGCTCGATCCCGGTCGACGCCGACGCCCCGCCATTTCCGCTGATCCACCCTTTACGCGCGCGGGCGCGTCCCTCGCATCACCGGCGGCGCCCCCTCGCAAAGCAAAGGTAACGTAGCTATATCGATATCCCCGCATATATATATATATATATATATATATATATATAGTTGTCATGATTTGTATCTCTCGAGAGCAATTTTTGTAGTCTTCTCCCGCATCATAATATATATATTACCGGGAAAGAGATGAGTATCCTTGGTGATATAAACATCATGCATTGCAGGTTTTAGTGGAGGAGTAAACCTTGAGGTGACGAGATATATATATATATATATATGGGCATGCATATGCAAGGTATAGATCATGATTATTTGCTCATTATGTCCTTGGGCTGCAGATCAATGTCCGCATTACACCTAAGATAGGAGTTGGATGCGCTGCCCTCGACAATCGAAGAGTGGAAGGATAATTTCGTAACTTGATTGATAAGTATACCTCATCATCATCTAGACCTATTGATTGTCTTTGTGCCCATGTGGTACATGTCAATGCAATACAAGATATAATGACAGTGTTTCGTGATTCAACTTCACTTAGTAAAAAGTGGGTTTGCCGATTGTTTCATCAATGAGTTCGAAGAAGGCCTAACTTCTTCATCACCGATCGTAGTACCGTATAACGTAACCTCAAGATCATGCACAACCCCATCGATGATGCTGATGTTGGTGATAACGAAGCTGCCACACCACCGTATTTTGGAGAAGACGATGAAGAAGATCCAAGTGATCACCCTCCTACCGCCACTAATACTATGATTAGAAACATTATCGGGGCTCTATACATGGAAAATCATAGATGACAAACCAAATAAAAGCGTGCAGAGATATTTTTGAAATTATTAGAGGAGGCAAAGAAGGAATTGTATCCAGGATGCAAATCGGCAACAAAGGTTTCTTTTATCGTGCAACTTTTCTCGATAAAGTGCTTGTATGGTATTAGTAACGCTGCGGTTTGGAGGCTATACTTAACTGCTTCTCAAAGGTTCTCCCCGAAGGCCATTGTATCCCCGACTCGTTGGACAAAGTGCAAAAGGTTGGCCTAGCTAAAAAATCTAACCGCCTTAGGTTCTATATCTAACCGCCTCAGTATCGCTTTTTGTAGGTTGGCCTAGCTAAAAAATCTGTCGAGTCAAAACAACAATGTCACTGCAATTGAAGATGTGGCGACGCAAATGACTACGACTACCGTACATGTTGTGCCAACCCCTCAAGATTCGGCTCCCGCAGGTCCAAGCACTGACAACTTTTAGTGCTATCTGACACGCGAAAATGGCGCCTAATTTTTATCATTTCACCTTATTCGCTCCCAGGACAATGTTGAACGCGAACCCGCATAAATCTCAACAAGGTGAAAAAAAGGGGACAAACCTCAACAAGGTGAAAAAGGGGAGAAACCTCAACAAAGTCAAAAGTTTAACAAATCCGATCAAGCAAAGGCGGCAGCCTGCCGCCATCTAAGAAGTGGTGGTAAAGCAAGCAATGAAGCAAATACTCCAACACCGACTTACATTAATTCATCCACTCTCGCAGACCCAAGCAAATGCAGCTAAAAGACGAGGTGAAATTTTGAAATCTCCACACCGCCGTGAATGTTTCGCTTCAAATTGGCCAAAATGTTTATACTTGTGTTCATTATATGCTGTCATTCATAATTTTATGATGAGCAATGAAACTTTGGCTTAGTGCATGCCGCCAAGGTTCCCTTTGATAATGTCAGTTTACTTAATGCTAAAACAAATGTCTTTCATTCTTTCCAAAAGGGGCGCACTAATGGAGCCGAAAACAAACCGCGGAACGGATCGCCTTGAAGTCACCCTTTGCTGATCAAGTGATGGGATCGCTTAGGGTTCGCTCCAACAATGCAAAGCTTGGAAACTTATGTGTTTTTGCTACTATGTATCAAGTTTGTTTGTGTGTGGTGGTTTGTTGAAACAATTGAGTGTTGATTTTTATACCAATGGCTAATTCAAGATATATATATTTTATTGCACCCAAAAATACATTATTATTATTGATCCTGTATTATATTGTTAAATTATTGGTGGTCCAAATAAATGAGCGTGGCACATGTGGCAATAGCTACAAAATTATGGTAGCAACAACATTCGTGGGAAAAGATATTTTATCCTATCGCAACCCATTTTTTTTCGATGTCAAAAGGTCGAAGCAATAGAGGTGGCCACATGTAACAAACCATTCAAACCGGTGGTTTTGGTAGTAATATAATGGCCAACCTATAACAACCAATCCTAGTTGGTGGCAATTGTGGTGGTTATTTTATAGCACCCACAAAACCTTTGGTGGCAATATTAGTAAAACAACTATAGCATCCAAATACAATTGTAGTAATAAATGGGAACACATATAGCACCCAAGCAAACTTTGGTGGCAATATCGGTCAACAAGTATAGCATCCAAACACAATTCGCAGTAATAAATGGGAACACATATAGCACCTAAAAAACTTTGGTGGCAATATTTGTCATCAAGTATAGCATCCAAATAAGTTTCGTAGTAATAAACAGAACACATATAGCACCCAAAAAACCTTTGGTGGCAATATTGGTCATCATATAGCATCCAAATTAATTTCGTAGCAATAGAAAGGAACACATATAGCACCCAAAAAACCTTTGGTGGCAATATTGGTCATCAAGTATAGCATCCAAATTAATTTCGAGCAATAGAAAGGAACACATATAGCACCCAACAACCTTTGGTGGCAATATGGATCATCAAGTATAGCATCCAAACACGCTCGTAGTAATAGAGGGGATCATCTATAGCACCCAATGCAAGTTTGTGGCAAAACGTGTAGCAACCACAACTAGAGCGTACTTAATACAATCCTTTGCAACGCCTCTTGAATTGCAACGCCGGTGTTAGATGCCATTGAGACCTCTAGCATCACCCTCGAAATGTTGCAATAGGATACTATAGCACCAACTAGAGCGTGGCAATATAGTCTTGTTTCAACACCTCATTGGGTTGCAATACAAAAAAAAAATTGCAACACCCAAATGGCCATCGCGGGTTGAAGGTTAATACCACGGACTTTTATGCATCTCAACTTTACCAAATCGCTTGGTTGTACTTTCAGCTATTGCACCCAAAAATGGCATATTACAACACAATTTGTGGGTTGCTATTGACCGAAAACTACGTAGTGTTATGCTGAGGCCCCATCTATATTACCTCATATTTGTTATCAAACCGTGACTAACATTTGCTTCTACTTTTTAAGGCTATGGCTTGGCCTGGTGATGCAAAGCTTATGCCGCTGCTCAATCAGAAAACATAGAGCTTCACTTTCTCCATGATCCTCACTGTTTGTTCATGTTCAGGGAGCATCAAGGGGGAGGTGAGAGGCTCTATGCTCTTTTAGCAGAAGGCTACACTATATTTATGCCGAGGCCCCATCTATATTACCTCATGTTTGTTATCAAAACCGTGACTAACATTTGCTTCTTTACTTTTTTTTAAGGCTATGGCTTGGTATGTTGTATACCGTGGGGTCATTCCCGAGTCTATGATAGCTGGGCAAAATGCAATGAGCAGGTGAGTGGTTTTCCAGGTAATGCCACAAGAAGTTTCACACGAGAGCAAAACAAGCAGATGCTTCCTATGCCGAGTACATTACTAATTTGGACCACCCATTGCAAAGCAAGCTCCACCAAAATGCAGGTTAACCCATTAGGCTCTAGGTTTTGTTGTTGGTTTTGTTGAGTACATTCAAACTTGATGACTATGAGTTGTATCGTTGTAACTAGACTTGTGCCGGATATTGACTAATTAATCTATGTTTCGATCATGTATGTGATATATATGTGATGAATGAGTTGTATCAGTGCATGCATGTCAAATATATGTAATATGTGATCCGATGTTTCATTTGTAAAGGTGGACAAGAAAAAATAGGAATAAAAAAGCAAAAATATATCATCGCGACCGAAGGGACACTTTCGGCACAGACGCTATACCGGTGGTAGTGCTCGTGAATCGGAGATTGGGGCCCAGGAACCCCATGTTCCCGGTGCACAATCGATGGTAGCCGCCGGTGAAACCAGCTTCGGTGTATTATGGTCGCTTCACCGAAAGGCCCATGCCCCTCGGTGAAACAAACTATTACACACCGAGCCAAAGCATGGATGAGTTGGCCCTGCGGCCGCCTGGTGTCCGTGGTTTTAAATTGACCTACCGAGCACCCTTTCCGACGGCGCCGGTAGATAATGTTTTCAAGTTTTTAAAATAAAATGCACCGAGAGGGTCGCTGAGGTGGCCCTCGTGTAGTTGACGCCGACGGTGGCAAACGCCCGTCGACGGACGCTGTGTTTGCGAGGGGGGCCGAGCCCTCGGTGCAGTTTGGCACGGGTTGCACCGAGAAATGCTTGAGCGCCGATACAATATTTTCCCCGCTTTAAATTTCACCGAGGGCTAGTACCGAGCGCCCTTCCTCGGTAGTGCCTCCACCAGCGCTATTAGGCCTTTTACTGAGCGCTTTTAGCGCCGGTAGAGGCTCACCCTCCAGTAGTGAATAAGGTAGTACGGTTGTACTATATATCAAATCACAGTTGTTTGCAGCAGTGGATAAACAATAGTTGGTGAAAACTGTCTTGACAAAGAAAAGGTAGAATTAGTGTTTTGCAAAAGCTCAAAAGAAGTTCTAATAAATACGGCCTCAACATTTTATACACCTGGGAAAATGAAAGAGTGCAAGAAACTGAGATAGCATATGAGTAATTTTTAATTCCAACCCTTGTTACAGAAACGTGAAAACTGAAACTGAAATGCTCATATATTATCCATTAATTTTTAAGTCAAAACAACCACAATCTGTCTTCAGTTCCGATTGGACTTGTCAACCCTACCATATATGCATCCATGATCCATTAATGATATAACAGAGTTCAAATTATCTGCAAAACTAAAACATATGGTCTTCATATATAAGACGATAATGAGCAACTAGGGTAGACAGGAACCTAGGCATGACGCCCATTATTGTTCATGGTGTGTTTTGCATAAACTGAACTCGAAATACTGAACATTTCGAGGCAGAACAACCCTGAAAATGGGCCAGCAATACACAGCTAATAAACTAAACTTGAAGGATTTGTCCCAGGTTCTATCAATCAAGCTTCAACCTCAGCAACGATTTTTCGATCTCCCCTGGCAGTGGCAATTTGCTGCTAGCAAAATCTGAAAAATATCATGCATACAAATTAAAATTGGTAAATATATCTCTCACATTTGTAGCTTTATTAATTGCAAAATGAATAATAGAACATGCGAAATGCAAAATATGTACAAGGAGAGTTAAACTCAACGTATAAAACCAAAAGGCCATAAGCCCGCGATTTGCAGTCAAATTCAAACGGTTTTCACATGGTTAGGGTCTTCCAATTGGAGCATCAATCAAAGAGAAGTCAAAGAGAATGCATCAAAAATATCAGGTCAGCAATTTGTGGCTAATTATATTGATGTAATGAAATCAGCTACTTCCAAGCAACACATGTTGAATACCATGAAAGTTACCTATGACTACTCATACCAAAATCAGGTGTGAGAAATTCAGTTTTCCCTCCTGCAGAGGTAGCATCTATTTCCATTCCACAGCTATTAATATATACATAGAAGAAAATCATGTACATAGATAGAAGTTGTAAAGTTTCCTATTGTATAAGTAAATACAATAGGCACTTTATTTACCTGAATATAAAAGTCATGTAGGAAGGCATCATAGTAGTAGCCCAAATAGTTGTCTAGTTTCCTCAACAACCTCTCTGACTTTAGGTCAAAGATGAATGTAGCACCATTGCTCATCAGTAAGACAGTATCCAGTCCCTCAGCGAATCCATTAAAATTCACCAGCCTGCCGGTGTGGTTAGTCCGACCAATAAAAGGCTCTAGATTTTTAAGCAAGATGACTCTATCTAGTACCCATCCCATAGATCCATCTGATTCACCGCTGTCACCCCACAGCGGGAGGGTTGAATCCTTAGCACCGATCAACCCCAGCGATCAACTGTCCGCCATTACACATGAGAACAGGCCTGAAGTACATGCTGCCTGGCGAGCCAATCATAGTCAAGGATTGTTTCCCCAGATCATGCACTTGAGAATTTCAGAACCTGTGCTGAGTAAGAAGTAGATTTGGTCTCCAACAATGGCTGGCGCTGCCTCCCGCGACGAAGCAATCGCCATGTTGCACTTGTAGTTGCACAGAAGCCTGCGCGCCCAAGCAGCAGTCTCCGGAAGAGTACACCCATGCCCTAGCAGTTTTGCTGCCGCTGTTGTATGGCGGGTGCTCACAAACACTACAAGGAAAGGTCCACTGTGGCAGCCAATGCTCTGTTTAAATAAGCAGCGCCCATAGCGACGCTATAGCCGCGCTAAATAGCGTTTGGGAAGGGGTGAAGCTAAGCTACTGCCATTTTAGCTTAAACGCTATTTTTGACGCTTTAGTAGCTAATAGCGCTAAAAACGCTAAATTGCATGTCATTTAGCGCCGCTAAGGGCTGTTGGGCTGATTTCCATTTGCAGGCCCAAATCTCATGAAGGCCCAAACCGATGGCTATCCCAGCAACAGCCAGAGCCAAAGCCAACCCCAGCAGCCAGTCCTGTTCCCCAGTCCTCCCACCATCCCGATTCCCTCCGGCGGGCGGGCGGGCGGCGACAGTCGGCGGGCGCCCGTCGCGTCACCGCTGCCACTGCCAACGCCGGACATTTTGCATCTCCTCCTATGGCCCTACTGCTGTCTTTTTGTTTGTTTGTCCTAGCTGTTGAACTGTGAAATTAGAACTCATGTATGTCCCTATGTGATGTGATGATGTTTGATGTTGTTGATGTATCGCTAAAATTTCGATGAACTACAAACTACTTTGATGTAATGTGTTAGTAAGACTTTTGAACTATCTATATTTTTTATCTTTATTATGTGTAAAATTATATAATGTTTGATATATTTTTGCTTTCGGCCGCTAAATGGCTTAGCCCTATCATAGCTCGCTATAGCGCTAATAGTTTTAGGTACGGCTGCATTCGTATGGCTTAGCCCGCTATTTAAAACAGGCAGCCACGGTGGTTGCAACGCAGCCCACAAAGAACGCCCAGAGCAGCTGATATGAGTACAACAGAAGGATCGGGAGCAACTTTTCATGTCACGGTGATAGTCCCGCACAAACGCACATTTGCGCCTTTCCTCGCGGCTCCCCGCCATATACCCCACGCCCGAAAAGAACACGGCCAGCTGGCGACAGCAAGACCCGACATCGACGCTGGCTCGAGGAAGGATGCGAGTGCGTGATGGGGTAAAGCGCGATAGTAGTGCTGGTGTTGAAGAGAGCCACCTACGCAAAACCGGAAAGAGGGAGAGGCTTTTGATGGAACTTCAGCGGTAGCGGTGGGGAAGGTGGACTTCTGAGAGGATACGGGCCCGAGAGCTTGCGGCCACGGAAGAAGCGCCACGAGGCAGGCACGCTGGGTCGCCGGGGGAGGTGGAGGAGGATCTCGTGATGGCGTGTCGATCCAGATCTGGCGCCATGGGGTTTTGAATGCTGACTATTGTAGCGAAGCGGTCGCGACACCATGACCGCCTATTATGTTTCCTCTATCTATTTATATATAAATCAAGAATAATTTTTTTTCAAAGACTTCTGGGAGTAATGCTGTTTTTGGAGTTTAGGATCTGTTTACAAGGATAATTATTAGATACGGAGTATGCTTATATAATAGATAATTTAGGTTATTTTTAAATAGTAACGGGATTGGGACTGGCCGGGTTTGTTGTAGGGCAGGCCGCAAGCCTCACCTTTCTTCCATCGATGCAATTGAGTCTCATCGACGCCCTGCGTCACCAACAGCATTGCCCTACGCCCGTGTGTGGCTCACAAAGCCGACCACAGCTATAAAAGATCAACAACCTAAAACATTAGGCTCAACAAGCTGAAACATCAATAACACATTATTGCAACATCACAAAACAAGCTATTAAAACAACGTGGGACAACTACTACAACGTTAGATTGAAACAACTGAAAACCATACTGTGCAACATCCAAATAAACATGTTTGCAACACGGTGAAATCTGAACCAAGAGAGCACGCTGTATACCAAAATTACCTCTCGCATCCCTTAGAAACAGGGAGGGAGGAGGAGGAGGATCAACAGAGGAGGAGGGGAGGACAAAATCAAATCTAGATCCAAAGGCGAGGAGCAGGCCTTAGATCCGGATCCACCCGCCTCCTACCTAGTTTCCAGAGCCGCCACTATCGCCCTTGTCTCTAGTGGGGGTGGGGAGCGTGTCCTGAGGGTTGTGGCGCGGGTGGAGGGGTGCCATGGCCTTGGGAAGGATCGGGGAAGGGGAGCATACATGGCCAGGGACACCGCGTGTCGAAGGAAGCTTATGAAGCCGGAGGGATAGACGCCACATAGGGCCATAGGGGAGCACCCTAGGTGCAAAGCATGGCAACTGGTGAACAGTACGTGGCTTACGTCGGCGGTTGAGTGGAGTCGAGTGGACATGGGGTCGTGGGGTGGGATGCATATGGATAAGATAGCATGGGCCTTAGTCTTTGGTCCGGGCATGTGGAGTATCTTGCGTATGATACGTGTAGGACATTATAGTAGCATTACCGTTCTTCCATAAAATGATTTCAACTGCTACCCCTACTCACGCACTTTTCACCATCCTTGCATCCACACCGAGTTTGACATGAATTAGGGAAGTTGGAGGTGCCAAATACATTACGCATCCTCGCTCCCCGCTCCCAGACTAGGTTTGACATGAATCGGAAATGAGGGCGGCAACTTGATGATCCTAGTACATACATAGGAGGTAGTGGTGGTAAGCTTGGCGAGAGTTTCCAAGATCTCGAGCTAGGCCATCCTTGTGCCGGAGCATTTGGGGTCGGGCTCACGGAGATCCCTTGGTTGCCCTTAATGGTCCGTAGGGTTTGCCGCGAGGCTTGGCACGAGGTCATGCATCTTTGGGCGGAGCCATCGGGTGCACTAATATAGGAAAAATTAACCGTGCGGTTATTTTTGATTTTTCGTAGCTGTTTAAGTAGTAACCTTATGAAGCATAGGTCATGGTTAATTGGGCAATTAACCCGACGGTTTTCTAAACCCCTAAACCCGCATTGAAGTTAATATTAACCGTGATGGATCTTTAACAAAAATGCCGCGGTTAATCCAAAAAATAATAATAAAGAAAAAGCCCAGATCCGACCTAGATGGGCCTAGATACAGGCTCGCACCACCACAACTAGGGTTTTGGGGATCCATTACGCCGAGTCCTTGGCTCCCTCATCGCGAGTCCTCATCGTGGATCTAGGCGGGACCCAAACCCGTCGGATCCCCACACGATCCAACTCGAAAGCCCGCCCCAGAGATGTCTGTTGACCCCACGCTGAAACGTGCGGAGAATGGGGATCACGCCGGTGAGGCCGGATGATGGGGACCATTAATGTCGGTCCTCAAGGCCACTAGATCCCTAACACCCGCCTCTACCGAAGTTGTCACGATAGCGCTCGCCCGCTTACGGTAATAAGCGCGAGGAGGTTGAGGACCACACCATCGGCAGGAGGATGGGTCCCGTGATCCCAGCTGGATCCGAGCACCCATGGCACTGCAGACGAGCACCCGCAGACGCCACCCTCGGCTCCATCTGTCACTGCACCGCAGATCACGGGGGAGGGGAGGAGGGAGAGAGAGAGAGAGAGAGAGAGTAAAGGGGAGGGAGAGAGTGGAGGAGCCGAGGGAGTGCGCGATGAGTGTAGGGGGAGGGTGCTAAGTGAGAGAGAGAGAGGAGAGAGAGTAAGCCGGAGGGAGGAAAGGAGTTGGAGTCACGCGAGGGTGTGGGATGAGAGCCCTGGGGGTGGGTTTGTGTTCGCTTTTAAAATGTCTTTGAGGGAGTAGTGGGTAGGATCAGATTTAGCATTTGATATGGGCATTCTCCGAATGGGCCTCATTTTACCATGGCGCTTTTTATAAAACCGCCCCCACTAACTGTTTGCCGATGGTTATAATAATGGCCAAGGTTAATGCAAAACCATCACACTAATATCGTTAACCATGTCGGCGTTGTCCAACCTTGATTTACCTGGCGGCTTTTTTGAAAAACGCCCACTAAGCATAAAATGGAAGTGCCTCGTTCCGGGGATCCATTGTTGAGGCTCCGCGATTCACCATCGGGTGCTAGGCGTGGAGATTGTCCACCCTAGGGTGGAAGTCAACAAGAATGAGGAACTCCCTCGAGGATATGGTTTAGGGCCCGTTTGGTTTCAAAGGACTAGGGACAAGGACTATATAGAGACTAAATATTGGTCCTAGAGTCGCTTGTTTAGTTCAAGGCATATAGGTCTTTTTCACTACTACACAATTGGATTTTTTTGCACGGCGTTTGGAAATGATTTTCATGGCGTAATTTGGAAAATCGCCCGCGATTAATACCTCAATTAACCATTTTTTTTAACTAACGCCACATCCGCAGTTTTAATAACACCACGGAATCGATTAATGGCGATTTTTATAAACCCTAAACCCGGTTTATAAAAAACCGCCACGGGAATAGGGTCCGGAGTTTCAGCCTCAAAAACCTAAGCCCATTGGAGCGATTTCCACGATAATATATATAATGGACCACCAAACCCTCAGCCCAATTTGACACCACTCCTCAAGAGAGGCCCCAACTCCACCTCACTCCCACTTCTCCCTCTCTCTCTCTCCAACTTTCTCCATCGCCGGCCGTCGACATCTCTACCCTCCCCTAACGCCACCACCACCGGCATCTCCCTCCCCAACACCGGCACCTCCCCCCCCAACGCCGCCACTCTCACCGGCCAGGCGGCGCGGAAGACGGCGGATCATGATCGCGCGGCATGTGCGATCCGCGACGCGTGGCTTCCCTCTCGGCGGCGCGACGCCGTCCGCTGCGCACGGGCTCGGCGCTACAGCGATGGCGCCGCCGATGGCGGCACGGCGCAGCGTAGGATAAGGCCGCCTCCTGCGGCAAATGTTACTACGAGGCGGCGATCGCCAGGGCAGCTCGAAATGGCTGTCTCAGCGGATCTCTTTAAGCGCGCGCGACCATGGCGGCCATGGACGGGCGCTACGATCGAGCGGCGCCGTGTACGGATCGAGGCGCGGATCGCCACCCTCGACGACGAAAGGCCATGGCGGGTCACGCCACATTTGCCACCATCCGGACGCGCCCGCTTCGAGTCTCGATCAGCTCTTTTCTACGTATGTTGATCAGCGGTCGCGGTTTTCCGGTGGTCCCAGTCCACCCGCGATAAATCAATCTATTTTACACGTGACCCTATCCTCGATTAGCGTGACTTTGCAAAACCGCACACGAAGAAATCGAGCATCACAATGCTATCACATGTAGTAGTAGTGTTGCATGCTATCTAGTATGTATGATAAATAGATAGGATTAGACTCAAACACCACGCAGGTGTAGAAGAAAATATTTAAACTATGACTATATAAAGAGCGCGTGATTTGAGTTGCCATCAATTCTTATATAAATAGTCCCTAAAAGGACAACTAGCTTTATATAAGAGCATGCTCGGGCGGGCGACTATATAAACACTACCTATATCCCCAATTTAGGTAGTGGAGGCAAAAACGAGCAGGCTGGCGAGGCTGCACTTGCGGCCCGGCCGTTTTCCCTCTTTTGCTCTACCCATTTCAAATCTTCCTCTCTCCATGCCTTGGGCTACCTAAGCTGCCCAGAATCCAATGCTTGAGCCCGACGCCTGTACTCCACTCCACCGTGACTTCCACCTCCTACGCCGGTGACATCCCTCGAGAGGACCTACCACTCCCTTGCCCCGCACCTCTCTTCCACGTCTGCTGGTGGGCGTGGTGAACTACACACGAGGCATGTGCGCCCCGTGACACGCTTAGCGGAGCTCCCATACGCAGCTGCAGTACGCGCCTGTAGATAATATGGCAAAAGAACACTGTAGAAGATGAAAAATAGGACCCACTCGTCATTTCCCACCTCAGCCAACAACATGCATCCCTTTGGACCCCAGGCGCACTGGGACCTAGCCTCCTCTTTCCCTAGCCAAGATCAAGGAAAATAAAATCTTTCACTTACCCATTACCACCGTTTTGAGAGAAAATGGATTATATTATAGTATCTTCTATTTTGTTCAGTCCAATTGGAACCGAAATTAGCTGTAAAAACACTACAAGAAATGGTGCTTTAATGACGATCACTTTGGTCATAAAAGCGGTAAAAATATCTCATAGTTAACTCAATATGACAATCAAAAAAAAATCATGTATCTCATGTCATACATTTGCTAGACCTAATTGAGCCATCATAGATTGGGATTTGTGATCATTATGGATTGGTTGTCTATCTTCCATAACTAGTCCATTGCAAGTCCAGATCCCAACCATAGTGATGAAAAAGAACAAATATGAATTAGTGCCAAATCATCACTTGCATCACAACTCATAACATACAAAACATTGATTCATTCATGTATTAGCATGTACACCCATTAGTCATATTGAACATCAAACTACAGATTGGCCTTAGCTCACAACCATTAGGTTGACTATCACAATACCTAAGTTTCAATTAAAAGATTCAATACCTAGGAGTCTAAATAACTAAACATAAGTACACACGAGCACTTCAATTGAAGCTGTCCATAAGATGTCCTACATGAAAAATCAAAACAAATATAAATCAATTTTGGCCGTACAAGGCTATATATTCAAGGATCATCATTTGTTGTCCAAGCTGGTTGGCATGAGAGGAATGCTCTCCAATGATTCCCCTCGTGATCCAAAGCAAGACAAAAAAAGGGACCCTTCAAGGGTTAAGTAACAGATATACCATTTTGTGAACCATTAGTTAAGAAAATAGGGAGATGCTAGAGGTCAAGAATCATATTTTCCATAATTTTCATAATATCTTTTTGTGTAGTATTGTAATCTAAGTGAAAAATCAATCTGAGAATCATAATGATGTTTAGAACAACTCAATATAACTCCGACTTGAACCCCATAGATAAATATGGTTTACCGGACGATAATAAAACAAATTAGGAAGCCACAAGTTGCATTTCTGTTTTCCAAGCTTATGTTATGCTTTTTCTCCATGTATTATTTTTTGGGCTTTCCATTTTGGTCCGCCTCGCCCCATGCTAGTCGATCCAGTTCTCCCCTCGACCATACGCCGCCCACACGTGATGGTTTGCTAGATTTGTGTACTTGTAGGGCCATCGCCCGACTTTAAATTTGAATAAGACCACTGTCCATTTTCATAAAAGGGAAGCGGCGACAAAGGGGAGGCGATGGTGCTTAGCGGGTGCTGGGGTCGGTGAGTGCGACCTTGAGTCGCGGCGGCTGTGGGCGCTGACCCACGTAAACCCGGGTGACAGGGCCAGACCAAGCCAGAGCCTGCTATGGCGCTACATGTGCTAATTAAAGCGGGTTGGGTTACAAACCGGCTCAAAACAGCAAACCCAAACCATGTTCATGGTGAGAGTCAAAGTAGAGCTACAATAGAGTCAATCCACACATTTGGCCCTTGTAAATTCAAGTTGTAGATTAAATTTGATATAAACAGTAACGGCCTATAGAACAACTCAATATAACTCCGTCTGGAACCCCATAGATAAATATAGATTTGCCCCGACGATAATAAAAACAAATTAGGAAGCCACGGTGCGTGCACTATTAACAGGATTGTGTTTTGTTTTTTCCAGCGCATATTTGGCCCAGCCTTTCCATTTTGGTACGGACCGGACCACCTGGGCACATATAACTATCAAACAACGACACACGTACGAGCCCAATTCCCATCGCCAGACACAACAGCCGCACATCCCCATGTCGCCGCCGCCGCCGCCGCCGCCGCAGCCTGGGCTGATAGAGGACTCCACCGCCGAGATCCTCCTCCGTCTCCCGCCCGATGATCCAGCGTGCCTCGTACGGCCCTCCATTGTCTCACCCACAGCTCTGGCGCCGTATCATATCCAGTCCACCTTCCCCCACCGCTACCGCGAGTTCCATCAAACACCTCCCCTCCTCGGCTTCCTACGTGGTACCTTCTGCAGCGCCAGCGTACTTCATCCCCGCCACGACTCGCATCCCTTCCGCCAGCCGCCGTTCGCATGCCCGAAATACTCGACTGCCGCCATGGCCGTGTCCTCTTCGATGATACCAAAATACGAAGGCCCGAGGGAAGCCATTTCATGTGTAAGGACCCCATCACCAGCGACCACAAGGTGCTCAGGGATCCAGACATGAGCTCCTCCAATTCCCGCTCTGGAGTGGTTCTTTGTGCGGCGGCAGGCTGCAGCCACTGGCTGCTTGCACCAGGACGGCCTTTCATTGTGAGGTGAGTAGCCGAAATTGTTGAGCGAGGCGGCTAGTGCATGGGTGTACTCGTCAAAGTCTGATACCTGGAAGCGCACCGGCCACTTTACCGGCTACACCAAAGTTTCCGACGTCAACGCACAAAACGTGGAGCCATTGTTGGAGACCAAATCTACATCTTACCCACAGTACCGTAATTCTCAACTATGATATGGGAAGCTTATTGCTTGAGTATGATTCCCTTACCCGCGCATTGACACCAATTTTTACCGTACTTGGCCACTGGTGGTATACTCATGACGACAGCCGGTTCCTCGTTGGGTTATATTTATTTATAATGGATTCAACGCACTTACTCCACATGTAGGCAAGAAAGGTGAATCCAGATGGATCCTATGGGATGGGTGAAAGATAGACTCATATAAACGACAATCTAGTTCCTATTATTCCTTATTGGCTGGACACATCAGCATGATTGTTATGGGATTTGCTGAAGGCATGGATTTTTCTCTTACTTACTACGCGATGAGTGGTAGTAGCTTCATATTTGAGCTAAAATCAGGCCGGCTCAGAAACTAAGCAACTGGAAAGCCGATATCATCCCGTACTTAAATTTTTACATTTGAGTAAATAAATTGCCTTGTCATTTACTTATATAATTCCGGCACTTTACAGTTCAGCTTCATCTATATATACATGATGTACTGTTATGTGTATACAATTTAGTTGAATGGAATTAGGTGTTATCTATGCGAGGGGAGACTGAATATCTAGCAAATATAAGGTCACATCTGATTTTTTGGTCAATTGGGCTCCACGGTTGTAGGTATACCGATGCATGGTAGTCAACATGTGTGCCTCTTGGAATATAGTTGACTTTGACTTTATTTTAATTACGAACAAGGATTGTCATCTAATATTTTGATATATATCCTCATTTGGCCAATCTAATTTTGAAGCTCAAATTGTAAGAGGCTAGCATGAACCTTTGGAACTAACGACAAATCACTTTTCTTATGGATTTTGCCAGGTTTTCTACATTTGTGTTTGCGCTCCTTGTAAATATTTTACATGAGCACGCATGCTCTGTGTTTATCTTAGAAATCTATACAGGTAGACTATATATGTAACAATTCCTAATATATCTATATGCATACTACTTTACTCCAGATTTTTGATAATAGCCGCAAATAAGCCACTGCCAATGGAGACAAAACTATAGCGAGTAAGTTGGAAACATATGATACGATCTGGATAATTTACAATTCCTTCAAATTGTGTTTACTGTACATTGCCTGCTTGTTTCAGAGCCTGTTGTACTTTCATAGTTTTAGGAACAGCACCAATTTTTTATCTCTGTTTAGCCTCATTTTTTCTTCCTACTTAGTAGGAGGGTCTGGGTTTATTTTCTTGTTTTTAACACTTGCTTTTGAAATCTGAATGGCCATCCAAATCACAATCTAAGTTTCTAATCTTCAAAATTTAGTTAGTATATTTATTGTTTGATTGCTGGCCACTTAACATGGTTATAAGCTTTATACACGCTTACTGTTATATACTTCAAAATAGGTCACTCTAATAATACCTGGTTTTGGCGAAAAGCTAGAAAATGTTTAGACAAATGAATTGCATCTTCATTTAGAGTTTAGATAAGTAACAGAAATGCATTTAAATTTAGAGACAAAGGAGAGCATCGACAACTATGTGGTTGAAACATTAATACACCTCTAGGAGTAGGAGGTTATTTATATAATATTCTATTGTCACCTTTTGTTCAGAGCCAATCTGAAAATCACATAAAAACATAACACTGCAAGCATTTAAACATAGCATGTCGCTCATTAGAAGCTTTATGAAGATAACACACAGATTGCCCAGATAAGCAACACTTGATTTATATATATATAGAGGAAACTAAGACAAACTTAGACAGCGATATATGTGTTTTAGGATGGAAAATGAATTCACAACAACTAGGTGGCTGTTGATATATATGTGCTTATTACATGTAACTAG
>JADLZK010006152.1:0-39497 GCA_015847255.1 Hyparrhenia diplandra | reverse complement strand
GCGCTGGCCCGTCTTCCGTTCCCACCGCACACACCTCCTTTTATTTATTATTATATTTTCCTTTTTATTATAATTTTTTGTTTCGATATATTCATGGATCGTGGAGCCTGGAGGCGTCGGTTGCTTTCCATCCCCATCACCGCACGTACCCGGCTCACCGCCGCTCCTGCCGACGCCTCCGGCTCACGAGTTCAGCTCCGCCGCCGCCCTCGCCGCAGGACCTCAGCTCCACCGCCGCGCCCCTGCTCACTGCTTCGGCGCGGGCTCGTAGCATCCGAGGCGGGTTCCGCGGGCGGCAGCCGGCTACGTGACGTTCCGCCCGTCCTCCCTTGGCCAGCGCGAGGCCCGCGCGCTCCGGGACCGCCTCGCGGGGAGCTGGGCCAGGTCCGCGCCCTCCTCCCGCATCGACACCTGGCAGCAGCAGGGCCCGCTCCCGGCGCCGCCGCTGAAGCAGCAGCAGCTCCGCGCCATGCGGAAGCGGTGCGGCCAGATCCTCACCAGGCTGCGCAAGGACAAGCGGAGCGTGTGGTTCAACGCTCCCGTCGAGGTGGAGCGACTCGGCCTCCACGACTACCACGCCGTCATCAAGCGCCCCATGGATCTCGGCACCCTCGGGAGGGACTCGCCGCTGGGAGGTACGCCTCGCACGACGACTTCGCGGCCGACGTCCGCCTCACCTTCACCAACGCGCTGCGCTACAACCCCGTCGGACACGAGGTCCACACGTTCGCTGGCGCTCTCCTCGCCTACTTCGAGAGGATGTACAAGGAGGCGCTCGCCTCTTTCGAGGAAGAGTGCAAGAGCCTTGAGCCCCCGCCAAGGCCAGTGGCTGCTGAATTGCCACCTCCACCGACAGTTGAGCCTGTTGAGGCGAAGGTTAAGCCGAGAGCGGGGAATGTGAGGATGCGGAAGCCCAAGGCGAGGGAGCCTAACAAGAGGGAGATGAGCCTGGAGGAGAAGAACATGCTCAGGATTGGGCTGGAGAGTTTGCCTGAAGAGAAGATGCATAATGTGCTTCAGATTGTGCGCAAGAGGAACAACAACCCAGAGATGCTTGGGGATGAGATCGAGCTTGATATTGATGAGATGGATGTCGAGACACAGTGGGAGCTTGACCGTTTCGTAACTAACTTCAACAAGGCGCTCAAGAAGTCTCAGCGTGCTGCTGCGATGGTGAATGGTGGTGGCACTGCTGATGTAACCAGTGCTGCTGTGGCTGAGGATGACACTGCACCTGGGGGCGATGTGCCTGCATCGGTTGACAATGATGATGCGGTAATGACAATAGGAGCAGCACACTTGTTTTTGCTTGCAGCTAGTGGATGTGAATTGGGCTCCGATGCTAGTTTGTTTATTTATTGTTTTTATTACAGGAGAGTAAGAAGCCTGTGAAGAGCACTGCGATGGCTGAGCAGGTGGATGAGTATGTTGATATTGGGGATGAGATGCCAACAGCCACCACCGCGTCCTGGATGCAGCGTGGCCCTAGCAGTTCCACATGCCACGCCTAGGCGACCCGGTGCTGGATCCACCACGAGATCGCTCCACCATGATCGATTTGTTCAGCATCTGATGGAACAGAGTATGTATCTGGCTAGCATTTTTTTTCGATTTTGTTCTGTGTTCGCCTCTTGAACGAATTAGTTTGTATTAAAAACTATTATTTTTCTGATTTTTGAGCTGCAGGAGATTTTGGCATCACGGCTTTGGTGTGCACTGATTGCTCAGGAAAAAACGTTGATTAATCTGAATAACCAATTGTGGTTCAATTGCAGCAAGGCGACTTTGTGGGCTGCCAATGCTGGTTCCATGTTGCTTTTTTAGTTACTCGTGGGGAAGGATTTGGTGATTTAATTCCCATCCAGTTGCGCTTGGATCAAAATATTATATGTTTCTAGATTCAAACCAAAGTTTAATGCAACACTCATTTGGCTTTACATGCTTGTTCCTTGTAGAATATATATGCATTTTAATTAGTATTTTTGCATATAAATGCAACCATGGCCTTCATTTATTTACTGAACCTGCTGCAGAAATATTCAGAAATATTCTTTTCTGGCGAGGGTATTTGCTGCTAGGTTTGATGAACTCTACAAAATGTTTTTTATGATTGCGGCAATGGGAAGTGCAATCAGGCTCGTCATCATCACATAAACCAATCATATATTTTAATGAGCAAAATATGATGTGCCCCGGATATGTTGGGTTTCATGTACAATCAGTTTTATTATTCTTGGATTTAATTATATCTTCCTTTTACGTGCAAAACCACCCCATGCAATGTTTCAATATGCTGGTTTTGTTGCTTTCACTCATTAGTTATTACTTTATTTCTCTCTTCTAAGTTTATCTTAATTCTGCCCGTAGTCTAAAGGCACAAGGAGCTGGCAGCTGGAGCTCAGTTTGGATCAGGTTCTAGTGTGAGCGCCCAAGGGCCAAGGTGTCGCCTGGATGGTCATGACGGTAATTGTAGCTACATATCATGCATTACATGTACCCTGTAGGTACAGTTTTGCTGCATTTTTTAGTTTTTATGGTCATCCAGTTCCGGGCCCAGCTAACATTGTTGTTGCAAATACTACATTCATATCAACTGGAGTGGTTTTCATCATTGTAACATATACATGCTAATATATGCAACTAATAATCAGGCTTAAAAAGATGTCTGGGGAATTTTGTCAATTACATGTGGCACAGTGGGAGTAGTTATGCACTATCTAACAGTGTATCTTATGGTTCATTTGACTCACTGATGAGCCTGTCATTGTGGAGGTTGGGTGCTTCTTCCTGTTGCGAAATTCCTCTGTTTAATTGTTTGTTCTTTTCTGTTCAAGCCATCTTTTTCTCGATCAATGTTCAGTCTTAAACATTGTTATTACAAACTCTGGTCCAACCAATATTAGACAAAGCAAACCCTTAATGTAAAAAATGTTCACACAAAGTACAGGCGTCGAAACATTTATTTTGCAATATGAGTGTCCTTCATGTGTTTTGTCAGAATGCTTTATTATGTAGTTTCCCACTATTGTTTTCACCTTTTAACAGATATTAAAATGATAGTGATATTAACAACTTTGCTTTGAGTGTGCTGGTAATTATGAGAGCCTAATGTGTGATCTACTGAAAGAGTGTTGATTGCACTTTTAATGGCATGATCTCAGCTGCCATTAAAATCGATCTATGATCTGCTCCCTGGGTAATTCTCTATTTTTTTTTCCTTGTTGCACAAAAGTGAGCCTGGAGGTTGTTTAGCTCACTAGATATAGCTTATTTGTGTATCCTTTACAGATTACTGCAAGGATTTTTTTGCCTGATATTTTTCTTACTAGTTCAGTGTTGCTACAAATTGTCAATCGATTTTTAGTTTCCTACTCTATTTATTTGTATGACAATACCAGGTTCTGGAGTTTGTAGATAGCAATATGAAGATTCCTAGTTTGTTAGCTCAAAATAATCGTTACCATCTGTCAGTCGGTGACGGGGCTGGCGGCCATACGGCCTGGTCTTCCTTCCTTCTGCTGGCCTGGGGCTTGATCTACAAGGGCGTCGGCAGCCGGTGGCTGCTGCATCCAGCTGTGCTAGGGACAGTCCGGAAGCGCCCAGGGATCAGCGCGCGCAGCAGCACAGGCACAGCGCCTGCGGCCCAAGCGCCGGTGTGCATTTTGGTACGACGGAATCCAAGGTGCTCCTTTTTCTCAGATTTTTTTTTTTTTTTTTTTTTTGAGATGTGACTTTCCCCCGCTGTGTGTAGATCCAAGACGCTAAATAAGATTTTCTGATTCTGATCTTTCTGCTCATGGATCTGGAATCTATTTGCACGAAGCTGCAAGTTGAGGTATTTTCAGGTCATGTGTTTTTTAAGTATATATGCACATAGCAACTTTTGTATTTATTTTTTGTTCCTTACGTTGTTATCATGCAAACCAGTTGTACAGCTGCAGCAACACAACAAGATCTCATCTGCCATTAAAATCGATCTATGATCAGCTCTGATGGGTATATTTTTATTGGTTGTTTAGCTTACTAGTACTAGATATAAGCTTTATTTGTGTCTCATTTACAGACTACTGCATTTTTTGTCTGATCTTTTTCTTACCCGTCAGTTATGCATCTTATCTTGTTTTTTATTTTCAGTCAAAATTTGTGAGACATGTTCACCTGTCCACTTCTCTAATCTTTTTTTTTGGCTTGTCTTTTGCCACTTTTTCATAAACCAATTACTGGCAAGTATCCTCATAGCCTACCACGTAGGTAGGAGCCAAATGAGGTGAATAGTGATGTATTTCAGTTCTCAGTTCAACAATACGAGCCATGTTGAACTGCCTAGTGCTTATCAAATTAACTTTAATGAACACTGAGCACTGTGTTATGCAGCTACTGCAGGCCTAATTTATCTCAAAAATAAAAATAAAAATTGCAGGCCTAAATTTAGTAGTATAATAATACTGTCATGCTCAATTTAGAGATGTCATTATCAAAGTAATTATAACCCTACAAAAGTATAATGAGCTTACACACACATTGAATTTTGTGGTGATCATGGCATTAACAATCTTTCCCCAACAAGCTTATGGCATTTGATTTATTTGTTTGTGATTCATGGGGATTTTATAATGCAATGGAAATGTTGTGCCTGTGAAAGCTCAGTCTTTTTTGATTGATGTGCACAATATTTTTTGGAAGCTAACTATTACTGGAACATACGGCCTGGATCGTATCCAGGGCCGTATTCTTATCCGATATGTGTTCTACATGGGATACAGACCCCTGAAGTATCCGTGCATCATAGGCTGGTAGTCTGCTATTCATATTGTTGTTATCTCCTTACTATCCTCTTTTTGTTTTCTCTCGCAATCTTTTTGAACAAAGAACTGTAGATACAATAGTTGATCTTTAATCTATAATCCAGTTCACTAATGTTTCTTAAATCAATAACTAAATAAGTAAATATCTCTGAGCCATGGATATATAATAACATCTTAATCTCCTTTCCATGCTTAGCTTATCAAGTATACATCTTAATCTTCAGAAATAGTAGCAGACCTTAGCATCCAAAGCTCGACGTGGAGCTGCCTGCTTGGACAGACCACAACCCCTGCTAACTAGCCACTAAGCATGCACTATTTAGAACTTAGTGAAGTCAAGAGGACAGTAGTTCTTATCCTTGTTTTCAAGCTAGAATTGAGAATTCGTGCTTTTAATATTTTCTATCTGTCCAGGTACACTCAATGATCTTGACCATCATCAAGTTGCTTCCCTTGCTAGCTGTTTTGTACCCTGTGATAAGTCAAGTGAGCAGATACGCCTAAGAAATGAAAGTAAATCAAGTGTTCTCTTCTGTACAGTAAGTCCCTTTTTCCCTCTTAATAAAATCTCTACAGTGTGGGCTCCCCTGCTTTTATTTCATTAATTTTGTCTTAATTGTATGTGTTATTTCCATACAGGGAGCCACCTCTATGACCGATATTTTTGAAGGAAGTGTCATAAGGCTTGCTAGAAGGCTGGATGGATTTCTGAATCAGGTGAATTTCTGCTATCTCCATTGGCTGAGTAGAAACTTTTAGAAACTTAACCTACGAAATTTTAAAAGTGATTGTGGTTGAAGTGCATCTGTAAGGAATGTTACTTGAATCCAACAAACAAGTGTTTTAGTATGACTATTGACACATTTTTTTAGTATGACTATTGACACATTTTTTAAAAGAGGCCATGTTATCTACAAAGGAAAAAGAAAGAAAAGAAGAATCAGAATCACAAACTACTGTAAAAGTCCATAACCAGTTACTACTTATAATCTGTAAGGGATGCATCAAAGATTGATTGATTATATGAGATAGTGTCTGTGAGTTGGTATGACAGGGGAGACACATGGCGCTCAATTTTTTTTTTTCTTTTTGTGTTAAGAGACTTCATTTATTCTGCTTATGTTTCCTTATCTGTCAACCAAAGTTACTTTGTGATTGTTTGGTTCCTTTTCTGTAGCGACAGACCTGATGGCCATGAAGATTCAAATTCTGAATGAGAAGTGGTGATCGTCAGTTGAGACCACAATTTAGTATTTGTGGTCGCATTCCATGATCATGAAATGGATTGAGAATAAATTAGAATTATATATCTTACATATTTTGCATTTCCACTCCACATTGTTTTTTCCATGAAATTACTTGGGATCATTAAAAGTATTACTTCGATGCAAAGTCTGAAATTTATATCTTGGTGTATTTGTGCTCAATATACGCTCTTTGTAATTGGGTCTGTTCAAAATATTGCTAAGTAATGAAAAAGAATTTTTGGTCTGTTCGTGGTGCAAACCAATTGTTCTCAATATATTTTTGATTTCAAATTCCAGATTATGACAGGTTTGTGCCAATCAAATGGGCATTAGAAGTCGATTTCCATGCTAAGAGAATCTAAGACGTATAGATTACTCTGAACAATAATAAAGCCGGCCTGTCAATTCTAATATGATAACGTGGTAACTTTTAAAAAAAAAAAAAAAAAAAAAGAAAGAAAGCTTCAGAAACCTGCCATGCGTGTGTCACGGGCGGCAGGACAGCTTGGAAAGGTTCCAGGCGAATCTCACTAGCGAAAAAAAAAAAATCATTTGACAAAAAAAAAATCGAGACCATCTCCAGTCATGCGTGGCCGTCGGCAGTAGTGGGGGCAGGGAGGGGCCCATGTCACGCGATTTGCTGGTTCGGACGAACGCTGGATGCGGCTGGCGCGCGCGGGCTCGGGTAGTGATTAATAATCACTACCCCGGTACTACTTTAGCCTTGTTCTATATATATATATATAGGGTAAATTTTTTTATACACCCTAGGTGTAGTACACCCATGTGTATATCTCAAGATTTATGGTATATATGACCGAACTAAGTGCATGTAGATGAAGTATATGATCATACTAGACCATCTATATGGTGGTATATACGTTAAGATGCATTCATACTTTGAGTATATGGATATACTTTTTATATATACGCCCGGTGGCATTTTATGCAATATATTAAAAAAAATATGGGTTCCATCAAAAAAAATTGCGTAGTAAGATCTAAAGTATCTTAATACGAAGTATCTAAACATACTCAAACCGATAAACAAGTATGAACACATACACAATATGGTTTTTTGAATATGGGTGTAACTACACCGGGTGTATAGAAAAGTGCACCCTATATATATATATATATATATATATATATATATATATATATATATATATATATATATATATAGCCCATACTCTTTTCCAAGGCATTACTACTTAGAGGAGAATCATGATGCAATAGAATACCAAAAATATACATTTACACTTCATATTCCACACACTTGCACATCTTGATCATAGTTTATGACTCGTATCTCCATGTGGTTCTCGTTTTTTGACCCGCAATATAAGTGATACAAGTATGCCACACTTTTTACCTACCCAAAACTCTACTCATATAGCCTTGTAGTGGTAGGCCACCAAAAAGTGAGGATACATATGCTCCTGATAAATCCACATGCAAATTGAGTGATTGAGTAGAATCATTCGAGGAACTTGTTTTATTTGCAAAATTTTCAAAACCTCCTACTGAATGGTTAATCAAAGAATGGTTGATTGGTAAATCTGTTAAAACCGTTCTATTTTGCAACCACCCAAGAATTTGGAAAATGTTATAATCCCCATATGATTCGAAAGTAATATGGATAGATAAAAATGCCAACTCATTTAAACAATGAGTGAATACTTTGTTATAAGCATGGTACATCTTGAATTATATCGGCATAGAAGCAACTCCTCGATCAACAACCAAAACATTTTAGCTATTTGCTCGGACGAGCAAAGGTTAAGTTAGGGGAGTTGTTGGCGGTCAAAATCACACACTTTATACCGCCAACTTAGCTCTATAACATGAGAGATAAACACACTTATGTCACATAAACCTTTGCTATTAACCTAGTTCCACTTGTATTCGAAGAAAATATGTTTTGCAGGTATAAAAGTGGAAACAGGTGAAAGTACGCCAAATAAAGATGAAAAGCGCACGACAGGATTGCGCTTTGGCCAAGGGGAACACAAGCAGGGCGAAACCGACTCAAACCGCACGCATCACCGCTTCTGAACGCTAACTATAGTGGGCCACATGCCCACCTACGAAGACCGGAGGCGAGGTGGGCCAAACCTAGGCGGCCGCGCCATTGGCGCCGCTTCCCCTCGCGATCCGGCCGTGTTTTGTCCTTGTTCGGTTCACCCTGAAGTGTAGCGGCGGTTGCATGCGTGAAACTTTTCATTTCACGCCAAAACAACGCCGAAACCGCCCTTTCCTTGTATAAATAGATGGGTAGACCTCCCTCTCTAAAGAAGAACACAACACCTAGAGCTTCTACCTCTCCACTTCTACTTCTTAGTTTAGTGTTAGTTTTGAGCAAGGTTGAGCTTCAAGGAGGGCTTGTCTCCTTTGGGAGGATCTTTTGGTAATATTACTATGAAGTTCCTTTCTCTATTCAAGTCCTTTTATTCATATCGCAATGCATATGAACTAGAGTATAGTTATCCTCATGTCATCTTTATAATATGTGAACTAGAATATAGTTAATATATTGTGAAGGTTAGCATGACTAATTATAGTATTAACCGTTCATATGTAGTTCATGGATGATGGTTTGGTGTACCTTCGGGTTTACCTTTTATCCTTGCTTGTCGATCCATAGGGTCCGAGTCCCGGGGATTTAGGTAGTTCACTATACATGTGGGCATGGTGTCCAGTGTCTATAGTAACCATCAAAATGCTCGCATCCTACGGTAGTGAGGTAGGCGGCAGTGGTGACAACCATGTCCGTCCATAGTACTCTCCACGTCCGGGTGTTGAGTTGGAGTTTCGAAAGTGTCCATCGGTCAGCAAACCAACGGGCATCTCCACATCATCGTAACTTATTTCCATGATCTTTCATGTTCTACATATGTCACTAGAGTTCAATGTATGGGCGTTATTAGAATTGCCCGCTCATAGTAGATTTTCTCTTTATCCTTTTTTCTCTTTTATTATTTGTAGTGGCTCAAGTGTGTTCTCACTATCCTGAATATCATTTACTTACCCCTATACTAGACTACTGGTTATTCATAAATACATTGTGGGCTATCATCATCATTATGCTAGACTTTACACAAGCCTGCCTTCCTTTGGGAAAATATAAATAACGATACCCGAATACTCCCGGGTGAAATGCTACAATGATAGATCCGTGCGCTTGTGGATTGACTATCGCAACATCTAAATCCATCTATCACTGGCGTTTCTTAACGTTGTGACTAAGGATATTATTTATCTTTAGTGGTGATGCTAAGAAATGCCAACAAGAGCCCCGGGGTGACGCCTCTTCAAGTCGATGTAATCCACCACGTTAGGATTGATGTTCATAGAGCTTTTGGCGCCCTTTCCCCCAATTACTCCTTCCCGTCTTTCTCGAGTTGGAAAGGTACTACTGCTCCAAAGTGCTTGTGTGTGATTGCTATATCTATGCATCCTTTAGCTACCATATAACCAAAGTAATAGAGAAGTATTCAGAAAACTAGAACTCTCCTGTTGTCCTCTCAATCTAGCTATGTTGCTCATTTATTATGGAATTCTCCTGTGTGTGTGACATTATTTGTAACTCCTATCATTTACCACTTACCCCCACTTTAGTCTAGTTGGTTTACTAAGTTAGTAGATACATGATGGTAAATTATCAATCTCTTTAACATTGCTTCCCTCGTGGATAAATACGATACTCTAGGATACTCCCCGGGTAAAAGCTACAATGGTATTCTATGCGCTTGTGGAATCTATCATATTCTTATTACACTTAATAAATACCAACAAGCTTTTTTAGCGCCGTTGCGGGGAAGTAATTACGTAAAAGATATTGATAATGATCTTGATATCTACTAATATAGTGTATCACTAACTTTAGTAGGATTACCTCCTTTTGTTGAGTTGTGGAATAGACAGACATCGTCGTCGCTTGCGACCTTCCCAAGCAAGCTTCCACAAGAAAGAAGAAACATTGAAGAACCCAGGTGCCTGATCATTCATGATTCATCAACATTGGAACCCTACCATCTCACGGGTTTGTGTATATATATATTGTTCTAACCATGTGTAGATTGGAGAAAACATCGTCGTCACAAGAATTCAAATCACATCTCAAGTGATGAACATAGAAGTCGTTACTCACAAATCCTAACTTGTGAGTCATGGTAAGTATGATCAAGAAAGGTGAGATAGTCTTGCTCATGGACTTAAACTTTATGAGAAGTTACCTTTTTAATTTTTTGGCATTTCAATTTGCATGTTTACTTTGAATAATCCTTGAATCCACTCCATTTAGTTTATGCTTTCTCATATTAAATCCAATCGTATGTTTAGTTCCTTACATACATCCATGTCATTTGCATCTAAAAAGATATAATAATCCACACCATGATCATGCTTTTCATCCCCATTTGAGTAAATCTCTATAATCCTTTCATGCTACCTTTGTTTGCTAAGGCATGCTTTTGGTTTGGAAGTACTTTGACATACTTTCATTGGCTTTTAAATTAAGTGTGGTGCTTAGGTTAAATAGCCTTCCTTAATCCAATTAAACATGGAGTCTAGTTTGGTTACCGAACTAAAAATTACTAGTGTAGACATGTTGACACCAGATTTTGGAGCAGGGCAAATGCAGGAAATTATTCAAAAGAATGTACATCCGGTGTCAATCTAAAAGGAAAGAATCGGCCAAAACCCGAAGGGAAAGATGGAATCGGCTAAATCCCGGAAGAGAAGACGGAATCGACTAAATCCCGAGGAGAAGATGGAATCGGCTAAGTCCCGAGGAGACGGCGGAATCGACTATTTTTTATGTATGACGCCAAATTTCTACGCCGCCAGAAAAGGAAGCATTGCGCACTCCAACAAAAAAGGAAAGATTGGAGGCCAAGTTATCATTGATTAAGGATTTTTTTCTCGTTATTTTGAGTCGTATCGTTTAAGATTCATGTCAAGCCCCTCGGTATAAATATTAGACCCCGCCATTGTAAGATGGATCCATGATCAATACACATTTACTCTTTTTTCGCATTAGGTCTACTTTAGTTTCGTCGAGTTCTTCAATGCTTGGGCTGCATTGGGGAGCTAGCCTCCAAGTTTGCTTGTAAGTACCGACACGATTTGTATCTTAGTTGTAAGGCTACATTGGGGAGCCAACCTCTTACAATCTTTTGGTATAGATTAGTTACCGATTCACTTGTTCGTTTATAAGGCTGCATTGGGAGCCAACCTCTTATAAATTACCTTATGAGTTAGTTATCCTGATTAATCTAAGTTTTATGAGATTTATGCTTGTTAAGCTTTTGATTGATCTAGTTATCGGTTCATTATAATTGATTTTTATTAATTATAATATTACCACCTTTTATCCGATTAAGATCAAGATAGATTGGCTTTTATATATCATCTTTTTGTGTTTCATCTTACAAGCTTAATTGATTAATCTTGATAATTGATGAACTGTTGCGTTATTTTTTCTAGCTTATTTTATCTCGATCTCAACCAAACATAGTAGGCTTTAAGTATACGGATCAATCTAGATTAGATCTATTAATTGAAAGCTTCTATTTTGTTTATCTTCATTTGTCGCATTGGGGAGCTGAACTTGTTGATAGATACTGATTTAGATTCATCCAATTAATGGTTCTACCTTTATTGGCACGTGTTCTTATTGAATGCTATGTTCTCAATCGATTGTGATAGCCGATGTGTGGACCTTTGTTGATTTTTCCTACTATAACTGCTATGGTCCCCGCAATGGATAAAATCGATCGCTTGTGCTTTCAAATACCGATTCTTGTGGAATTGCCGATTTTATATATGCATGTACCGATCCACTGTAGGAGTCGACTATTTAGTCGATTGCTATGTAACTTGGCTCACAAAGCCGCCAAAATTCGAACTGCTCGCAACACCGCATGTTCCGCCTTAAATTACTAATTATGCTTATTTTCCTTGTCAATTGCAGGTCAAATTGACCGGGCACATCTTTGGAGTTGACCGCTCCCCGCACCGGATGAGGCCGTAATGGATTTCTGAAGTCCACATCATCCACGGTCTTCCGCCTGCAAAAGCGCTGTGTTAGGCACATTGCAACATTTTTGTGTCAACAAGACACTGGTTATTTTGTTGGACTAACCCCCTCGTAGAAGATTCTTAAATCCAATTCGGTAAGTCAAAGAGATGAACTCATATCAGAGATGAAGCAAGGCATATGATGAACTCCAACAACTTTGTACAAAAAGAAGACCCAAGTCATTCCTCATGGAAGGAAGAACTATAAGTATCAAAGTTTATTCACTTTGTCTTTTGCTACAAGTTACCTTTGCCTTAGACCATGTTAGAATGCAGCGAACAAACAAAATTTGTTATAGAATATGACAAATAGAACTTATGCTAAAGTAATTCAAAACCATCTTTTTCATTAGCATAGATGAAAATCACACAGATTATGGACAACAACCCGTAATTCAAACTTGTTGAATTCCCTCAGATATATGTCCATTAAAATTTTGTAGGAAAGAATCTATGTTGTGAACGTTCATAGTTTGGCATGAACCTGCCAAAACCACCACTTTAGTGATGATACAAAGGAGACGAGTGCCATACAACAAGATCTATGAGAAAAGCACTCACCAGGAGGAAGTGGATGAACAAAGCGACAGACCATGAACAACCACAGCTTGTAAGATGATGTCCTTAAGCCATTGGAGATGAAGCTTTCACCAATGAGGTTCCTTCCATGACTATCCAAACGGCTAGTGTTTCACCGACAAACAAAAGAACAACTCTTCACCTCACCCTTAGAGAAGACAAAGACCATCAAGGAGGAACTCAATTTTGCAACTCCAATTGCAACCTCTTGTCAACCAAGAATCAACAAAAATCAAGAAAGGTCAACAAGAGCAGGGGCATACAACCGCCGCGCATCTTCACCTCCAAGATTGGATGGTTGATGCATGGAGAAGGAAGGCTAAATCCACTAAAGATGATCCAAGCATGCTCTTCCTCCTCCCATGCTCCCATCACTCTAGCACACCGGAGTGAAACAATGAGAGAAGCAGAAAGAAAGGACAATGCAATAGAGGAGACAAGTTGTTCAGAATAAGGTACACAACAAGCCAAACGAGGAAGATTTCAAGCAAAGGAGAGGACCGTCACAAGGTGTTACAAAGGACATCATGCTCCAATAATGAAGGTAATATCCTAAGGTAAGTTGTTATTATTTATAAAGCTTTTCTTTTGATTATGGCATACACATAATAAAAAAGAGTCAAACATGTTAGAGTTACAACCTTACTTGATCCAATCTGATTAATTCAACATGTTTAATTCTTTAATTATTCCTAGTATCACTTTCTTGATCTCATAACCCAAAATATCGTGCATCCTATCTTTGGAAGATGATAGTCATAATCATCATTGATACATTATGCATAGATAGACAATCCTTCCATGGGCTAAGCAACTTGATCCTTTCTCGCAAATGTTTTTAAATGCTATATTCATGCTCATCTTTTGATCTTATCACCTATGTTATAAGAATAAACAATGCACATAACACCAACTTTATCTTGTTCAATGTGCCTAAGGATAGAAAAGAATAAATAAGGAAATAGATTTGGTTCTGTTGGTGTTTTTCCACCAGCAGAGCCCATGCACTTGATCTCTACCTTGGTTTTGCAAAGCAGGATGCACTTCAAGCAAAGTGTAGAGGAGACTCCCCAAATTCTACCTACGAGCATGCACACCGAAAGCAAGATGTTTGCCGCCTCTCACTATAAATGCTCCACATGAAAATGCTGGACGAACAAAGAACATGGGGGACACCATCCTCAGAATCACATCTCAAGAGGTGCAGTATCAGGGTCTCTACCTTTGAGATCAGATGATGTACCTAAGGAGTGAACATGGTAAGAAGTCCTGTTCAGAGGACTTAAAACACTGAATTCTCGCCGGAAGGTAAGATCGGTAGTTATCCATATCTAATTTCTAGAAATGCATATCATATTTACTTTCTTATATTATATAGATTAATTTTCCTTTAGAATATTTATATTTCTGCTTTAACACCGCATTAGAAAAGAAAATGAAAATATTTGTTTGCTTTGATTGCATTGAAAAACTCTAAGCCCCATGTGAATAATTTTGTGGCATAAAAACCTACAAGGATATTCACTGGTGGTGGCATAAAAATAAATATGCATACATATTCATCTAGTTACATTTTCTACATCATAGTTCTTTGCAAGCATATATAAAAATCCAAAAATATTGATAAAAGAAATCCCGCTAAAATTCTCGCTTTTAGAAAAAAATTATAATCAATCTTAAAAAGCTCGAGCCAATCGAGGCCTAAGTGGCCTACCACTAACGCTTAATTTGTTCCATGAGCTTTGTTGTCTATTTGAGTTCAACAGATTTGAAAGACTAAGAGGAGTAAGACATGACAAAATAGGAGATGCTTCATCCCCGCTAGAGCACCTGGTCTCAATAGTCGCCATCATCAATGCTCCACGGAGGAAGTTCATCACTACCGTCCTGTCTGCCCAAATAAATATTAAAGACTATGTCAACATCCAAATTTGGGGAGGGCAACCCCCGTATCTAGATAAGTATTTCTTCCCTCTGTTTTATTTAGTATTAGCTTGATACGATTGCTTTATTGAAAAGGAATAAAAAGATGCATAACCATAAAAAAAACAAAATAATAAGTTTAAGATATATATAATATTAGTGGAGTTTGATCTTTAAGTTTGAAAATAAATAAATAGAGAGAGTGTATAAAAGTTTGCTTTTCTCGCCAAAATAAAATGAACTCTAAAGATAATCCTTATGCATGGAAATGATGAATAGTTGCTCTGCCATAATTCCTTTCAAGTAACTAGTTTTCAACTTCGAATTCTCCCCGTTTTGGATAAAATTGTTTTGACATGAAGATTTACTCCCCGAACTTGAAACTCGTGGATAGCATAAGCTTGATCTAAGTCTAGGTAATTGACGGATATGATATAAAAATGTCCGAGCTGCTATTTATCTTGTTCTAAGTGACACTAGAGTTCTGGAGATTTACTTTTTGAAAACTTAAAATACTACATGATCGTTCCTCGTATGATAGAGCTTAAAATTCCTACCACAGCCATACATGTTATATATATTAAGAAAAACTTCCACATACTTACTGCTTGCTTTTTGCATTGAATTTTGTCAAGCTTTGTTGACCCTTAGAGACTTGTCATGCTTTTTAAAATTAAGATCACATACACTCCACCCAAATATGCTGCTTCTACACTAGAAGTACGCAACACCATGCTTCCATTTAGATCCACCCAAAAATGTTTTACTCCTACACTAGAGTGAACACCAAAAAATATTCCCTATAGTTTTTCATCCACCCAACCAATCACCCCATCATTCACCAAATTAAGCTCCAATGTTCTTGTTGCTATCTCTCAAAAAGTTTTTGTTATAGAAAGAAGCTTGGGCTATATTAGAAAAAAAAAAAAGAAGAAAAAAAAAAGTTGTTGAAAAAAAATAGACAAGTGTCCAAGAAAAAAAAAAAAAAGAAAAAAAAAAGAAGAGAGTACAACCCGGTTCTCCTAAATATTTCCCAAGTTTCAAAAGAGAGATATGTTTCTTCAAGGAGCAAAGTAGAATTAGGTTTTCACCCTACCACCATATATACCCATACACATGCACATCTGGATTTGATTGTATGACTTGTTTCTCTTCGGATCCGTTGTTTGACTTTACAATATATGCTTAGCAGGTATGTATGAGTTGTCTCCCCACCTATGAGCTCCACATAAGCCTTAATTGTAGGAGAGAGAAGGCACAATAAACTTTTGCCTCATTCAATAAATACCACATATTCTAAAGAGAGAGGGCATAACACCATTACGCCATGGTGAGAATCCACAAATACCACATATAAGAGCGATCTGAGAGTGTCATACAAAAGAAACTCCGAAGTTTTATTTTGAAAACCTACAAAAACACCTAACGATAGTTGATCAAGAGCTTGAGACATAGTGCTTGACTTGGTCATTCTGTCTTTCAATTTCTCAAGACCCAAGTGAAGGCTATAAGCCCGCTGAAAGGTAATATATGGGTAAGATTGAAAGTCCTAATAGTTTATTCTAATCTAGAGGAGAATCCATGTTTGAACATATATGTACATTTGAGGTGTGAAAGTAGTGTAGCAACTCCCCGATCCATCATCGAAGTTTAGCTTTTGCTCAGGGACGACTAGCAAAAAGTTAAGCTTGGGGAGCTTATTGACGGTAGTTATCGCTCATCATAAACCATCAACAATGTGCATAGAAATGGTCACCCATAGAAACTTAGGGGTTTAAACTAATAATTTCCATGAATTTTGGTGAACTCATATTTTTGGTAGGGTTATTCCGAAAAGAAAAAAGAAGGAGGATTAAAACATCAAAAAGAACAAAATCTTAACCGTGAAGCAATATATGCTAGAAGACTCAGGAAGACACTAGAAGACACTCCGGGCGAGGGGAGCCCGAGGGGTTGCCATGTGGGGCCGACCGGTACCCTACCCATGCCACCTGGCTCCCCCTGCTAGATCTGGCCATGGGCTTCTGGAGTATTCTTCTACCGCCTCTAAGGATGCATCTCAGCCATAAAGAAAGTGAGTTTGATCCAAGGGCTCATATTCTCTCCACCAGGCCATAAATATGGACCCTGACCCCCCTGAGGGCATCTCTCATGGAGATCAAGGCTCAACACCAGGAGAATTAGGGCTAGACTTTCCAATGTAGTAGACTAGTTCTAGTTGAGAGTTAGGGAGAGTAGAGCTATGCTCGGGTTCTAGAGAAGTCTTTGGAGTTCAGGTATATCTTTGTATCTTCCCTTTGCAGACTTATGATTTAATATATATTTATCTTCTATTTACTTTTATGCCTTTCATGTGATTGGTTAGTATAGTTCTAATGCTTTGGCATGGGATCTCCGCCATATTGAGTGCTCTAGTTATCATATGTGATTAGAGTAATAATCAATAGTGTAGACATAGTGTCTAGACTACGAAGTTACCCGAGTTTGTACCTAATCCTATGTATAGTTTTTGGTAGCCCCTGTGGGTGACAAAATTGCCAGTCTATATAATCCACCACATTAGGATCGGTGTTCATAGAGCTTTTGCGCCCGCGACATTACTTCTTCCCGCCTTTCGAGAGTCGAAAAGGTATTGCTGCCCAAAGTGCTTTTGTGTGTGATTAATATATCTATCCATCCTTTAGCTACCATAGAACCAAAGTAATAGAGAAGTATTCGTGAATCTAGAACTCTCCAATTGTCCTCTCAATCTAGCTATGCTGCTCATTTATCATGGAATTCTTCTTTGTGTGTGACATTATTCATAACTCCTATCATTTACCACTTGCCCCCACTTTAGTCTAGTTGGTTTACTAAGTTAGTAGATACATGATGGTAAATTATCGGCCTTTTAACCATTGCTTCCCCTCGTGGATAAATACTATACCTCGATACTCCCGTAAAAGCTACAATGGTATTCTCGGCACTTGAGGAATCTATTAAATTTATTGCACTTAATAAATAAATAAACAATAGGCATAGGCAGAGAATATGGATGATGCAATGACTAATAATTTTGATGATTCGGTGTAATCCTCGATCTTGGCAACTGTTTTTGAATCTCCTTTTGCCTTTGTTGCTCCACTTGCTTAAGCATCATCCTTCTAAGCTTGCACACTCCTTTTTAGAACCTACGCCAAGACCTTTCTTTTAGCTTTTTGACTAAGCTTTTGCAACTTATTTTCTTGGCACTTTGGTAAACCGAAAGTGAGCATCTCGTTTTATTTCTCGCTTTTGATGACTCGGAACCCCTTGTTAACTTTGGACACTCTCGCTTCTTTTGTTCACGCTTGGCATCTAGAATATTAATAGATGATTTTCTCACTTCTTTGCCATCAATAGCTAGATTTTTCAACAATGTAATTGGCTTTTAATAGTTGAATTCATATCTGAACTTATATTCTTGTGGCCATCATTTTTCACACGAGCATAAACCTGTTTTACCACTTTTTCTTAGATTGAGCCCTGACCGATTTTGATCAAAACAATCTTTTATAATATGATGATTTCTCTAAAATGTCTAGGAGCTACATACTCTATGTAAGGTGTCCTCAAATATGGTCGAACATGTGCCTTCTTGATCAAACCAGCCCCAAGATGAGTAAGGATGAAAACTTGTGGGTTGTGGTCCATATGGCATAGGAATTGGCTACTCAAAATGAGAATATGTTGCCGCTGCATGGGATCCATTCCTTTGCCAACTCTACTCCCGAGACTTGTGCTTTGAAGGCAATTTGGATGATTGAACCTTTCTTGGCCAATTAGTGACATTTGCTTCTCGCTTCCTTCTTGTATTCAAATTTAGAAGTTCCTCCAAACTAAGCTTCAACCCTCTACCCCTTTGCTTTTCAAGGCCTTTACCTCCATTAGCTCTATGAGCTTCCACCTTTTTTTTGCCCGCCCCGATGGACATGCTTCAAAGGAAGATCTTTAGCCGATTTCCCTTGCTCAATGGGATAAATTGACCTTTGTTCCACCGAGAGAGATTTTGCATGCCCGCTAGTGTCTTCTAGAATTGTGATCACCTCACCGCCCCTCTAGAATATCTCCAATTTGCAATTTATGGAAAATGACCTTGTCTTCACTTGAGGGCTCCACATATCTATCTTAGGCATTTGAGCCTTGCTTTTGAGTGAATCGGGCTAATGGTAGCCGACAAAACCCGCTTGCCATCAAGACCAACCTAATCCAATTGGTCTATTTGTGGAGCTTTTAGAAAATCTCAATCATCCTTATTAAAGGCCAATTGATCACTGGCGAAACATATTGCAATTAGAAGTATTATGATCAAATGAATTATGCCACTTTTAATATGTAAGCTCTTCTAAGTTTTGAATAGATGGTAACGACAGATTGTGATCAATAATTCTAATAAAATTATTCTCTAGCAAGATATCAAAGACATGATCACAAAAAAAAAGTCAAAGGTGTACTTTTGATTCCTTTTAGCCTTACTTCTTCCGCGGGAGTCGTTTTTAGAGCTAGGCAAACAAACGGATCAGATTTGACATCAATCCATTCTCCCACACCTTTTCAATTATCTTTGTCGATGTTTTAGAATTGATCATAAAACTAACATTGGCATGTGCAATAGTTTTCAATCTTGGTCCCAAATCATTAAGCCCAAAAAATAATTATAGAATTTGTATCTCATTTGGGACCAAGTATGGATTGAATTTAAAGCAAGTAAAGCAACCCACATAGATATAGAATCCAAGGTAAACATAGGAAAAAGCTTTTAACATTGACAAAAATATTGTCATCGGCCTCTTGATAGGGAATAATATGTTGGCCGATGCAATCTTAATTTATTTCATTATTAACAAGTAAAAAATACCTTCCCTCGATTGGTCTTTTAACACTACTAACAAGAATATCACTAATAGATATAGTAATTGACACAATATGACCAATTGGGAATTTGGTAAATTAATTGTACTTGGTACCTTATCAATCATGCCTGAGATGTGTAGGTCCTTGATTTGAGTAGTGTCGCCCTTCTAACACCATCATAAGCCACCAGCTAATGACACTCTTACACTTCTCCTTGTCTTGAGGGGTTTGACCTTTAGTGACCTTGTGTTCTTTTGTTAACCAAACATAGTTCAGATATAACTTGAGGATCATGAACAACATGATAGTCATTAGATAGATACAACACCCCTTTGGCTCCCCGAAAAATCTTGCCTAGCCAATTTCAGTGCTTCCCATATTTTGCCACAACTAGACTTGTTTCTTGAGATGGAATTGATTCGAATGGATATTGTTTTGTTTGGTTTTATCAAATTAACACTTGCTTATATCTAAATCAACCCTTTTCTTTTGCCACTTTGCATCACCTATCAATGCTTTTTCTTTCTCTTTGAATAACTATGGCTATAACCTCATTAGCATCAAAAATGCTTTTTGACCTTCTTTCTACTTCTCAAAAATGTAGCGCTGAAATTCATTTGTTTGAGAAATAAAAGCATGGTCTCAAGTTACACTAAGAGGAAACTTCCACTCAATGCTTTCGTGTTCACATGGCAACAAAACATCAATTTTAGTAATAGCTCACAGCTCACTAATTCGCCATGGTCGTAAGGTAAAGCTAAAATCAAATCGCGAGGAAGCCCTAAAACTCGCTACTACATTCCATTGATTCATCTATAGTTATTTGTAAATATGTGAAGTCAATCATGAGCATTAGTACTAGCATACTTCGCTGAATTTTCATTGATTCTGCTATAGTTATTAGTAACATAGAAACCGAATCATGAGTTTTAGCACTAGCATGTCTTGCTGAATTTTCATGGATTTGGCTACAGTTATTAGTAATATAGAAAGTCAATCATGAGAATTAACACTTGAATACCTTGCTGAAATTGAATTAATCTCGCCATAGTTATTAGTAACATATGAGGCCAATTATGAGCACTAGTATTCACACATATATATGATGCTGAATTTGTAGGTAGAACCTTTGTTCTATTAGCATATCATGCACCATATGAAACTCGAGAGTAATTGGTCAATAGTTAGCATCACCATAGCCAATTTTTTCATTCATCAGCAGATGTCTTGTGGTGGAACCACATATTGTGAACTTATAGCCAATAAAAAGGATATGCATGTTGTATGTTGCTATTAGCATTAAAACCCAAAGAATTCATAGAAGTTGACATCGGCTCTAAACATGATATCTAGAATCATGATGTGTATGATGAGGACCATTATCAACATAATAATAGCCAATGCAATAGACCTACTATTGTTATGACTAGCAACATCAACATGAGAATTCATATGACTTGCAAAATAATTATTAGAATCATAAGATGCATTTGCAAGTTGTACCTTGGGGTATTTATAGTAGTAATGTGGTGTAGCATCTTGGTACTCCATGATTTAGAAATTGACCACCTTGCTGAATTTTTCAACGGCAGAGCAACACTTTACAAAAATAGCAAGCTTGTGATCACAAGGGGTCAAAACCAGATGCGATCGGGCTTTTGTGCTAGATGCAATGATAATGGCGAGTACAAAAAAGATATATCAATAAAGAATATAGCTAGGGCAAAGAGATTCAGCTACAAAGTAGAGCCTAAGCAATTCTTTCCCAAATAAGAAGAGGCCAAAAAGTGTGTTGATGCCAAATTGATCACACCAACTAGGGCTAGATTGCCCGGCCACCATAGACCGTGGAACACAGCGAGGATATCATACTTATGTGGTAAAGCACGGAGAGGTTTATATGTAAACCACCAAAGGGTAATCAATCGCGGCTTGCGTGATGAAGAACGGCCAGTTTCTAGGCAACCAGCAAAGGAACCGCCGGCTGTGTTCTCCATGGGGCAAGGACGCCGCTGGTTGCCCTAGGTCGCCAGCAAGCCTAGGGGGGCCATCCTTGGTTGTCGAATGAAGCGGCGAACAACAACATGGGGGGTTGGAAGAGGACAAAAAAGAGTAGTTGATGTAAAAAGGGTGATTGGATGTTCTCAATCGGCCATGATCCTCTTGTTTATATAGAGAGGGTGGTCTTATCCCGTAGGAAAAGAAGTCTAGATCGCAATCTCCAAGTTACCCATACGAAAAATAGATCCAAAACCGATTTGGAAACCAATCAGTTCGTAGTAGGACAAAACCGCTCGCTCTCGCCCTCGCTTATTTGCCCAAACAAGTAAAAATCTTCCTGAAAATTGTGATTTATTTCATCCGACTCCAAACAAGGCGAACCACATATGTTTTTCGATCAGCTCGACGAGAGGAACGCAATGGTGCAATATATTCTTCCATTTGAGGAAGTTGGCAAATGAGGTTCCCCTCGCTGCACCCCCGAACCCCCAAATGAGGTAGTCCAAATATGTTTTCTCGACTGCTCGACGATAGAAACATGATGGCGGAGTCCATTATACACTTTGGCCACTTTTAGTTGTCAACAATGTCTGAATTTTCCTATCCGCTAGTATCCATTCCAAACCAGCTTTCAACAAACAGATGATCCTAAATATCCGCCTGTTATCGCACCTACCAATTGTTATACACCCCTTGAATACAAAGTTAGTCATTCCGCTGTAATGCATATAGGCAGAAAAATTAGTTAAAAAAAAAATACCTAGGTGCACATTGGAGAAAGAACTAACGAAAAATAAAAAAAAAGAGAAAAAAAAGTCAAACCTAATCTATACCTACTAATAAAAAGAGAGAAAATTTCAGTACCACTTTTTTCACCTTTTTTTTTCTGCCTGCCTCCACCTCTTCTGCCCACCGCTCGTCCGCATAGGACTCGCCTGCCCAGCAATCCGAGTACTGCACGCACTGGGCACCGGCATACCCTGCGAGAGGCGAGCCTATACGTATACATCGATCTGTGGATCACGCTCGCGCATCTCGGGACACAGCCACACAAGAAGCCCATGTGGCGTGGCCCACCGCCGACACAGCAAAGTCCAGACGTCCAATACGGCAATGATTCTTTCCACATTTTTCTTAATCCAATCCCGATCGGAGTCATCGGGAGAAAACACGGTTTTAGAACGGACGCTATTTTATACGCTTTGCATTTTGCACAGCATATCGTTGTGCCCGTCTTGATTCGCTATTTTATAAGTTCGCAGCTTGCACAGCCGTAACACAAGGGCAGTCATGGATGCTCGCCGTCTTGATTCGCTGTTTTAATTAGGTGAAATTCAACCTTTGTATTCGGTCGCTTCTGCTATCAAGGCCGCTAAAAGACGCTATTGGCGCTTATAGCGCCGTTATTTCCACACATTGGCGCTATAGCGTAGCACAGCTGGCGCTATCAGCGCTGGGGCTGCCGCTTATAGCATAGTTGGCGCTTATACATCAATACGCTAAAAGTCCGACGCTTATTTTTTATAGCCCGCGAAAAAACATGGAAATAAAATAGCTAGGTTTAATTGATGCTCAATAATACGCCCCCATTGCATATATATAGTATTTAGTGTTAGTATGAGTATCCTATACATTTTGCTATTAGCAAAGTATCGGAACGTATCCCGTGCAACGTATCGGGCATGTTTTGCTAGTAATAAAAAAAAAAAAAAAAGGCATCAAACATCAATGAAATATAACGTAAACATGGAAACT
Organism: Hyparrhenia diplandra; assembly: GCA_015847255.1. Lineage (NCBI taxonomy): Eukaryota > Viridiplantae > Streptophyta > Magnoliopsida > Poales > Poaceae > Hyparrhenia > Hyparrhenia diplandra. Next base: position 16,231 of record JADLZK010006152.1, on the reverse strand, counting down.
GATCAAAGGACACAAATTACACAGTTTTTTATATAAAATAAAAAATCCGTGAACCGATAACTACTACTTACCAAATTGCAGTAGTATCTTTATTGGCAGTGTTTTGGCTTGTGCACACTCAGAGCGTATAGGATTCTGTATATACGTACGTTTATTTACGACTAATTTACAATACTATACTACTGCAGCACTGCCAAACGTACGAGCGGCATCAGTTTATCATATCCTGCGGAATAGAGTAGCCGTGGAGATAAGCGCGTTGGCGGACAGCGCAAGGAACCCCAGGAACGAAAAACCCCACGGCGATGTTGATCTTGCTGTTGAATTGGTCCGTGCCGAACCTCGACACCCACTGATGGTTGCGACGCAGCTGCCGACGAAGCTGATACCAGCAGATACGCCAATACCTGCCAGCGAAACTATTTCCTTCAGACACGGTATGTATGTTCTAGATCGAAGTTACTTACACCAGCAAGTGAGTCTCGCTGAAGCTAGATTTGCTTTGTGCCTGCCTGGTCGAAGAAGAGGCTGCAGCAGCTGAAGTATGTTGAGGTGCTCCGCGACATAGAACTCGGCCAGACTAGAGAGGCCGGATCACGGCAAATGCCTAAACGATCGAATAGAAGCAGACCACCACATTCACCCGACGGCGTACCTGCCATATATTGCAAATCGTCATTTGAGGATATATGAGAAGAGAAATTAATTAATTTTACCAGATATATGAGAAGAGAAATTAATTAATTTTACCAGCTACTAGAGATATTTGTCGGATATAAGAGATTTTTAATCGGACAATATTTGATACCATCCTGAGATACAGCTTGAGCACAGTATGCAAAAGATAGAAAAACCACGAACAATAGACTTATTGTCATGGATAGAACATATGCAATAGTTATTTGTTTTTTTTTTTTCTGAGATTACACAGTTCAACGCTACGCCAACACGCATGCAATAATCGGCGCCTCATTTTGGGATTCATGGGCCTTAGTCACTTTTTCTTTTGAACATATAAATCCATTTACCATTTATGTGAAATATATATTTTTATTATATGGAAATCTATTAATTTGATGACGAGATGTTGGTCTTTTCGGGCAAATCCAAGAGCCCCTTTTTATATATTTTTTAATTGGTAGCAACAGAGATTTTAGTGAAAAAAAATACCTTCTAATAAGTTTTTTAATTAGATCTCCAAATATAATCATTCTCTATTCGATTTCTCAGCTAGCCGTAGATGGAGAACTGGGTGCCTCTTTTTAAGTGTACACAAGATATAGAGAAGCTGTTGAAGGCTAAAAAGATATAGAGAGCGATTTGTATTCAAATGACTTTAAATAATGATTTTTAGAAAAGTGAGGCCCCGCTTGACACAACTTCTTCGGTGGCTTCACGAGCTATTTGAAATTGTTTTATGCCAAATGGGTATTTTTTAAACTACTTCACATATGAAGCTCCTTAAAAAACATATTTTTACTGGAATTCATGTGGGATCGATGAAACTGAAAAAATAGGTGACCTTCAACTCCTCTGGTGTGATTTCATGTATGGATTTGTGAGAGCGTGTTTTAAAGAGCTTCATATGTAGAGCTATTTTATCAAACGGTTTATCAAAAATAGCTTCAGCTTGTATTGGTAGAGTTACTCGTGGAGCTAAAGTAGAAAAAACAATGTTTTGCTAGGGGAAGCAAAGCTGTGCTAAACAGAGCTTAAGAGAGACTTTAAGATGCTCTTAGGGTTTACCTAGGATTGGCTAGATGGAAAAACTTGTTAGATTGGCCCCAATTTCTCTCTTTCAGGATTCTCTAATAGTATATGCACATTAGACCATTTATTGTGTGAACGGGTCCCTACAGCAAAAAAAAAGGATAGGAAATATTGAGTTTTTTTTTTATTATTATGGTCATGCGAAGTCCTTCCATTGCAAACGAATTGAAAAACTACGACCTCCTTTCCCTACCTGCTTGTAACAACACTAATTTGTCCTCTTCGTCAATTTAGTTTAGTGCTCACTGCTAGAGCATCTTCAATAGTTTTAAAAATCATTTGGTAAACAATAAGTTTCCAAATGACTAAAAAAAATTTGGGAGCATATTTGTTGGCTTCCTCTAACAGTTTTCAAAATCTCGCCCTAAAAAAGATAGAAGGTAATTTTACATTAGAATCCCTAACTATTTGTAAATCACCATAACCACTTTTATACTCTCTCTCTCCTGTACATTTGTATCAGAATTTCGGTCCTACTTCTTATTATTTTTTCCCACATCCTTCCACCCTTATATTGAGCGAGTGGATACGCGCGCCAGATTTATCCGCTGATGGGGTCATTTTTTTCAAGTGTTAAAAGATTGTGAGATGGGATTGAAGTTGTTGAGATGTATTTTTTTTTCAATCTTGCCAAAAATCATGGATTAGAGATTGTTTTGGAACTCTTGGAGATGCTCTATAGCCGGTTGTTCCCTAAAAAACTTGTAAAAGTACGATGTCCCCGTTAAATATACGAGTAAAAGGTGACAAAACAGAAAATGGAAAAGGGAAAGGAAATGGCAGCGGTGCAGGCAAAGCAAGGGAGGCAAAGTGGTGACCAACCTGAACGGCTCGTAGCGGCCGCCGTTCCACGCGGGGCGTCCTTGCGCTGGCCATGATCGAGAAGGCCAGCAGGCTCAGCACCTCACCGTGACCAGTCGAAGCGCCAGCGCCAGCGTCCTCTTCCCGCCATTGGCGCAGCTGGCACGTCCTGCGGCTCCGGCACATCCGGCGGCTCTTCCAGGACATCGTCGTCGGCGGACGGAATCGGTCTATCATCTGGCCGTTTGGCCTGGTTGAGGTAGGTATCCATGCGTCGCGTGGCGAAGATCCGGATGTCCCTCGGCGTCGCCCCTGGCTGTGAAGCGCTGTCGGTCGTGGGAGGCGGCGGAGGACATGGGCAGAGGGGCGGCCCTGCCTTCGTAGACATCCGGCGTCTTGAAGAGCTCTAGAAGTTTCAGCAGCTCCTTCCGGAGCATGTCCACCATGGGGTCAGCGATGCGCCCAGCGCCAGCGCCTCTGCCAGTATGTTCCGCGCGTCGTCCAAGTTGTCGCCGTCCGCCTTCCATGGCCGCCGATAGAGTCGACGTGCTGCCGCCGTGCCACCAGCCTGCACCTGCAGCGGCGGCGCGACGGCTGCTCTTCTGCTGCGGCGTATGGTGATCCGCCCGGGGTCTGAGGGTGACCTGCTGGCCCGCGAAGCGAACCTGTACCGACCTCGGCGACGTTCGCGTTGTACGGGCGGAAGGCGGTGTGGTCCCTGAGCGCGAGCTCGACGATGACCTTGCGCGCCTCCGTGCAATAGAGGGTGCCAAACCCTGACGGTGACAGAGCTGGGGAGGAGCCACCTGTGGCAGTTCCCGTGTCCACAGGATAGGAACCGGCGTCCACCTTGTTAATGGTGGCCTTTGTCGTGAACGGCGTGACGGTGAGCCCAGGTCCTGCGCGATGATGGTGACAAGGCCGGCCAGACCTGGGAGAAGGTCTCGAGAGGTTGGTGGGTCTGTCGCTGTCGTCGTCCACGAAGTTGTACACCCCGCCGAGGCTCTTCTTCGCGATCGCGTCCATCAACGTGGTGTCGTGGCCGGAGCTGAAGCCGAAAGTGTGGACGGGCACGTCGCCGAGCTCGACCTTCATGGCGTCGCCCCTCGTTCTGCCCGCCGTCGGACATGAGCATGATGTTGGCGGCGCGGCCGGTGGAGAACCTGCGCTCCCTGGAGGATGTCGAGGCCGGTCTCGAGGCCCGCCTGGATGTTGGTGGCGCCGCGGGGCTCGAGGCTGCCAACGAGGGCGTCGAGCTCAGCCTGGGCGGCCTTGGTGGCGCAGCGCAGAGGGCACACGCGGGCGGCCTCGTGGTCGAACCGACCGCGATACTGAGGCGGTCGTGGTCGGTGAGCTTGCGGGTGATGAAGCGGAGTGCTTTCTTCGCGTTCTCGAGCTTGCCTCCACGCTCCATGCTACCACTGACGTCAATGACGGCGACGAGGTCAAGCGGTGCTCTGGAGGCGGCGGAGGAGGCGCCCTTGAGTTCGAGTACCACCGTCTGGTCGTTGGGGGGTGAGTGGCGCCTTTTGGTTGTGGTACTTCGTCAGATGCACCTGCTGCTGCATCGGCCTCGCCGGCCCAGGCTACGCCGGAGGAGGCTCTTCATCATCATTGAACGCCATTTTTGCAGGGTTCTAACTTCTAGAACCAGGGCCAAACACACACGATATGTCTATCTAGTATAGAGATGAACACGGTATATATATATATATATATATATATATATATATATATATATATATGTAGAATAGAATGACAATCTATCGCACGCACAGACTGAGCAATGGGCTGTTTGCAGTCTTTTTATAGGCTGAGCATGGACATGGACATCACCCCATCTTTGGCCTAATGGACTTAGCTGCTTGTAGCCTCAGTCCAATCCAAATTATAGTTCAATTTTAGATCTATTTTGAATCAAACTTCTAAACTTTATCGAACTTCTAAATTTTATCAAGTTTATAAAATAATACCCAAATGTCTACAACATCAAGTTAGTTTTGTTAATAAATTTCCTATCACTACTACATAAGCAAATTTCAAAGGCATCATGATTTTTCTTCATAAAGGTTCTTATTTTTATAAATCGGAGGTCAAGAGCTGTCTACGTAAATATATTTTTTAGAGATGGCTAGTGTTTTGGACCGCGTCGGTGGGAGGGGGCTCTCCCTACGGCTGCACTGCCCATGTCAGTAAAGCTGAATCGTTCCTGACGTGCTGAGGACAACCGACCGGGAATCCAGCTGACCGGACGCGGAAGGTTGTTTCGGGGCAAAGCGTGCGCTGGCCTGAAGCTTTGGCGCCTGGATGAATATTTCGCGAGCTCATCTGGCCCACACGGTAGAGTCCTGGGGAAAAAGAGCGCAGACAGAGGGCGCCGATGCGCGCGGGAGCCAGAAATTTTCCCACCACCCGTCCACCCATGACTTATCCCTCCCCGTGACTTGCCCCAAATCTCATTGCCTAGACGGAAGGGGGGGGAGAAGAGCGCCAGCTTAGGGCAGGCGACGCTGCGGCCATCGGGATCCAGTAGAGGGAGGCGGAGGCGGGGGGGGGACTGGGGTCCTCGAAAGCGAGGTGAGGGAGCGGATGGGGCCGGGAGGACCATCTATGGTGGGGGCGGTTCGCCCTTGCCGCCGACGCTGGGACGCACCAAGGGGTGGGGACGCTGACGCCGCCTCGCGGCCGCTTTTGGAATGGGAGCTGGGAGCGGGTCACCGCCGCTGGCCGGTGGGCATGCCGCAGCTCGCCATGGAGCCGCCGCTTATGTGCGGGCGGGTGCCGCTTTTTTTTCCCTGTTCTTCCGCGGGCTGGCGCTTATTGTGTTCGCGTGGGTGGTGGCGGTGCCGCTTTTCTTTTCCCTTGCTCCTTCCAGGGCAGCTTATTTTTTACATTTGAAGTGGTTAACATGTTGAGAAAAATAGTATAAAAAGCCTCAAAGAACATATTAATTTGCCGATACTTTATATTATTTTTTCAAACATCATAACAATATCAAATGTAAAACCTCTCAAAACTACAAACATGTAGACCTCTTTGAGTGCTACAATTTTGGTTTGATAACATACCAAAAGATATAAAAAGTAGACTTTCTTTGAGTTTCTTTGAGTGCTATATAAAAGTGTCTCATTTGATAACATACCAAAAAGATATTAATTTTCTAGTGTGACAAGCGTAGGTACGCTATTATTATGGTAATGAACTTTTATATAATTTTTTGAGTTTTAACATTGTCGTTCTTGAAAAACTCAAAAACTAGAAAGTTGTAGACCCTTGTAGAGGGCTGCAATTTTTATATAAAAATCATCTTCATCCGAACGGGTATCAAAGAGAGTTATGATTTTTCGAATTTTCAGTTTGTGTCACGTTAATTCCACCTGCGACACAATATATCATCGCTAACCGAGTGGCGCTGACAAGCTTTTCCCACGCTGGAAAAACGTCCAATGTGTCAGATCTTACCGCCGCCAACGGATGTGGCGCGATACTGATATTATTTGGTCGCCAGCCAAATCGGGTCTGGCGCCATCGCAAGGGGGCTATGTGGGATGCAAATTATTTAGGACGTTAATATTGAAATATTTATTAAAAAAAAAAGATTAAAAAATATAAAAATTCCCCCATCTACGATGCCTTTTCATGTTCTCCCCTTTCCTCAGACGTGACGGGTAAGCGGGCCGTGGTAATGTAATCCCTACCTAAATGGTTTTGGTATCTTAAGCAAGGCACAAAGCTTTCTAAGCCTTTTGAAAGCTTCTATATGGACACAAATTGGTCATCTCTAGGATGTATAGATTGATTCGACTGAAATTTATGGGGATTTAATTCCACCCACGTTTACCAAGTAGAGAATGATTTTGCTTTTTCAAAGCCTTTTAATAAAAATTGAAATAAAAGAGGCTATTTTTTAGATGGAACATAACATAAAGCACCAGGTTCAGATGGATTCCCCTGCTGGATTTTATCAGTTTTTTGGGACATTATTAAACCGGCCTGTTGCAAACTTTTTAATGAATTCCATGCTGACAACTTACCCTCTAGCCATTGTCTCAACTTTGGGATAATTACTCTATCCCAAAAATCTGATTTTACCAAACAGTACTTCTCATACCGCTTTTATCCTAGGTAGGTATATTTTGGAAGAAGTTGTTATTTTACACTAGTATATTGCCCGTCGTAATGCTACGTAACATTTTAGGACAAATACAAATTAAAACAACTAAACTTGTGTATATGCTTTGGTGATTTTGAAAATCATGGATCACATATAGATTTATGTGCTATTACAAAACTCCTGCAATCACATTAAAGACGGCATAACATTTCCAGTTGACAAAATGTACCCTTTTGAAAGGTACCAGTGACATTCAGCATCTCCCAACTTACAAGAAACTCAACAAAAAGGAAAGCTAGCCTGCTATAACAAAACCACATTTCATTTTTATCTGAGTTCGATGAAACAAAACATTGAAAAAAAGTAACTAAAAGTGACAACTTTACATGAGGAAATATACTTTTAAAGATGATGTAAACCTACAGAAACCATTCATATTTCCCCAAACTCATTTTTTGGCCGTGTCGGTAAGCAGAGAGCAGCAAACACCTTGCAGTCCACCTATATTCTTTCACCCCCGTTTTTAGATAATTTGTAGCAACTTAGTTAAGTTTACCGAAACAGTCATTTTTGCACAAGGTGATTTACTAGAAAAAGAGGTAACAAAAATTAATGAATGAAAGAATCTTTAGCGGGTATACATCTTGTAAATTGTGCATCTTCCTAGGGAGCCTCCAGAATTATTACCAGTTACATTTCCATGGCTCTCGCCTTCCAGACAGCCATCTGTGAAGCTAGTAAAGTGCAAAGGAAATATACTAATCAGTCACTGGCACAAAAAATTATAAGCCTAATTTGTTTCATGATAATTGTACAAACTCACTGCAAAATGTTCATAATTTTTTTTCATGATTATTGTAGAGCTCACTGTAAATTAATGATTTTTTTTCCCAAAACACTCCAAAATATATGGGTCAGGACAATGACAATGTAAGGAACAACATTAAAATGCAGCCTGTGACAGTTTCATCTACATGGTGAACTGACATGGATGGAGAATAATTTCATTAAATCATACCAAAGATCTAACATATAAACCGGATGACAAATACATTATGTGCTAGAGTATAAGCCAAATCCCAAATATATGTGCCAGTAATTCAAATTGTATTGCTCAGTCCCTCTACATGGATAGATCTTTTGAGAAACCAAGTAATTAAAATTGTATTGCCTAGTCCCCTTACATGGATAGTTTTTTGAGAAACCAGGTGCAGCATTAGATTTTATTAATATAAGAGTTTACATGCATTTACAAAGACACCCCTGATAAAAAAATAAAATTACATCTAAGTCCTTGTAAGACTTTTTCCCTCGTCATCTTTCACGCTACCAATCGGAGTCGCCACATCGACGCGACCGCTCCACACGAGAGGAGCACCGGTTAAAACTTGAAGCCGATTCTCCTGCTCGACGGCGAAAATCCGGGCAGCAAATATACACTTTAACGCTAAGCATCGCTTGGTACACCAAAGAAGCCGGCGCAATTTTGAATCGTTGAACGCCGAGCAACTGCACGAGAAAGGAGATCCGCTCTCAAGATGTGTGTTAACACCGGATTTTGGTAAGCCCCTCGTAGATGATACAAGTGGGCCGCAGCAAGATGCCAATAGGAGGCATTCCCAAGAAGGGAGCATTCGCAGTAACCTCGCGGGCGCGACGGTATTCGCAAAGGCGAAAGCTACAAAGATGCTCGGCAACAGTGCCGCTAGCGCCGGAACCCATTGCCATTCGCGCTAAGTCGTAGATTCGCAAGGCCTCGCGGAGGGCCTGTGTTAGGGCAACGACTTAGCAGCCGCGGACTGCAGTGCAAGGCTACCCTAATGGAGGGGAATCTACGATGCGTACACGCCTCATGTCGACCGAGAGGCTTGGAACACAAGTTATCCTAACTCATAGGGTTTAATCTTTGTAATCGTAGTCCCTTTAGGACTCTTATCGTCCAAAGTAATCCACTCATTGTAATTTTCTCGCTCACAATCAATACAACCAAAACCGCTCCGCCACCCTTCGAAATCCAAGTCGTGGTCGCCGAAGTTCGCAAGAGAGGAAGCATCGCATCCGGCCTTCACCCCCATAAGTTCAAAGAACCTTGCTATCATAAGCCTGTGTATCATAATGTGTGGATTTAGATTATGATGCAAGTAGTCCGGCTTTTACTTCGTTTAGTATCAGCGCGTGGATTTAAGCTTAGAAGCGGAAGTCTTTTGCTTATGTCTTGTATCGCGGCGCGATAAGGCTCTGCAAAGATAGTTATCGGCTTTGTTAGATTTTGTACGATCCTGATAGATTCATTAAGTTATCATGTGTTGCAAATGTTCTTATATTTATATTTATTATGATTGTAAATCACTCTTTTGCCCAATTTAGATTGATAAAGCTCCTGCCTATGTTTTATAGGATCCGTCAGCTTTTCGATGCTTTTATGTTCATCTTGCCGTGAAGGATAGACTATTGCAGAATTTATAAGATCTTAGTCACAATGGTAAAACGCAACATCTAAAACATCAAAGAAGGAACGGATCATGTGTTTATTATAGCCGCTTTTAGATCAATCTAAGCTGTTACATGTTGTGGGTTCATGCACGCTAGATGTATGACCGCCTAGACGGTAGGACCGTACCGCGGCGCGTATGTAGGTCATTTTAGGCTTTGTTTACGCTTTTATTTGTTTGTTCCTTCTTCATGGACTTTACCCGCAAACTTGCCGTCAATATGGTTATGCTTTCAATGCAGTAGTGAGTATCTATCTATCTATTTTCGCGCATTTTATAAGTTTAGCTCTTTTTACAATTAGATCGCATCATGCGTAGATTAATTCCACTATAAAGAGTGGTTAAGATCTATAAATGTCGTATCATGCGTGGGATTAGCTTGTTAGGGCTTACGTACCGGATCTGCTAGGCGGCTAATTTATGCAATAGTTGGCATGTACCCTATGCATTGCTTTGCCCGATAGATTTATATTTATGAGCGCCGCTTAATTCTACTTCATGTTAACAAAGTGGCATTGATCTATGTTATGAGCTTTAAGTTATATACAATCTTGATGATCATTCTATTTGTTTAAATATGCCCCTCATGTTCATTCGTAACTCGCGGTTTTTGCATGCTCTATCTTTTAGATTAGCCAATGCATCATTAAACCCGCTGGGCGTATAGCTTCTATAGCTATGCTGTCATCGTAGTCGGCTTCGTGGTCGTGATATTTCGAACCGCCATGGTCTCTACTCGACATGTTCGCGCCTCATGGTTTCATCCCTTGTTAGTTTCTAGTCAAACCGACCGGCACGCCCTGATTCAAGACGCCTGTGCACCCATTTGAAGCCACGCTTTCCGCTTGTCGTGTGAGGCACACAGGCGCTTTTTGTGTCAACACACTTTTGGGCACGACCGCGGGACACCCAAGATCAAGATCAAGATGCCCCATCAATCGACGACACATCGCGGAATGCCGTGAAGAAGATCGCTGTAGGATGACTTGCCGCCGAGATGTACGATGCGTGGCAAAGCACGTGAAAGAGTTCATGGAGAAGTGCATGGCATCCTTTTCTAGGAACAAAAGTGGCAAAATCCTTCAAAAAGACGTACTGCCAAAAGATTCTACTTCCTAGGCCAACCCGATCCCGGCCGATGAAGAGGGTTACCGCAGATACAAGAGGTGATCTACAATGCTATGGGACAAACAATGACCAACCATAACAAGGCCTTCCTCAATACGCTCCGCCTATCAAGAGCAGCCTTTTGGAGTCGTGCCGACAAGACTTTGAAGTGCACTTCACCAATCGCTGACCTACATACTTCCAACAAAATGTCAAAAGAAACCGAGAAGCTCGCTGGTGTTGATGAAGATGATGAAGATGAGGAAGAAGAGGATGAAGAAACGCCAGCCAAAGCCGGCCTGGCCAAAGACTCAGAGGCTAAGACACTCGTCGAACTACTTATGGAGATATCACGTCGCACACCCGCAATCCTCCGCCGCTACATGATTTCCTCCAACAACAATAGGTCAAGCAGAGGAATTTGTTCGACCGGCTATACCGAAGTTCACTGACTATTCTACCCTCAACACTTTGTCAATCCTAGATACACAAGTGCATCGTCAATCAGCCTAGGACCCCCGTGATTCTGTGTCGACATGTTTTGCACAAGATGGTCGGGATATGATGCAAAACCACTTTGATTGAAGCCCCAAGAATCGCCCCTTGCATATCGGCCTCCATATCCGTAGTGGTACAACAAGGTGGCACTTCCTCCAAGGATGAAACTCCAACCGACTTGGACCAAGTTCTTCCCACAAGATGATACTACCACCACGCAGCACATCACGCTATCCGATACGCTTGGTGAGCTTGCTACATGAAGCTACGGAGTATCCGCTACTTCCCAATGTCCCTCATAGGGGTCAAATTTTCGCCCGTTCACACACGCTGTCGCCAATTCTATTGGTACTTGGTCCGAACCGGAGCGTAGTTCCATTCATATTTCTTCACGTACCAGCGAGAAGGAACCGGGTTGATCCGGATGGGATGACACAAAAGCATAATGAGATGCCCCTGTGAGTTCCCCGCGAGGTTCGCAGAAAGACTAAGAATTTCTCCTCGAATCTCCTAACGCGCCGAGCAGTTGCCGGTTGCAAATATTGCATGCACCGTAATATCGAGAGAAGCATTCGGGATGGAATTTGATGACCTTGGTAAGCCGCCACGATGCCCCGGCACATGGGTAAACTGTGTTCGTGAGCTTTAAGAAGGACAACCGCTTCTAGAAGGGCAATGTGGCCTATGAGGCGCATCGCCATTAGAGGACGCTGAAGAATCCGGATGAGGAAGATGAAGTACCGCCGCGCTGAATTAGTCCGGGGAAAAAGAGCCTACACGTATCAAAAAATACCGGGTTGAGGCAACACAAGGACCTACGACTTTGACGCCTCCAACCGACAAACCCTTTGAGTTGTTGGTCCAAGATGGACGAGATCAAGCTACCGTAAGGTCATCCCGACGCCGCTATCCGGTAGGGGTGAAAGACAAGAAGTACCGCGGGTTTCCATGATACCAACTCCCCACTCCATTAATGATTGCCGAAAGTGTTTAGGCAAAGGCATCCGTAGAGCCATTCCAGAAGGACACTTGAAATTTGATGGCAACATGAAGGTGCACACAAGCAAACTCCTACCGCACATGATCTCCCTTCTCCGCGGAATATGGTTTCACGATGACACCAAAGGCCAAGGTAAGTAAGATGAAGGTGCCGACCTCCGACAGAGCCAAACGTAGGGTTCTATTGATCCCAGCCCATCGTTACCAATGTGAAGGCAGCAACAGAAGCTGGTTCCAAAACAAATGAACCGAGAGAGCTTAATCCTCAAAGCCCAAGCCTAGAGTCACTTCACACATATTGTTGAATAAGGGCGAGGGCAAGAGAAGCAAGCATCAGCAGGGACGCTGAATATGTTAAAAGAACGTGTTAGGTATGAGAGGAGATGTACCAAACAGGAGCAGGAGGAATACATGGAGAAAGAGGAATCTCATTGGGATTGTCCCTTCTTTAGACATTGGGCCGAATGAAGGCTTGAAGTTGCCCCGCCAGAACAATCGCTCCTCAATGCAAAGGGCAAGACTTTGGGTAATGTGCAAAGGGAAGTCAACCGTTCCGGCCCGTGAGAGATTGGGGTTCGCTCCCCAGGATGATCGGCGCCTAAAAAATGGATGATTGTGCATATCATCATGGTAAAAGGGTTGCATCAAGCTGGACCACCATGAAGAGGTCTATGATGAGGAAGAGGATCCTCAAGAGTATGTGTGGCGTATGGGACAATGGTGCCCTCCGTGATTGAGAAAGAGCTAGAAGAGAAGGTCCAACGCTTGAGAAATAAGGAGCTCAAAGAAGCAAAGAAATTTAAAAGAAAGAAGGTGTGGCGCCCCAAGAAGAAACTTGATGAATCCGGTCGCTCGCTAATGTGGGCATGGTGTTCTTTCTTCCGCCAGAAGTTCATGGCCCCGTAAGACTAGGATGTCCAGGAACAAGACATCGATGAAGATGCTTTACTCGACTTCATAACAAGGAAATTTAGACCCTCATAGGTCGGGCTTGGCCTTGGTGAGACAAGCAAAGGTTTGACGTAATTCCGAAGCACAATCATTTGATGCCTTTTACCTGAAAGGTTATGTCAATGGGGAGCCCCCGACCAGCATGTTTGTTGATGGAGGAAATGCTATATCAATGTTATGCCCTACACCACGCTCAGAAGCCGGATGACCGAGGAGGATTTGTCAAGACGGACATGATACTCGTGAGATTTCACGGGTAATCCTTCTCGCATACCGTGGAGTCGCATGTTGAGTTAATTATCGCTCAGACATTGATCATGACCTTCTTCATCATTGGCCTAGCGGGGTCATACAAAATTACTCGAAAAGAGACCGATCCATGCCAATTGTCGTTCCTCCACTATGCACCAAATCCTTATTCAGAAATGGCAATGATGTCGGTTGTTCCAACGATGACTCTGCGGAGCATCGGCCGCCGCCGAGACATATTTCCGGGAATATGATGGCGTAGAGTGCTTCTCGTAGAAACTTGGGAAGAAGGAGGTCCCCGCCAATGCTTATTAATGGATCAAAAATGATCCAAGCAGCTTGGCTCTCACAAAGAATTTTTAATGGGGAACCCCGATTGATGGCAGCAAAGGGAAGCTAGGGCACGACTTTATGTCGGCCGACAAGCTTGAAGAGGTTGACATTGGTGATGGAGACAAGCCAAGGCCGCATATATCGCCCAACCAGACAAGAGTTCAGTCTAAAATTGATAGATCTTCGTGAGAAATTCAAAGATTGTTTCGGGCTGGGGATTGCCCGCCAGATGCCCGGATTAGGTCGCCTATTGTTGAACATCATCAACCGCCTATCAAGACAGTCATCGCCCTATTAAACAAACAACCTCCCCAGTAAAAATATTCAAGGAGGAGGTATTGGCCGACGGAAGAAGGAGATTGAAAGATTATTAGAAGCAAACTTCATTCTACCGTAGATATGCGTAATGGATTTCGAAAGCATCGCTCCCGCACAAGAAGAATGGAAAGATTAGGGTTTTGTATAGATTTTAGAGATCTTAACAAAGCCACACCTATGGATGGATATCCCATGCCGCCGTCGATTTACTAGTTGATGCCGCCGGCATGAGGTTATCGCCTTTATGGATGGGAACTGATATAACCAAATCTTTATGGCTATTGAAGATATTTTGAAGATAGCTTTCGATGCCCCGCCATATTGGTTTGTTCGAATGGGATGGTGATGACATTCGTGTTGAAGAATGCCTAAGGACACTTACCAAAGAGCCATGAATTATATATTTCATGAGTTGATCGCAAGATAGTGGAAATCTACATCGATGACGCTGTGGTCAAGTCAAGGAATTATGAGAAACATCCGGCCGACTTGAGGAAGAAGACCTGAGTGCACTAGAAGCATGGATTAAAAGATGAATCAACAAGTGTGCTTTTGGAGTCTTGGCCGGTGAGTTCTTGGGTTTCTTGGTTCACAAAAGCGTGATTGAAGTTGGAAAAGAAAAAGCATGAAAGCCATAGACAAAAGTTGTCCCTCCAACCAACCTCTTCACAGAAGTTACGCCATTACCTCGCAAGGTTAATTTTGTAAGGAGATTCATATCCAATTTATCTGAGAAAGTCTTGCCATTTTCTCCACCTTGAAGCTCAAGAAGGATCAAGTTTGTGCGGGGTGATGTACAAAGAAAAAGGCTTTGATGAGATCGGAATACATGAAGGCTTCACCCATGTCGGGGTTCCTCGAAGGACCGACAAGCCTTTCAAGTTAGAAATGCGGGCGCCGAGTAGCCCCATAATAGGATCGCCCCTCATGCTAGAGTGAAGATGGAAAGGAGCAAGTTGTAGCTTACCTTAGCCGGTAGTCGTTTGATCCCGAAACCCCCATTCTGGCTATTGAAAATTATGCCTATGTGTTTACTCTCATGTACCAAATTTTGGCACTACTTATTGAACGAACTAATGTGTGATAGTGTCTAAGTTTGATGTAATTACACATTACGTTATCACGCCGATTTTAAATGGTGTAGGATCGGCAAACGGGTTCTAGCTTTATCCGAGTTTGAACTAAAGTATGAATTGGTTAGCATTTCACCTGGGCTTTATTCCTCGACATGGGTCAGTTTTGCAAAGAAAGGCGGTGGTGTTGGTGTTTTTGCTAATTTCTCCCAAGGGGCAACATTTGAGTTTGCTTATTCTGTATTAGTCTTCAACAATCGCTGCATATGAGGCATTGCTCAAAGGACTTCAGCTTCTTGTAGAGGCGTATGTCGTTGCAGCTTGAGATCTTTGGAGATTCGTGAAAATCAAGCAAATCGACCGCCAATACCTGCAAGGATGATGTCTCGAGGAATTACTATGAAGACTGCCTGAACCTTCAAAGTTTTCGTGGTGACTTTGCATATCACATTCCTAGAGCATAATGAAGAAGCAAACGTTAAAGGCACAAAGTGCTTCGTGATGTACCGTGAGAACTTAAGAAGTCTTTGCCATAGATGAGTACGCCGCATTGATCAAGTAGACAATGATTGGAGGAAGGAAATTGTCGATTATCTCGTGAATCCATCATAGAAGGTTTCTTGAAAGCTCGTATAAAGCTCTCAAGTTTGTGCTCCCTTAATGACCAACAAATCCATAGATGGAGTGCCGCTAAGTGCCTAGATCAAGAAGAGGCCAAGAAAAATGATGTACGAGGTGCATGAAGGCTTGTGTGGTGCGCACTCTACTCGGCTTACCGAATGAAGTGGATAATCTGAGGACTGGGTTATTTTTGGCCAACCATGTTGGAGGACTGCTTTTGAATATTACAAAGGATGCCAAGATTGTCGAGATTCGTAATATTCAGTAGGGCTCCAAAGATTCTGCCTTGAATCCAATCGCCAAACCTTGGCCATTCAGTAGGATGGGGTATCAATTTAATCGCCGATTTACTCCTCCATCCAGCAAAGGCCATAAGTTTGTACTTTTGGCCACAGACATTTCACCAAGTGGGTTGAGGCCATCCCTTTAAAGGTTACATCGAAAAACATGGTTAGTTTCGTCGAGAGCATATAATTCAGCTGTGTTCGGATTCCTAAAACTATCACAACTCACCAAGGGACTCAGGGCTCACTTCTTTAGAATTTTGCAATTTTGTTGAAGAGATGGGAATAAGGCTTTAGAATTCCTCTCCTTATTATGCGCAAGCTAATGGCCGCTGTAGCATCGAACAAGATTATGACTAAGATCATCTCTAAGAAAAATCGATGAAAAAGCCTAGGAAGTGGCATTTAGTTCTGGATGAAGCTTTTATGGGCTTACCGAATGGCTTGCCATGGATCAACCCTGCACATCTCCTTATGAGTTGGTATATGGACATCACGCTGTATTGCCATGGGAAATGCAATCGGGTTCAAGACGAGTCACGCGGCGAGGGACTTAAAGAATGAGGATTATAAGAATTTGATGATGGATGAGTTAGAGGACTTGCACCGCATTCGCCTCAA